>OU612045.1:7205761-7805761 GCA_914767935.1 Coremacera marginata
CAACTCATACTCTGCTGCTAGTGCAAATATTATGCGTATTGTAGCGTATCGAACAACAGGTGAAAATGTGTCGGTATAATTCATCCCATACACTTGACTGCATCCTTTGGCCACCAGCCTTGCCTTAAATCGATCAACCTGGCCGTTCTTATTCTTTTTTACAGCAAACACCCACTTACATTTTACACTTTTCTGGTTTGCAGGAAGTTCTGTTAGTTCCCATGTCTCATTATCCAATAGTGCTTGATATTCTTCAAGCATTACTTTTCGCCAATGACAGCATACTGACTGGACATCGCTTGTTCGACATTGTCTGGAGTGTCAACACCACACAACAAATTTAAAGTGTGATACACCTTCTTCGGTCTTCCTGGTTTACCAGAGCGCAACAATTTAGGGCGGCCAGGGCCAATTCGCTTCACTGCAGATTGATCGTCACTATCTCCTTGCGCAGATTCGTAGTCACTCTCCGACTCTTTTCCGTCAACCTCATCACTGCCTTGCACTTCGTCGCATTCTAGAATTTCGATGTTTACCGTATTTGGATCTTCAGCAGTCACGGGCTCTATGAAACTCACATCACGGCTCACAATGGTGTTGCATATAGCCGAATCGTACAAGCGATACCCCTTTGCAACGTTGCTATAGCCAACCATGACATATTCTTTATCTTTAGCTTGAAATTTACTTTTGTGTCTCTTATCTAATGCAAACGCCGTCGATCCAAATGTTATTAAGTGAGACACATCTGGTTTTGTTTTATGCCAAACTTCGTAAGGTGTCGTTGCATTAAGCGCCTTTGTTGGTGACCTGTTCCGAAGGTATGCTGCAGTATTTATTGCTTCTGCCCACAAAGATTCACTAAGATTTGCACCAACAAGCATACATCGTGCCATTTCAACTAATGTGCGGTTAAAGCGTTCCGCGACTCCATTCTGTTTGGGTGTGTAGGGTATTGTGAGTTGATGCATAATCCCACAGTCCTTTAAGTATTGTTGAAATGCATTGTTGACATATTCCGTTCCATTATCGCTCCGCAGTACTTTCAATTGACACCCTGTTTGACGCTCTGCGAAAGTTTTGAACTCCTTAAACTTCTCAAAAACTTCGCTTTTATTTATAAGAAAATACACGAATACATATCTTGATGAGTCGTCTACGAAGGTTAATATGTATCGTGATCCACCAACCCATGATACAATGATAAGGTAGGCCCATGATACAAAATGCTCTCACGCGTCAACGAAGAGCGGATAATGAGAAGGAAGATGCTTGTCAAAACGACGAAGTACGTAGAAACGTCAAATGAAATAAAAATATTATGTTTTCAAATCGTAAACAAACTCTAGCACATCTTGCAAGTAAAGCGAGAAGAAAACCTTGCACACCAAAACCAAGGTGTCATAGGTTACCTTCTAGGCATCAGCATAACCCTCTTGTACCTTCGCCAGCTGCATGGTGGCCAGCAGCAGTTGATGGCTTGGCCATGCGATGTAGCACCAATTTAATTTCCTCCCATAAAGTTGCAAACATAAACATCCATAAAGTGCGGTCGCGTGTGTTAAATTTGTGATAATTTGAGTGAAAATATAATAACAGTGTAATAAAAACTATAAAATGTGAAACTCTTAAAATTGCAAACAAATCTGTAACAAATTCTAACCTACAAACTGCGAACGTGAGTATAAAGAAATTTGCGATGAACAGCTGATTTTGACATCAATCTAGCTTTATTCTGCTTTCTACTCCATTCCTCTCCGTGATGAGCTTACCTTATAATTCTGCCATGCACCAACCGATAGCTTAACTGGCCCACAAACATCTGAATGCACAATTCCAAGCAAATCATTTGCTCTATTTTCACTTGACATAAATGATTTTGTCACACATTTACTTTCCATGCATACAGAACAGCTAAGGTTTTTTGGCACATTCAGTTGAAATCCGCGCACTAGATTTTTGTTCACAAGTTCACGCATACTTCCATAATTTAAATGGCCGTATCGGCTATGTCATTTAATTGCTTCATCTTGCTGTCCTGTGAAAAACAACATATTTTTATTCATTTTCTAACCACTAATTTTCTCTCCACGCAATACAATGTCGCCAGCTATATCGTTGATTATGGCAAACTTATTTGTGAATTCCACAGAATAATTTCTGCTTACTGCTTTGGCGACAGAAATAAAATTGCATTGCAGCACAGGCACATACAAAACATTTCTCAACTGAACTTCTCTGCTGTCTGTTTTGAATCGAACTTTTCCTTTACCCTTTGCTTCAATTCGCTTGTTGCCAGCAAGCAATATCGCCTCTTCATACTCCTCAAACTCATCAAACATGTTGCGATCGCAGCACATGTGCGATGATGCGCCGTTGTCAATACACCAAGTATTAGGTTGCAATGCGTTTGACTCGAAAGCTGAGAAAAGTGAGAATGCCGTTGTTTTCTTCTCATATGATTTCTGTTCCCTATTTTTATTTCTGCATTGTGCAGCAAAATGCCCGTTTTGTCCACAACTGTAGCATTTCAAATTTGCTCGATTTCTTTGAAATTTGTTGTTGTTTGCGGATTTTGAATTTTTTCCGTTTGTCTCGCGTGCCATGAAAACTTGTGCGCTATAGTCAGCAATAGATGAATAGCAAACTTTGAGACGTTGCTCCTCTTCAAGTAATTTAACTTTTAACGCACACATATTTGGGAGCTCATCACGCGACTCCAACGCAACGACCAAGTTTTCGAACGACTTGGGAAGGCTAGCAAGTACCATTATAACAAAAAGCTCCTCTTGCAGGTCTACACCGATCTCTGCTAGCTTTTCAACAAGAATAGAAAAATTGCTTACAAATTGTTGCACTTGTTCACCTTCTCCCATGCGCATTCCCAGCAACTGCTTAAATAGTGAGACTTTTCTGGCCGGTCCTTTTGGTCTGTGTATTTCGGTCAATATTTGCCGTACCTTTTTAGATGTTTTGCACTGCTTCACATTAGCGATTTTCATAGGCGTTATACTTAAAATAATGGTCGCCATACCCTTTTTATCAACAGACTTCCACGCTCTAACCTTACTTTCATCTGTTTCTTCATGCTTCGGCTTCTCAAGCTCACCTGTGACCACATCCCAGAGTTCCTTGTATATCAGCACACTCTTTACTTGTACGCACCAGGCATCGTAGTTGGACTCATCCAACTTTTCCACATTAAACATTGTCGTAGTCATTGTAACAATTACTACAATTACTTTAAGGAAATGGCCTGGGCCCATAACCTGTTACAAAACTTCAGCCAGAAATAATAACACAAACACGTCTTAACGTTATAAAAGCTTTATTCAGACTAAAAGTTTTTGAATCAGAGAGATAAAGTAAAAGATTAACAAAAGGAAATAAAGAAAATGTGCACAGAATGAATAACAGAGTTGCCATCTGCATTTGAATTCAACAATAATAATAATAATAATAATAATAATAATAATAATAATAATAATAATAATAATAATAATAATAATAATAATAATAATAATAATAATAATAATAATAATAATAATAATAATAATAATAATAATAATAATAATAATAATAATAATAATAATAATAATAATAATAATAATAATAATAATAATAATAATAATAATAATAATAATAATAATAATAATAATAATAATAATAATAATAATAATAATAATAATAATAATAATAATAATAATAATAATAATAATAATAATAATAATAATAATAATAATAATAATAATAATAATAATAATAATAATAATAATAATAATAATAATAATAATAATAATAATAATAATAATAATAATAATAATAATAATAATAATAATAATAATAATAATAATAATAATAATAATAATAATAATAATAATAATAATAATAATAACAATAGTAATAATAATAATAATAATAATAATAATAATAATAATAATAATAATAATAATAATAATAATAATAATAATAATAATAATAATAATAATAATAATAATAATAATAATAATAATAATAATAATAATAATAATAATAATAATAATAATAATAATAATAATAATAATAATAAAAATAATTATAATAATAATAATAATAATAATAATAATAATAATAATAATAATAATAATAATAATAATAATAATAATAATAATAATAATAATAATAATAATAATAATAATAATAATAATAATAATAATAATAATAATAATAATAATAATAATAATAATAATAATAATAATAATAATAATAATAATAATAATAATAATAATAATAATAATAATAATAATAACAATAATAATAATAATAATAATAATAATAAAAATAGACCATTTGCATTCAATGCACGTCTTATTGTACTTGCACTAACGTTGATTCCTGATGATGCGGACAGATCATCCGCTGTTTTCACTGCGCATGCAGTTCAATCTTTTCGCACTCTACTGACTACTGATCGTATTGCGGTTTCACAAAGGGTTTTTGGTCTGCCAGCACATGGTCGATTTTCTAGTTAATGCCCTAAAAATGGACTTAGCTCATTTATATTTAAAAAAAGAACTAAAAGCTGGTTTTCAGCGATTTTATATGAGAAATCGTATTTACGAAAGAGGATCCACTATTGTTGCAATATCTCGAGAACCGCTCATCCGATGTTCTACAAATAAGTTTTAAGCCCACGTCATTACTGTCCGAACACACTCTACAAATTTGAACAACACAAATGCAACGGTTCAGAAATCCATTAGATTTATATATATATATATATAGATTAAGAGTGACTTTAACAAGAATTCAAAAATATAATAAGATTTGGCACTAATTACAGTATTGAAGACTTATATGTGGTATAACGTGTTTACAAAAAAGTGTACACTTAGTTTTGACGCTCACTGTATATTGATGTGTTTTAAATTTTTCTCCTCCCCATATTATGTTCGTGGTGAGAAAACGATAAATAATGAATTGACTTCTGTCGATAACAAAATTACCAAATTTGACAACAGCTCTAGTTATCTCCTTCGGTCTATACTATTTATGTTTATAAAATTAGTAAAATCAAACCATGATTTGTTTAGTTTCTGACTTTTCATAAAAGTGAATCAATGTTATGAAACTATCTATTCAAAAATAATGGCATTTATATTACCTTAATGTATCTAAGAATTTAAATATGAAAATAAAATGTTAGATGAAGCCGGATTTCGAGACAAATTAATGTCTACACATCCTCATGCCCGGTAAAAACGCTGTTTGAAATTCCGATATTTTATAATTTCTTGAAAAGAGACAAGTTTACGGATACATTGAAATTGCAGTAAAAAGTGCACATGAGCTGGATCTATTTTCGCATCATATCCGATCTATGAAATCTGACAACATTCCAATTTTAATCGCGTGACTAACAGTTAAGAACTTCACACACGTACACACTGCTTGTTGAGAATCCATAAGATACTGACGGATATAAGCGTTATACAGTCATCATAAGCACGTGTTTTGATGACTGCCTCAGTGGAACAATTGAACTCTGTTACTATTGCAAAATTTTAATCAAATGATATTAATTGTAATGCAGAGCTGGTGCAAGCTATTTGGGCATAAACATATTTACGCTGTTAAAAAAAGTTATAGAATTTAATTTCTTTTTAAGATTTTATCGAAAGTGAGCAATGTAAATAAGTGTGTTCAGAAGTTGTGAAACATTTTGAAAGTATAATTAATATTAAAATAGTAAATTTTGTGGTCTTTGGTATCAAGAAAGCAAAGTAACCATATAACGCCAACATAAAAATCTTAACTTACATAAAGTACATAAAAAAAAAATCGCTGTTGAAAACTTAAAGTTAAGCCTTCTTTCAATAAGTCGACGCATCTTGTATTATAATCTTCATCTGATTCTATTTCTGCTATTTCGGGGGCTGTCAACGATTGTCTTGAGTGTGTTCATATAGTCCATCTATTGAGTGTGGTAGGTGAACAAAGACAAACTTCACGCCTACGCTGCAAATGCGAACCAAATCAATGCTCTAGAGCATCCAGTTCAGTGACTTCCAAGCAACAAGCAGAGTTGTATCTAGCTTATTTACATATCCCCCAGGTGACACACGCACATGTCCCGCGCATGTGTACTCAAAGCTGTCATCCTCCGGGTAGTTTGCGTACTGGAGTTGAGAAGATTATCAATAAATCTTATGAATCTTGTAGCAAGTCGTAGGTTTTCATGAGTCAATGAACGAAGCTTATTAAAACACTTTCGATGTTGTTTGTTCGTACGCAGTGTTGCCACCTGATTAGCTCTTTTTCGCTAGATCTTCCAATTTTTTTACCAAAATAGTCACTTTTGAGAAATTTATTTTAATTTTAACATATTAATATTAATATTTTTACATATAGGAAAATATTAAAGTTCAAAGTTAAATACTGTTTTTGTCCAGCCAGATCATGTAGGCTAATTCACTACTAAGCTAAACTAAACTAAAAATTAAATATTTCTCATTAAAAACCTATTTAAATCAATCTTAATATTCTTTCATGAATTCAGATTTGATAGATCACGGAATTCAGCTAGCTAGGTCAAAGTTAAATTTGGTCTCGCTAGACCAAATTATCCATCCTAGGGTTAAGCGTAGTTAAATAAAGCGCGCTCATGCGAGATTAGATACATACAAGAATAAGATTATTTGTTATGTCCAACACCTCCACAGAGAATCAATATGAATCTGCCGCAAAAGCAAGACATGGTAATCCGTTGAATTTGAGCTGCACACAAAAATTATGAAACAAAAATGTTTTCGGTGGTTGGATCCATCAAAATAGTGACAATCGATCAAAAATCTTTTAACGACGATTCTTGTTTTTATTTTAATTGATTTTCTGCCTGCTAAGCCCTGCCGTTTGCCTACTAAGCAACAAGACGAGACGAGTTGACAGCATGATGGATTATTTAATCCGTTGTACGAAAGTTTTCCAAGTGACACGACTTCTTTGCTCCGATCCCTGTTGAATTGAAATCTAATGCGAGTAGTCCATTTATAGTGACTTCTGTTGATTGTTTTTAAATTTGGAAAGCTACCACGGAAATTACATCAGCTTTTATATGCGCTGTTGTGCTTATCTGACCATGCTTATGTGGAACACTGCGTGGTAATGTCAATGACAATCAGTTAGTTCAACTGTTGACTCATTGAATGTAGCGGCTCTAAAGTATTTTCTAGTTTCATCTAAAAATGACTTAATTTTGCATGCTTCAGCGGGAGAGATGCTGCATTCTCTGATATACTGATATCGTTTTGCTGTTGTTCTCGACCGGTTGTCCCACTCTTTGTATAATCTTCATTTTCGAGCGTCACTCTAAGTGATGACACAAGATCTGCAACATCGCGATACGATGTCCCGGTACACCACCAACCAGATGTCAGATTGAGAGCCATCGGATCGCATTCGAAGGAACAAAGGCCGCCAATATTTGCGCCAGCATCCGAACGACAGACAGATAGACAGACAGACAGACAGACAAACAGACATGGTAAATCACTGGTAATGTACAGCACGCGCGAAATTCGTGACAGGGCGTAAGTCCAACAATAAATCTCTGCTTAGATACCTACTTAGCTCCAACTTGAGCAACAGTTTCACAGCTACATCATCTACAGCATAAGCTTGCAGGCAAGCTTGGTCTTGTATATGTTTTGTTTCTTTGCCTCTTGGAAGTTCCTTGGCAGTTGTCGGGCGTGCTGTTGGTGGAACATGAGGACCAAATTGGATGTGCCGTTCGCTGCAAGCTTATGTGGAGTCCAATGACAGCATTAACAAATGTTTTGCTTTTCAGTTTCTTTCTCCGCTGGGCTGACATGGCAAGAGCATTTTAACGCTGACTGATGTTGTTGGTGTTGTTGATGTTGATGAGTTTGGGTGGCACTCCACAAATTCGTTTTTCTATTCAGTGATTTGTTTTTATACATTTTGTTGTTTTTTAGCAGCACCTCCTGCAAAATCGCAATCATTGGCAATCATCACAAGTCAAGTGATGCTAAAAAAAAAATTTACGCTGCCCTTAACATCGCAAAGAGTTATAATCTGAGAAACTGAGTCATTTTAATGTGACTTTTGAAACTAGGTTGCATTTTTTATGTGTCAAAGACTGTTTCAAAATCAAAATTTTAAGTTCTATGCATATATATATATAAAACAAAAGGATCCTATTTATAAAATATGCAGTAGAGGGTAAGTATATGTATGAATTTTTAACTTTGATATAATTTGTTAACGTTTTGTGTGTATCTGTACAGTAATTTTGTTCTGTAGATACTCTGTGCAAAATGCATTCTGCGTTCATACATCGCTATATATGACTTGATTTTTGTTTTAAAATTTAAAAAAAACCAAAAGATGTTAAATTTAATACCATAATAATAATATACAAAAATAATAAAATTGAGCAAAATTATTTTTATAAGCTAATGTTCAGGCCCGTAGCTAGCTAAATATTGGTCGCTGATTCAACAATTTTTTTTCAAAATTGGAAATTGAAATTAGTTTTGAACTAAATTTTTTCTAAAATTATTTTGAGGGGAAAAATTGGGTTTGTATATGTTTTGCTTCAAATATGCGAATTATTGATAAATAAGGCTTTTCCGATCGTAGACAAAATTTTTTTATGATTTTACTATGAATTCAAAAATTCAAAATGAAAAATTCAAAACCTACCAAAAGGTAGGTTTGGTAAAAACCTAACCAAACCCAAAAAGTAATTGAATTAAAAATAAAAGAAACACTGGTAGCAGTGCTGTGGTCATTCGCACCGAAGCATATGCACACCGGCGCACGCAGTATTGAGATTGCCAATTATATTGCAACTGTCATATTTAACGAAGGTTTTTTTGCTAATACTTCGAATAATGAACCTAATGGGCATCCCGATTGACAACGTCACAAATGATTTCGCCATGTCTCGGAACGAATAACGTTGAAAAGGTCCGAAGCCAGAGATCTGGCCGCATCAAAAGAAGGTAAAACTGCCCGAAGAGCGCAAAGAGCCGCTGATTCCTTATTTCTTGAAGAACAGGAAGAAGTTCTTTATGGGGCTGGCATTGCAGATTGATATATGTAAGTATTTCACAAAAAAAAAAAATGTTTTATGGCCTAAAATTTTCTTTGAGTTTTTTCAAAATCACGTTTTTAAACTTCGAAGTCACTTTTCTCCGGTTCTAATGAAAGGATTTTGATGAAATCCAGTGCAATCGACGCGGAAATGTCAAATTTGCATCAAAAATTGCATGCTCAAATTTTTAATTTGATTATGAAATGACATTGACATTTTTCATTGACAAATGAATTTGACATTGAAAATGTAACTTTTTCAATGACCGCCATTTTGTAAAAAATAATCGCAAAATTATGATTGAGATAAGAACTAGAATTACATCTATACTGAATCTAACGCCGTTTACTTTTTCCATTTCAGATGATCCGAAGCCGAGTTATCCGGGCCGCAAGCAGCATACCTTTTTTCGACGCCCAACTTTGAAGGCCGACAACTTTTTGAACAGCCCTCGTACAAAGGAAACACATTTTTTATTTATTTTAATATGTTCTTAATACAATAAAGAAAACAGAATTTAAATAACTCTTTGAGTTTTCAAAGGAGCAGTTTTTCAAAAAGGGTCCAAAAACAGCCTTTCAACGTGGAATACTCCCTTAAAGTGGGAAATACACGCGAAAATATTCTTTTTAGTATTTTTAGAAGTAATACGAGCATTGTATATATGAAAGCTTATCGAGTTTGCAGTCTTGCTTAGTTTTTGTGAAAAAAATATCCAATGGGGGGACTGCCAACCGAACTAAAAACTTGAAAAACTTGAAACAATGAATTAATAGTGTTTTTTTTTTAATTTTCGATTTAATTATCATTAATATTTCAATCATTTCAAAAAAGATTGATAAAAATCTTTAAAAGATTGAAGATATATTTCAAAAAAGATAGCCTATGGTGACTAAAGTAAGAAAAAATATGTTTGGAAATTCAATAAATATTGTTCAAAAACCTCATCGATCGTCATTTCGTATTTAGGAGTACTAAGTTTTCGATCATTGGATATAGCCACTTTTAATGTTTCATTCAAAACTGCAATAAGTGATCGATTTTTATAATATGTAAAGTTAATATTGATGTCTCCACTCCACTTAGCATCATAGATACATCGTTCAATTTTTCAGTAAATCTTTTTCGAGTATTTTAGAACTTTCTTTTGAATAAATCGTCAAATTTTCGAATTATAAAATCTCTCCCGAATCAACCCCTAGAGCGGTACAATATATGAGCTGGAACTACTATATTTTACCCTTCAACTTCAACTTCTTCAACTTCTTCTTCTAACACACCTAACCGCTATCTGCCATCCTTCTGGTGATCCCCATACAAAAAACTCAAACACTATCCATTATAGCTCATATTTTTCCAGAATTTATTATTATAGGGGTGAAATATATGAGCTGGTAATATTATTTTTTGCTTTTTAACAACTCTTTTCAACACACCTATCTACCACTCTTCTGGGGTCTGAATACAAAAAACACATAAGCTGTCAATTATAGTTCATATCTCTCCAAAATTGATCACTAGAGTTCAAATATATGAGCTGGTCCTATTGGTTTTGCCCATCAATATTTCTTCTAACACACCTCCCCCTATCTTCTATCCTTCTGGGGGTTCCCAAACAAAAATCTCAAAAACGTGGTTACGCTTTCTGCTTAAAAGTATGCACAGAAAATTCATATGATACTTATCAGTGACATGCTTGCCTTTTGTGTATGTGCATACTTTCAGGCTAAACACTTTTCAGAACAGTATGTTGTAGAAGCACTGTAATAATGGCAAAAAATAATTACAGTTTGAGCGTCAATGCTTCCAACCCTACTAGTAGTATTACTAGTAGTACATAAATCATAAATGCAAGTATCGTTCCTATCGATCAACTTTTGGAGGAAACACAAAGACATACAACAAGGACATTTGTCAATTGAGGGAGCACCACATCCGACACACAAAAACGCTTTCATTGATTTCATCAGACTTGTCATACATTTTTTGTGGATTTACCTGAGAAAAATATATCGGTGTTACTTTTTCAAGTTGTAGTTCTCTCGGATCTCGAATACAGAGAATATGGAGAAAGTTATGGAATATGGATATGGAAAATTAAAATGAATTATTTTGTTTTTCCTGTAGTCAATATTTGTATGACTTTTATTAATTTATCATATAAATTATGAATCCACTCGAGAAATTAGAAACCATCCTTACTTAGTATATTTAAGATTTAATCGACTTAAAATTGAACTGACCTTTTATGTTTCTTAATAACAAAACATTTTTTCTTAGGAGGCTGCATAAAAGTGGAAAAGGATACACATTGCACATATAATAGTTTTGTCCACTTAGCATACTCTTTTCATTTCACTGCTACCCGACTTGCATACTTATACCCGGTGTTTTGTTTTTATTCTGTTGATCAATAAGTTATCGAACTATCGATTAATTTAAAAAGCATACATTTATGATTGATTTATATTTTTCATATTTTTGTTCTAAGTTATCGAACAATGGTTGTCTTTTATTTGTTTTTGTTTTTATTGAAAAATTAGTTTTCAAAAATAACTGTTATTTTGCGTTCCTGCTTTAATTATAGCTATATAGCAACAGCTTCAATGACATTCTCTGTCTTGGCTAAATATTAAATGATTGCATTAAATCACATTGAAAGATGAGCAAAAGATTAGCCACTGTGAAAAATGTGTAATAAACGATATAATAACAAATCCAAATCGAAAAATCTATATTCATAACAGTGGCAGCACACACACCCTCTTCCCCAGGCCAACTAGTGCAACAAGCAACTGTTTAGGTTTGATTCAATCTAACCTTCACCTGAATTATTGGTGAATTTGATTTAATTACATTTCGATAGCAACTGTTTCGACTGCCGGTCGGTGGTCGTTTTTGTTTTAAGCGCAGATTCGGCTCCACTCCACTCAACTCAATTACGTCTATGATTTAAATCTCTAGCTGACCCCAGAGTTCAACTGCGGAAACTGCAAATTTCATAATTGGCAGCAGCCTTTAACAGAGGCTTAACTCATTAATAATGAATAACCTTGACAAGAAGTGCATAAAAATAAAACAAAAAAAAAAAAAAAACAAAAAATTATATTTTTTAGCACAGAAACCAATGAATTTGTAACTGAATACTCGCTTAGTGGCTTCCACGCAGCTAAAAGAACGAACATTTAATTAGACGTCCGAAACACAATGAGACACCATGTACACCACAGAAGTCCAAGTAAATTGCAGATAATGCTATGATTCTTCAAATGGGCTCAGCCAGAGTCAAAGTCATACTAAGCTGAGGTATCAAGTCAACTTGGATTAGTTTTCATATTCTAGATACCATGAATGAGCTGCTTTGCAAAGTCATCTTCACAGCGCCGCGGCCTCAAATGCTGTGTTGCCCCAATCAATCGTGCCTTTGTTCGAATTGTTGTCCGTCTGGTTACTTGGCTTGGTTTGGAATTGCAATCGCCTCAATCTTTTCTCTATTTTTGCCACAAAATAATTTTTAAAACAATAGCAACGAACAATCGATGCGATTCAGTTTTTGGGGCGTAGACCGCCACTTGAACGTTGAACTGCAAACGCCCGTCTATGACTACCGTCAGGCAAGCGAGCGAATGATGATGATGTTCAGAAAAACACTCTTCGTGTTGTGCTTTTGTGGTATTGTTGCACAATAGATACTACTTTTCTTGATCGATCCATCAATGAACTTGGAAGCATTAAATTAGCTTTTTGCCAAATTGTAGACCGGATTTCAAAGGAGACAAAACGAAATGAGCAGAATACTAATGGAAAATTGTAAATTGATAAAGTTTTGATTCATTAAACTTTTCTAAAAACTTGTTAACAAAATTGAACTCTTAATTTAACTGATCGACATGAAGAAGTATTCGACCACAAGGAACAATTTTATTGCCTCGATGCCAGCAAACTCTGTTGCATAACATAAAGAAGCATTCTTAGCTTATGTTAAATTGGCTTTAAAATTGATCCAACACTGTTTGCATCAATCACGTCAACCAACAGACAGACCTACATCTGACGAGTGTCTGTCTTGCAACTACCTTACTATAATGTGTTGATCCACCCTCAGCCTCCGCAACCAAGTTACGCAAGCTGCTTGGCACGCTCGCTCGTTAGTGACTCATTGCAAATTCGTTAAGTTGGCCATAATTCATCTAAATACTTGCATTTGACAACCAGTGCAATGGGGACTTTGTGTTTGTGTGTCTATCGATGCCTGTCCTCCACTTGGGTAGCACACGCATTCTTGATCAACAAAAAGTGTTCTTATGCAACCACACAGTGCGTCCAAAAACAAATTATTATGCTGCCTAAGTCTAGTTCGCATAGAGGCAGCTATTACGAATGCCGACTAGAAAAACTTCAACCAGGCAGACGTTTGTTTCAAGACACAGCGAGCACGCATAGACGACGTTGTGTTATGTCTCCATTGCACGAAATCTCGACCTCGACTGAAGCACCACGACGTCCAAAACTTGAAGTCCAAGATTTACGCTCCATGCATGCCAAGATCGATTTGCAGACGCATGGCTAGTTTGGCTAGCGGTGCGTCTTCTACTGCGGTCTTATCCGAGCAAAATAAACTAGAATAATTGCAGTTTCCTGTCAATAATTTCGCTTTCGAAACAGTGAGGAAACCAGATCCCAAAAATGTAGCAGTGGCTGCAGGAATCCGCAATGATTTTTTCAGTTATGTTTGAAAAAAAATGCATCGACCGTTGTTGTAACAACAATAATAACAACAACAACAACAACAACAACAATAGCAAAAGCTAGAAATCATAACAAATAAATTCCATCTACAGCGACGTTTGCCGCTGTGGCTTAAATGAACGAAATTGCATAATCATCTAGCTTAAGACGCTGCACCATATGCGCAGGAGTTCACGAGTCACCTCGAGCAAATTTTGCAGTTCCCGTTCGCTATGCAATACCTGGCTGCGTTTATCAATGTAGTCCAGATATAGCACACAGCCAGCTACGTTGATGGACTACAGTTGTGTGCAAGAAATATGTACATAAATTCGTACTGTGAATTTGATTTTGTATGGGATTGATATTGTATTATTTCAGACCATCGTCTAAAGAATTTCAATTTCGTAAAAACAGTACTTTGTCATTTTTATTTCGTCGATTCTCAACATTTATCATGTTTGTTTCGCGATATTGTTAACAAGTGAAACTCTACTTATGCTAAATTTACTGGAAGGTTGAAAATGGCTGTAAAAAATCACCGTAGGCTTTTCGAAAAAAGGCGTACAAATTTATTTTCTCCCTTTTTTTTTGGTACTTTTGCCCAGTATTTGGAAAGTTCCTCTGACAAGTTGTTTAGAAACTTTTATTTTTCTTATCGAAAATGGATAACAGTTCTACTCCAGAAATGGCCCACAAAGTATTAATTTTAAAGTTTTTTTTTCCCCAAATTTTTGTAACAGAGACTTTCTCAGTCGTTTTGTTTCCTAGTAAACTTAAACTTTAAAATTGATAGTTTCTGTATTAAAATTGCATGAACTTTCCATTTTTGATAAGAAAAATACAAGTTTCCATACGAGTTTTCAGAGGAAAATTACGATTTCTAGGTAAAAGAAATTATGAGAAGACTTCATCCCTCAACATTACCTATTCATACTTTTCTCTGTGCATGTCTAAGAAAAACTTTCTGTATGTGTTCGATACAATTTAGAAATTTGAAAATTTTATAAATTCAATAATATACAATTTTATAAGTGTACGTTTTTGATGAAATACCTTCCGGCGAAGAATCTATTACGGAGGAAAGCCGTGACGATGAAGAAACTATTGTCGACGTTCTTGCTGCCAATTTGAACTCAGTTTTCGATGAGAACTTAAAGCTTGATAGCCCACCAAATGTATTTAATAAAACCTTACGTGACCCTAATTCTGATATTGAAGTAGGTGAGATTCAAAAATTTGGTTAATTTTTTTTTTCACTTATAAAAAAATCTGATTGTTTAGACGATGAAGTTAGCGACTAAAGTGATGACGGTTATATACCACTTGCGGAACTAGCAAGGAACCTCAATGTTAACAAATTTGTTTGGAGAAGAGGCGTGTTTAGTTATTCAGCACCGCAAGACATTAGTCAAGAATCTGGACCAACTAATATACCCGATGAGGTAGAATAACCTCTTGCTGTTTTTTCCTGCTTATTTCCAAACGCTTTATTTGAGCAAATGTGTTTCCAAACTAATTTCTATGCGACTCAGGCCAGTACAAAACCAGGTTAACCATTTCTACTCTTTAATATGCAAGATATAAAATCTTTTGTTGCTGTAAATATACTGATGGGCATAAAATGCTTACCAAGCTACAGAGATTTTTGTTCAACTAAAATGAAACTAAGAGACGGTTATATAGCACAATTTATATTTAGAACACGGTTTGATTGGCTACTGGGTAATATACATTTAAATGATAGTTCCTTACAACCAAAAGGAGGAGATGTTCGCTTTGATAAGCTTTATAAAGTACGACCTCTTCTAAAAGCACTATCAGAAACTTTTAGCAAATATTACAAGCCGTCAAATTTTATATCTATTGACGAATCAATTTAACTTTTCAAATGACGGTCTTCTTTACAGCAATTCATGACAAATAGGCCAATCAAACGGGGGCACAAAGTATGGATTCGAGCCTCGGAGAGCGGTTATTTAGACCAATTTCAAATTTACACCGGAAAAGTTGGCAACAAATCTGAGACAAATTTGGGTGCAAAAGTGGTTATTGATTTCACAAGATCACAAGCAAATCTTCACCATAGAGTGTACTTCGACAACTATTTCACATCTCTGCCGCTATTGCAACAACTAAAGTCGGAAAAAATATATGCTTGTGGTACTCTCAGGGCTTAGCCTCTAATAATACTCGAAGATTTTAAAGCAGACAAGGAAATAAAAAGAGGAGAAAGAGGCTGGCGAATAACCGATGATGGGATAAGTTTTCTAAAAGGGAAGGATAAAAGGATAGTCTTGCTAGGAAGTAATTTTCATACACCTGATATCATGGAAACTGTTGATCGAAAGAAAAAATGAGGGAGAGAAGAAAAGAATTCCTATGTCCCAAGGTTATCAAAAATTATTATGTTACGTGGGGGGGTATGTTATGTGGGGTACGTCGATAAAGGTGATGTGGTCAAGACTTCTTATGAAATCGACAGATGGAGCATGAAATGGTGCCCACGAATTTTATGGCATTTTATTGTTGTTACAATTGTCAAATCATTCATAATTTACAATGAAAGGTTCAACGGAACTAGTTTGAACCTAAAGAATTTTCGACTATCTATTGTAACTGGGCTACTGAGTGCATGCATGGAAGGACCTCGGAAAGGTAGACCCAGATCTGAAATTCCTGTGAGTCACTTCAAGCCAAATGTTTCTTTGGAGAAGAGATGGGATCAGGCAGCTCATATGTCAATACATTCCAATTCCAGAAAATGTGCACTATGCAGTTCCAGAGCAGAGCAGCACCGAACAAGGTGGTCCCGCTCCACTTGCGATGTTGGCTTTTGCTTGAATGACAAAAAAAAAAAAAATTGTTTTTAAAGATTCCATAGAAAATATTGAGTGACTTTGTATTTCTTTTATATTTTCAGAATAAAATTTATTTTGTCTGGTCTGGTGTTTTTCTCTGCTTTGTGGTATCATGGTTACACCCCTTAGAAACTGCAGTTTTCATATACTTAAAAAATTCTAGCAAATTTGAGAATTAAATTTTTCCAAAAGATAAATTGAAATTTGAAACAATAAATAATTTTTCCCAGATATTGAAAAGTTTGCCTTGAAAGGGCTTACCGTAGCTCAGAACTTTTATCTCATGCTTCGAAGGTATGATATATTATACAAAAAACGTGGGACGAACGCTATAGAGAATACTTAGAAGCGTATGTTTATTTGATTAACATCAAGTGAACAGAGATTCCTTACTTACTTCTTAAAGTTAAACTAGCAATTTTTTGATAATAATGTTAAAATAATATTAGAATTCAGCGATAAAAATTATCTAGGAAACTTTTAGCCTGTTTTGTTTAAGAAAAATTGATTGCAATATTTTAAGATACCATTTTGCATTTTATTCAAAGGAGCATTAATCGTATCATTGATTGTAAGCATTCCTCTTAAATAAAAATGACCAAAATTACGAAGGATTATTAATATAAAAATTTATTATTTCAAAGAATTAAGGACAATCAAATGCACCACCAATCAAATCAGATACAAATAAACGTGTTACTATAGTTATTCTACTTTGTAGTAATTAAAAAGTAATATAAATTTAAGCAGGAAGCACTATATAAGGAGATTGGCTCAGTAAAATTTAAGGTCTTAAGAGCATATTGAAAATGATTTCTATGGTACCTATATTAAGGAATCTAAATAAATGACGAATATTCCAACTTGGATCTTACAGTATAAAGTGATTTGGTTAAAATTTTACATATAATAGAGTTATATATAATAGAGTTAGAGTTATCCAATGTATTAGATTGGATCCAATGTATTAGATTGGATCCAATGTATTAGATTGGATCCAATGTATTCGTATTAGATTAGATTTTTGATTGTAGAATGTAGTTTTAGATCATCGACATATATCAGCTAGCTAGCATTTGAAAAACAACTAGATACTGCCTTGGGGGACACCAGAATAAGCTACATATGGAGCAGATCTTGCATTGTCTATTAAAACAAATCAGAGTCTGTCGGTTAAATAAGACTTCATACATTTATTCATATTTGATAATTTCAAAATCAAGATGCCGTAAGATACCTTATCAAAACCCTTGGAAAAGTCAGTATAAATTGCTGGATCTACCTGGAATCCACCATGAAGGGCATAAATGTAATCTTCTATGAGAAGACTGTAAGGTTAAATACAGTTGAACGTTCCAATACAAGCCCATATTGATGAGGACAAAATTATAAATAAAATTTTAGAAATAGAAGATAATTTTGAGATTGTTCTATAATTTAAAATGTAATTTTTATTACCTCTTTTAAATATCGGTGTTATTAAAGCAATTTTTTAAATCAGAAATAAATACACCTGTAGAAAGAGATTTATTAAAGATGGTTTTAATAGGGTTGCTTTAACAACAAACAGCTTTATAGCAGTATAGCAGAGATGCCGTCAATATCAGTCTGCACCAAGGGCTTAAATCAAAAATTCCTTTGATGATATCTTCACTTGATATTAAAAGCGCCACAAAATCAATAGAAGGCTGATAATGTGTAAGGCTGCCATCAACGAGATCTTTTGCTGTTAATAAATTGGCTAAAAAAACTCTGCGGAGAAATTCATTTGTAATGAAATGAAATTATTGGTGACTTTGGTCTTTTAAAAATGAATTTTTGAATGAACAATGCATAAATACTTCAGCAGTCACTAGCAATTTCATTACAATAATTTTTCCCCTTATTACCTTATTACCCCTTATTATTGTCTATAGCATGCGTCCTTTATTTTTTGTTTTAAGTCTGGGGCTAGGAATATTAATGGGATTTTAAATCTGTATGGGGCTAGAATTTATACTTTTTTAGTACATTTTAAGAAAGTGGTATTATATAAAAAAAATTTTTTTTATATAAATATTTTTTTTTAATAAAAGGTAGCTTAGTTTACTTACTTTACTGAGTATTTGTACTTTTTCTTATCAAAATATATATAACAGAAGATGTTTTTAAGAAATTATTTTTAAGAACATAGAAAAGTTATATATTTTAAACCGATTTTAGGGTTTAACTGGAAATTTTTCTCTATTCAAATTCGGATATCATATAGATCACATATTTCTGAAAACTTTTAAAATCATTTTACCGAATATTTAAAAATATCGTATAGTTGTAAAGCCTAGCTTATTCGATGTCATGGGATGGTTTTTATGCAGAATAGTGTTGCATAACATGGCGTTGATCGCGCGATTTGCTCTCGACTGTCAGGCAATTATATATAAACGTAGCACAACCTTGAGTGCCGTTATTCGCTATGCCAAGCAATAGCAACAACAAGATTAACAACAACAACAACAGCAGCAGCAGCAGTTATAGCAACAATATCAACAACTCACCAATAATAGCTAGTATGGCAAAGTGCTGCTTTGACTGAACCAACCTGGTCTCGACTCGTCGTAATAAAAGCGACCACACCCGCGCACTTCATTATTTCCATGTCGCCTGTTAAGCGAGCGAATCGGGACGCGACGCTGTGCTAGCGGTGGCTGTGCGACGACAAGTCAAAGTGGCAACGCCGTGTTGCGCACATGAGCCGCCTGCTCGAGGACTCCTTGCAACATCATTCCATATTGTTGTTGTACGCTTTACTGTGTACGTTACTGCCATCATTGTTGTGAATGTTTTTGTTTTTTTTCTTTTTTTTGTGTTTTTGTTGTATTGCTTAAAGTTTATTTATTCGTGCCTCATAGCGAAGAATTCAGTTCGTTACGTATTTTTTTTTTGCTTTTGTTTTTTTTCTTGCTCTTAGAGATTAATTTAATGAGAGTTCTATGTGAGATTGCATTATGAAACAGAAACAACAAAATCTACAATAGCAAAAATTAGTAGTAGAAAATGTATGTTGGGTCAAAAACGAACTTAAAATGAACTTGCGGTTTCGAATCTCAGGTGATGTCAAACATTTTTTTAATAGATAGTAGATAATGTAATGTGGCAGCCGTGGCGCAGTGGGTAGATGGTGTGGCCCATACGCCAGAGAACCTTGGTTCAATTCCCACTTGACACATAAATTTTTTCAATTGAATTAATTTTTCTGCTCGGCAGTCACCTCTCAGACAATGGCCAAACCTCAGAGAGTAAAAGCTTTTTGAGAACATGTGCCGTTCTGAGTTGGCATACAACTTGTAGGTCCAGTTCTCGATAATTTGTGTTCAAACATTTCACAACACGCACAACACAATTGATCATAAGAAGCTCAGTCAAAGTCCTTTCAAGGGCTGAAATGGCCATTTCGTTTTCTCGTAATACTATGTAATGTGGCCGTCACCTCAGTGCCGACAATGACAAATATCAAAGGATAATGGATAGATAAAATTGTGAACATCAACATTTAATAAAGTTGAGTGTTGATCAAAATATATGTTTAATCGTAAAGGAAGCGTAATATGAAGACTCATATGTCAGAAGTTATTGTCTCAATTTACCCAGCTTCAGAAAATTAACTGAAGCTGGATAAATTGTTTTCATAGATCACTTTGTAGAGGTTTAAAATAATCTTTGAGTTGGTGTCAACAACCGAACTAAATAAACGGCTTTAAACTTTGTAGGGTATAGTATCTAAACGTATAAAAAAAAGTTGTGTTTTTTATTCACTGCAGTCAGGAACACTCGTCGTACTCCACCTAATGCGGCCAACATGCTCCAAAGTTGTAATTTATCTTGACGTTAAAATCAATAACGACGCCGTCACCATGCGTTGCTCTGCGTTGCATTGTATTTGGCGTGCTTACCTAGTTTTTCCTCCATTATTGCATCTAATTTTTTAGTCGTATTTTATATAGTATCTCTATTTAGCTAATGCAAGTGTATGAGTGCTTGTAAAAGTGTGCAGAAACGTGTGTTTTAATATTATTATTACTGTAATTATTACTTAAGCTTGATTGAATTTGAACTGCTGTCGATGCTGCTGAGCCCGAATTGTAACTGAATTTTGATTGCTTGTATCGTCCAACAAAATTTATTTTTGGAAAACGATGTCAAAAATGTATTAGTCCTCAACGCCCTGATCCGGTAGCATGCCTTAATTATTAAGTACTATTTGCATACAGGCATTGTTCAGAAGTTCAAAAAATGTACAAAATTTCTTCAAAGGGTCTTATTTATGTAATAGGTTAGAGGAACTAAAACTCTTTTTTTATACTTCAGCATTGGGCTTGGGACTATTTATTTGTGTGACCTACTTAGTGTTCGGATGTAGTAAATTTGATACTGCTAGAAAAGAATTTGTTTCAACTACAATTTGAATAATGTTTTATGAAGGTGTTCCTTATAGTTTGTCAAAATTGGAGGAACTTAATATTGCTTCGATGTTAATGGTCACATTTTTATAAAAGAATGATTTTATTTATTATATGCTAGAGCTATTTGCTTCACTACGCGAGCATCCGTTCGCCTGATGTGCTTTAATGCCCATTAACGAGCGATTGCAATTTAAACTGGATCTCATTTAAGCACTTCGAGTATACCTACTTTTAAGCCGGCTGCGCAGCTCAGCGTTTTTCTAGGCAGCTGCAGAATTTTGCAAGCCTGTCTGCTAGCCGCATGTTGGCGATTCGCATACGATTGTTTTTAATTTGCGGCGGTTTTTTTCTAAGACAGTAAGAGTGGTGAACTACTCCACCAGGGCTATGTTGCACAGTCGTACAATTTCATGAAATATATTCGCAATTAGATGATGAGCATTGAAAGATTTTGTAGACATAGGGAACGTTGGAGTTTCTTCTATCGTCGGTATACAGGGTGTCCCAGACTTAGAGTATTATAATGTGGGGGCTGATTCCTCGTGATGAGGCGAGCAAAAAATCGTATGGGTGGGGGTGGTCGCAAATGCCCCCCTAGGGGGCTAGGAGTAAAAAACAAAAAAAATAGGTGTCGTTACGTTTTAATCCATAGCTAACATATCCCTGCAACGATTAAAAAAAGCCATAACTTTTTGAAAAGAAAATAAAATTTGCTTTAAGTAAATAGTGCAAATTTTTTTCATAAAGTCATAAACAAAAAATGTATAAGCATCTGAAGTCAAAAAATTGGTTTTTTCTTTAAAAATTCAACTTTCAAGGCAATTTTCTCAGAAAAAAACCCAAATGTTTTATTATTTTTTATGACGCAGTTTTTTTCCTTGGTCAATTCTCTAAAAACCCGTCATACATTGTTTATACTTCAGAGATAATATTGTTTGTATAAAATCGATTTTCCGATCTTACCACTTTTTCCTCCCACTGAGGTACTTAATGCAAGCAAACGACTTTGTTTTTTTGTTGCTAACAATTCAGGCATGAGATGCACTTAATAATGAGAAATTGCTTTTTTTTTTCTTTATTCCGTTAAATCTAACTGTTTTACTAGATATTGTTAGCAACAAAAAAACAAAGTCGTTTGCTTGCATTAAGTACCTCAGTGGGAGGAAAAAGTGGTAAGATCGGAAAATCGATTTTATACAAACAATATTATCTCTGAAGTATAAACAACGTATGACGGGTTTTTAGAGAATTGACCAAGGAAAAAAACTGCGTCATAAAAAATAATAAAACATTTGGGTTTTTTTCTGAGAAAATTGCCTTGAAAGTTGAATTTTTAAAGAAAAAAACCTATTTTTTGACTTCAGATGCTTATACATTTTTTGTTTATGACTTTATGGAAAAAGTTTGCACTATTAACTTAAAGCAAATTTAATTTTCTTTTCAAAAAGTTATGGCTTTTTTTAATCGTTGCAGGGATATGTTAGCTATGGATTAAAACGTAACGACACCTATTTTTTTTGTTTTTCACTCCTAGCCTCCTAGGGGGACATTTGCGACCACCCCCACCCATACGATTTTTTGCTCGCCTCATCATGAGGAATCAGCCCCCACATTATAATACTCTAAGTCTGGGACACCCTGTAGAAGAACAATGACGTAATTGCATAAGGGGAGAAATTAAATGGTTAAGGCAATGAAATCCAAACTACTTGGGTCAAATTATAAATTAGACCTATATCCATCTACCCATATCCATCATGCAATTATTCTTGTTCAAATACTATGTTTTCAATAGAAGTTTTACGTAATTAAAATTTGTTTTTTGCCTCTCCTGCACAATTACGATTTTTGCACTTACTTTCTTCTATACCGACGATATGTTTTTGACTGTTTTCTGAAATAGAGTGAAAGCATTTGTGCTAAGTGAATATCGAAATGGAATATTAATTGAAGTAATAAAAAGTTTTCCAATTAATAATGGAAAATAAAGACATCTTTGCCAAGGTTGGCCTCTGGTCCGGATGGCATACCACCACTTGTGCTAAAAGCTTGTGCTTCTAGTCTGGCTCGGCCCTTGCGCAACCTGTTCAACATCTCCTACAGGACAGGAGTATTTCCATCTTGTTGGAAGGTCGCAAGGGTCTAGCTGGTACCAAAAAAGGGCGATGCCACGAACCCCTCAAACTTCCGACCCATAGCGATATGCTCTACGTTCGCCAAATTTATGGAGAGCTTAATTAACTTCAACCTTATGAACTATCTGGAGCACAATGAACTGCTTAGTGACCGTCAGTATGGTTTTCGTAGGGCTCGTTCTATTGGCGACCTTTTGGCGTTCCTTACCGAAAGAGGGAATCAATGCGTCCACTTATACGGTGAGAGCAGGGTTGTTGCTCTGGATATTTCAAGGGCGTTTCACCGAGTGTGGCATAAAGCGCTCGTGTCAAAACTAATTGCATATGGTGTCGGTAGTGACTTTGCTCGATGGATCACGTGCTTCCTTGAGAACAGAACTTCATCAACGCAGGAGTACCACAGGGCTCAGTTCTATCGCCAAATTTGTTTCTGGTGTTTATCAACGACATTCTGTCGTTGACTCACAACCCAATTCATTCATTTGCGGATGACAGCGGCATTTGCCATTCATATTCGTTAAAAAAACGCCCGAGCTCTTTGGAGATTGAGAGAAAGAGGCAACTTATGAATGACACACTCAATAATGACATGAAAAAAATCTCCGAGTAGAGACTTGCTAATAGAGTAGAATTTAATGCTAGCAAGACCCAGTGTTGTCTGTTAACCCACAAACGAATTAATTGCCCCTTAGCTCCCCTCAATATGAACGGTGAAGATCTTTTGGAGTCAGATGCTCTTGGCGTTCTGGGCATATCAATACAATCGGATCTTCCGTGGAATGATCACATTTTTTATGTGTCTAAAGAAGCAGCCAATTGTCTTGGTTTTTTAAAACGGTGTAAGAAATACTTCACTCCATCTGATCTTCGTCTGATCTATACCTCATATATTAGGCCGAAAATGGAGTACAATTCGCACATTTGGGCAGGGGCTTCAAGATCATATTTGGAGCTTCTGGACCGGATTTAACGATGTGCGATAACTTTGATAGGGGATGAAAATATTTCATCTCCTCTCAACTCTCTTGGGCATCGACGCAATGTTGGTTGCCTAAGCCTTCTGACGCCGCCAGCTCGTGTGTTTCCTAGGTCCACTCGGGCAGCTCTCCAAGCCCATCCTTTTGCCATTGCTTCTTTGCCCAATAGAACATCGCATTATCGAGATAATTCATTCTTCGGTCGCACAGTAAAATTGTGGAACATTCTCCCTGCGAGCGTGCTTCCCGACGGTTTCGAGCTGTGTAGATTTAAAACAAATCTTCACCGACACTACTCCATCTTTCCACCCTCCAACTAACTATCATCCGTCTTCCGAATCAACACATTACTTCGCATTTATAGGGGGCATCCCCTGAGCATTGGTTAAGTCTTAAAAAAAAAAAAATTCGGATATAAACGATATTTCATCTTTTAAATATGCGCTCTTGCCTGTGCTGAATTGCAAAGAAGTTTTCCGATATAGAAGGCAGTTTATAACGACAATAGATAGTTTAATTATTTTGAATATTTAAAAATGTACATTGTGATTTAGTGTAATTAAAAAGCCTACTAAAAAAAAACAACTAAAAATATAGTCATTAATTAAAATGAAATTAATTTAAATTCTTATAAATAAAGCGAAACAAGAAAAATAAAAAAAAAAATGTGGAAAAGCATTTTCATCATATTTTTTCCAGTATTTTTAAAGATGGCTTTGAAAGACCTCTAAAAGTTACCTTACCGAGCCTTATAAAAGACACCACGGAGAGGAACATGTATTTATATCCCATACCCCAAAGTGGACTTATAAGCCCCTATAAAGAACTTATAAATATAATTTCTTGTCTTTGTACTTGTCCTTCTAAGGTTTGTGAATGAAGCTATAAATACTGTTTGTGCTACTTGGACAACCTTACCATCCTTGGCACCCGTAGAGCTCTTGCTCTCGTTCGCTACAATGATAAATATTCCGAGACATAACCGATTGCCAGACAAACAGAAATCTGGAAATGCATGTTCTCTCAAAAGCAAATGAGAGCTATGAACACTCGTATGTTAAGATATTTTATCCGTCGAACTTGAAGTTTAAAATTTTTGTTGTATTGCCTTTTTTGTTATTACATAAATAAATAAGGAAAACGTAAATAAAAATCAAGATATAAGACAATATATCGGCTCAAGAAATCTGTAACCAACGATTGGTAAATCATGATTGCTGATAAATTTCTTAATCATAATAATTCATTCATTACTGGGAAATTATTGATTACTTAATTTACCACTGATTACCCAGATAATAATTTCACCGAAATAAAACTTCCTTGAAGAATCTTTGAAACAAGTTTTATAAAAGGTCTATGCAAGGAAAAAAGGAGTATAAAATTATATCCTTTATACAAGAACTTATATAAAGTTTGATCTAAGGTATTTATTCAAGGCTTATTCAGGAACTCGGAAACTGAGAAAAAAAATATAATTGTTTTTAGTAATCTCCTTTTCTACGCTTCATCATTCTATTTAGCACAGAAAACGTATACATTTTAAAAATCTTTGTATATTTACCATGTCCCAACCAGCACGGACTGAACTCGGAGCCTTTGTATTGCCAACCGCACGCTCAAACCACTCGTCTATTCAGGATTTTACTCATGCGACGTTGAAATTTAATTAGTTTTTTTTTTAATTCAATTAAGAACAATTTTATAAAGCTCTCGAATGCAATCATTTAATAAACGCACTTAATTTCAATTCCATAAGTTGCCTCGGTAGCCCAGAGGTTTAAGGTGACAGTTTATCAGTAAATAGATCCAAGGTTCAAACCCGCGCTCAGACGTAATTTTTTTTGGTTATTGAAATATTTTTTTTTTATGATAATGAATGTTTTTTAATTTAAATCAGGAATTTCTAATGTTATTGTTTTCACATCCTGAAACTTTGTTTATCAAAAAAAAAAAAAAAAATCTAAGCTTGCGATCTTCTTGACTAAAGCTTTATATAAAAAATTATACAAGAAATTTAAATTTTCAAGGCTTTCACAAGGCTCTTTCAAGAAAAGCATGAATCATTACTTTTATACAAAGCCTTTTCAAGTTAAGTATGAATAACTTCAAATATTTAGGTGAAATTGTTATCTGGGTACTCTTTCATGATTACACTGATTTCTTAGACAAATCACTGAATACTTTTAAGTGATTACTGCTTTTTTCAAGTAATCAAGTTATAATTTTGTGCATGATTAATTACAATCAGTTATATTTTAAAAAATCATTACACGACAGTAATCATTAGGCCATTACTGGCCTGTCAAGTCTTTTGAGTTGTAGTATGTTCGCCATAGACTTCCATTAAGTGTCGATGACTTTCCGCAACCGTTTTCTTATAATATAAAAAAATACTTGTGAATGCTCCTTACCTATCACAAAATTCGACATTTTAAAGGCGATAAAAAAAAAATTGTTTGTACAATCACAACCTATGACGTACTGGATTTTATAGACATGTATACTTTATGTCAAAATTACCATCTTTTTTATAATGTACACAAACTATAAATAGAAGTTATGCCATCTGTTAGTCAATCAAATCAACATTTTACATGTACACAGCTATAATTTTTGAATGATTGTATATGTCAAGGATCTTAAGGACTAAAGGACTTAATTTGGCCTTAATCAGTACTACCTTTAGTTAGTTCATTCTCTAATTAAAGCGTTTTCTGCTTTCATCATTACTAGCAGCATGTTTTTCTTTTTTTGAGCTCAAGCCAAATATTAGCAAGATCGCAGTTGCTATGTTATCATACATTTTTTTTTTTGTTCTTGAACCACTGTGCAAGGTATGCTACACAGTTCTATAAAACCATCAGCTAGTTCGTTGCTCGAAAATATTTTATATATTTTTTTTGTTGCAATGGTCTGTTACGAATGGACGTTCGGTGGGTTGGACAGACAAGACAAATGGACGGACGGACGAACGGATGAATGGACAGACAAAAGCTGCGCCTAATGCAAAAATTCGATCGATCGGTTGGCTAGCGACCCATATTCGCAAAGCTAGTTTGACAAACTCGTTTTTTGGATTAGATTTGCATGCATGCGATGCATTCGATGCATGCGGTGCCTTGAGATGATCATGATTATGATGATGATGATGATGATGATGACGATCGTATTGGCGATGGCGTTGGTGAGACGATGAGTGTGCCTGGCCACTAAGAGCGACCATTAGAATCATTTCAGCAGCAGCACGGCTGCACTGTTGACGAGCGACCCACCTTAACTAGTCTAATAGATTCCGAGCGACAACATCAGCAACAACAGCAAAAGCAAAAGCAACAGAAACAGTAACATAGACGGTTACATGCGGTGGATGTGTTGCAACGATTACAAAATCAAATTTATTGCGTTCAATTTTTGGTTTAGGAGGGAGTAAAGCGGTTTCGTGTACGGGCATCAAGCAAGAGTATCCTTCATCTGACTAGGTTGCCCAAGTGTTGGCATGCCTCTTTGATGGCAGTGTGCAGCCAAGAAGTGGGCAATAGTCGTTGATGTTCGTTTGGTTGTTCCTGACGTTGACTTGATTAGCGGGGCGATTGCATATAAAAGCCAATAAAATGAAAGGGAAACTAGCAACATATGAAATCGAAAAAAAAAATCATTAGTTGCGGTTTAAAAACGATCATATTTTTATTAACTTAAATTAGCCAATACCCGGCTAGCTGCCCTTGAGATAATTCACTGAATGTGATTTCTGGGTGTTAGCGACAAAGCAGCATGTTTTTCTTTTTAATTACAAGAAATCAATCAACTCCATACTAAGACCGCTTTCCATTAATTAGCAATGTCAACGCAGTTGGCTAACGCAGCAGGCTATTTTCAATTGCAGCAACGAACAAAAATCAACTAGCCAACAGACAGCCAGACATAGCGGCAAAGCAAGCTGACTGCCTATCGTATCATTATCTGTGCTTTCAGTCGCTTAAAACAGTCTGTGTGCTTGCATTGTTGTTGTTGTTGTTTTGTTATTTGACTCAATCCATGTATGGTCTGTCAGCGGAAAGCCTAGGAAAACATTCCGCCTTGTCTGCAGATGTGTCTGCTAAGAAGGCTGCATGGCATGCCATGGTTGTGTTGCGGCTGTCCACCCGCTTCTAACCAATAGAAATCGTTTTGACTTAATTGCGCGAATTCAAATTGCAGTTCATTGAATATAGTTTAGAGTCAAGCGTACTTGAAGTTTACAATGACTCAGATATCCCACGTCCAGGTGTATGCAAATAACTATTAAGTGAATCGCCAGTGAAAAAAGTTTTTTATGTAGAAAACCATAAAATCTGCAAGTATAACAGAAAAAAGTATTACTGGCAGGAATTCAATAATAAAGCTATATCGCATTCGGAACGGAAATTAAAGCATGGCAGGAGAAAAGAAACGAGTTGAGACCCTAGAAGAATTGGGCAGATATCTTATAATAAATACACAGAATAATACCTGGAAATATTGAAATGCATCTTCTTGAAATGCATTCAACAGAATTTATTCCAGATAAAACTAGAAATTACGATGTGTTCTCTAAAACTGAATATTTAATCAATGATAAACTTCGAAGAAATATATAATTTTTCAATCAGCGGATCCCTAATTAAAAATTCTCCATTCATTACAAGGTTGCTTCCAATGAAAAACTTTTCTAGATATTTACTCAAGTATGTAAAGTATATGAACTAGTTTAAAAACAAATGCAATAATGCAGTTATTTGAGTGCAGTGGAAAAACTAATTTGTTTTATGCAATCATGTTCATGCTCCAAGGTGTCGTCTCAGCTTCACTCCTCTCAGATGCTTTTGAGTGGGTTGTGTTTCGTGTCTATTTTAATAAAAAAAGAACGATAGACGGAATTTCTAGAACTTGACCTTTTTTAAGGTACACAAATATTATACTTACATCTCTGTTGAAAATTTTTCCCCACTTAAAATGCCTACCAAACAACCACTATCAGACCCTTATGGCCATATTTGCTCTACTACTGTTGCTGTTTTTCATGTTAAGCTCTGAATTGGATTCATTTGCTATTTTTATGTTGGCAGTTTTTTTTTTAACAGCACTCACCTAGACTCCCGCGGACCCTCTGCCGTTCTCTTCAAACTCATTTATTTGTTCATTTCAGCGACGCCATATGCAGTGTGTTAGATTATCGTACCCTGGGGGCTAAGGTGTGGTCTTGTTCTAGTCTAGAAAACTACTTTCATATTTTAAAGGCATCCGATTCGGTCCACTCGTTTTGGCAATGGCTCGGCTGCCGTTCTATGTTAGGCTGCTTGCCGCTGTTGCAATTTTTTTGTTACTGCTGCTGTTGTTGTTGTTGTTGTCACTAGTGCTGCTGTCCGTCGTGAATTGTCTCATATCTTGAAGAATTCTATTTCGTTTTAATGGAGGTCATGCTAGAATGGCTAAAGTCGCCGCGCCACCGCACAGGCCGAGCAGGAACTGCGCACATGTAAGATTTGCATTTGTACTTGTTGCTCATTTATGTTGTTGTTGTTATTGTTCGTGCAGCATCCCTGGTCGCCGTAATTCATATTGATCATTTAAATCTCTAATTAGTAGTTAGTGGTGCTACTAATGCCTCCATTAATGTATTATCTGTGACGCGTTGGAAATGAATAGCAGCTTGTTGTCACTTTGTCAAAATATTGTGTGAATGTAATAAAAACAAATACATCCACGCTTGTTTATTTCCCGTTCTATGCGTCGCACTTTGATATTCAGGTTCAGCACAGCACAAGTTGGACTTGAGATCATGCGAGGCAGCATTCAGTTATAATTTCAACGCACAGTGTAATGGTTTAATGTAAGCTGTGGAAAAAACAGACAAGTGTAATTTCCCATATAATTGAGAAATTTTGAAAGATAATAAATTTTAGATAAAAGGGTTAATAATGATTACAATTAAATCAAAAAACTAAAAAAGTTAATATATAACTACACATTTTACTATTGTTGAAAAAAATGTTACATATATTTTTCCGTCTATGTCCTTAAAAGCTTATTACTATCGAGGCAAACACTGAGAGAACAAAACCGTTTTTTGAAGTGAAAACTTCTTTAGGCGCGTTGAGCACTTTTTGGTAGAGAGCAAAACTATAGATTCGCGATATCATCACGCTGTTAGCGATATCATCACGCTTTTAGCTGTTAGCTTCTGTTTGCAGCATTAGTTATTATGCAGCATTGCTTATGCTTTGGTTATAATAGGCAAACATGTTTGGTAAGCTTTTTTTTGAGGCGCTTACCAACCAATTACCGATAACCGAAGCCATTAACAACAGATTACCGAAGCAATTACCCATTACCGAAGTGATTACCAACCAATTACCGAACCAATTACCGATTACCGAAGCGATTATCGAACCAATTATCGATTACCTATGCGATTAGCAATCAATCGATTAGTGAACCAATTACTGATTACCGAAGCGAATACCAACCAACTACTGACTACCGAACGGATTACCGAGGCAATTACCAACCGATTATCAGAACTATTACCAACCCATTACCGATTACCGAAGCGATTACCAACCGATTGCCGATTACCGAAGCGATTGCCAACCGATTACCGAATCAAGTACTGATTACCGATGCAATTACCAACCCATTACCGATTACTGTAGCAATTCCCATCCTATTACCAAATACTGAAGCGATTACCAATCGATTACCGCAGCGATTTCCAGCCGATTACCGAAGCGATAACCACAATTACTGAAGCGATTACCAAACAATTACCAAGGCAATTACCAACCCATTACTGATTACCGAAGCGATTACCAACCGATTACCAATTATAGAAGCGATTATCAACCGATTACCAAATACCGAAGCGGTTACCAAGCGTTTACCGACTGCCGAAGCGATTAACAACCAATTACCGAAGCGATTGCCAACCAACTGCCAATTACCGATGCGATTACCAACCCAATTTTTAAATTTTTAAGTGTTTTAAATGAATATTTAAAATGCTAAAATGAGCTGTAAATTAAGTTTTAGAATAAATTGTTGAAATTTCAATATGCTATAAAATCTTAGGGCTAAGCATACAATAAATAAATAAATATCCTGCATTACAAAACCCTGCACGATTTTCAAGCAATCGTTTTTAATGCATCGCGCTTGACTTCCTACATTATTCCAAAGCTTTCTTGGCTTAAAAGCTCGTAGGCATCCACATTAAGAATGATCTTATCTCTCAACTGAAATTACTGTTCTATTTTAATTTAGTTGTCGACTTGGCTTATATTTACTATGATCAAATCCTTATGCAAATTATGAAAACTTACAATTACTTGGCATATAATTTTACAAGAGTTTGTTTACATAGAGTGTTGTATGTAAATAGGCATTTCCCAGACATAAAATTTCAAAATGTTTTGGCAATTTAATCCCAGCGCTTACTTCCGATACTAAACTACAGTTATTACCAAAAACTTTCTATTTTCAATTCTCATTAAAACAATATAGAACAATTTACGGAATACATTTCCCTTAAAAAACACCATTACTTGAAAAATTTCATTCAAGGCGTACAATAACTGTACAATAACTGTACCACAATTAGGTAAAATATTGATAAGGGACTAAGAGTTGCTTCTGCGTAGTTAATTAAGTTTTCGTTTAATACGTTTTGAAAACTGTGGTGTTATTAAAGAAAGCAAGCAATATTTTAAAATACTTTTTGATTATTTATCATCAATGCTAGAAATAAAGCAAGTATGTCCTTTGAAATTTTTCTAAAAACTTATAATTCACCTAAACTAAATGTTTACAACAGAAAGTTTTTTATAGTATTTTATAAATTTTTTCCTGCAATATTCCCAATAAACATATATTATTCCCAATAAAAATTTTTTTATAGTTTTATAATAAACATTTGTAAAATGCTGCACCTAACTTTTTCTAAAAACTTATAATGCATCTAAACTAAATGTTTACAACAGAAAGTTTTTTAAAGTATTTTGAAAATATTTCCCTGCAATTATTACCACCTACATATATTATTCCCGATAAAAATTTTTTTATAGTTTTGGTCGATAACATGTCACTGTGCGCTGTTTTATGCTGACGGAATTAAGTCATCACTTTTTAGACTCTAATATATAGGAAGCAACACATATTAAGCCAGTTTATATTTTTTACAGCTGTATTGATTATTGCGTGAGCGTACGAACTGTGAGCGAGAGTGTATTTGAGTGTGCGTACTTCCCAATCTAGCACGTTTGCATCTATTAGAAAAGTAAAAAAGCAACAGAAAACATCACACCAGGTGAAAAATACGTATCAGTCAGCTTGTTGTCCAACCTTGTCCATCTGTCTGAACAGCTCTCTCGTTGGCCTTGAATAAGTATATTGATAGCGTTACAGCTACAGCTACTGGTTGTAAGAATAAACAGGTTGACAAGATTTTTTATTACTTACTTACTTAGTTGGTCGTAACAACCCGTGTCCGGGTTTCAGCCGACCTCATCAGCTCTCGCCAGGCGCCTCTGCTTTGCGCGCGCCTTCTCCAATCGGATACACCAAGTGCGGTTAGGGCTTCCTCAGCCTGGTCCATCCATCGGAGGCATGGTCTCCCTCGTCGTCGTTGACCAGCGACCCTCACCTCGAGCACCTTTTTCGCTGGAGCTTCGTCGTCCATACGATGGACATGACCCAGCCAGCGTAGTCGCTGCACAGTTATACGCCGAACTACGTCAATGTCTTCGTAGAGCTCATACAGCTCGTGGTTCATTCGGATGCGATAGTCATCGCCGACTCGAACAGGACCGAAGATTTTGCGAAGAACTTTTCTCTCGAACACCCCCAGAGCGGCTGCGTCAGTTTGCGAAACTACCCATGCCTCAGCGCCATAAAGCAGCACAGGTAGAACGAGCGTCTTGTAGAGTGTTAGTTTTGTCGATCGAGAGAGGGCTCTGGAACTTAGTTGCTTACTGAGCCCGTAGTAGCACCTATTAGCAATTATTGTTCTTCGCTTTATCTCCAGGCTGATTTCGTTTTTGGTATTAATGGCGGTGCAAAGGTAAACGAACTCCTTGACTACTTCAAAGTTATAGCTGCCGGATGAAACGTGGGAGTCTAAACGCCGCGCTCCCTTGTTTGTAGACAGCATATACTTTGTTTTACCCTCATTTATCGTCAAACCCACTTTGGCTGATTCCTTTTCGATAGCGGCGAAAGCAGCGGTAACATCTCTCTTGGTTCTGCCAACAATATCAATATCATCAGCGTACGCAAGGAGCTGGACACCTTTATAGAAAATGGTGCCATTACGATGCACACCGGCCTTTCGTACGATCCCCTCCATGATGATGTTGAAGAGATCGCAAGGCAGTGGATCGCCTTGCCTGAAACCTCTTTCGGTATTGAAGGTTTCGGAGAGGTCATTTCCTACCTTGACGGAGCTGCGTGTGTTGCTCAACGTCATTCTGCAAAGTCTAATTAACTTTGCAGGTATACCGAACTCAGACATTGTTGCGTATAGGCAATCCCTTCTCGGGCTATCGAACGCAGCTTTAAAATCGACAAAGAGATGGTGTGTGTCAATTTGATTTTCGTGGGTTTTCTCCAGCATTTGTCGCAGCGTGAAAATCTGGTCTATGGTGGACTTACCAGGTCGAAAGCCACACTGATAAGGTCCAATCAGTGTTTTTGTAATCGGCTTTAATCTTTCACACAGTACGCTTGAGAGAACCACATATGCGATGGAAATAAGACTGATACCTCTATAACTAGCGCAGATTGTAGGGTCTCCTTTCTTAAGTATAGGGCACAGTACACTGAGGTTCCAATCGTCGGGCATGCTTTCTGCTAGCCATATTTTGCTGATGAGCTGATGCATGCGCCTTATCCTTATCGCCGCCGGTTTTAAAGAATTCAGCTGACATGCCGTCAGCATCCGCTGCTTTATTGTTTTTGAGTCGTTGGATAGCAACTCGAACCTCTTCATGGCTAGGTGGTGATACTTCCACTCCGTCATCGTCGATTGGGGGCACTGAACTGCGCTCTCGATGGGTGGCATTGGTGGAATTGTCGCCAGTAAGTAAATTGGACAAGTGCTGTCTCCACAATCCAAGCACACACTGTGTATCCGTATTCAGATCTCCATTTTCGTCTCTGCAAGTGGATGCTCCGGGCTTGAAACCTTGGGTTAGACGCTTAACCTGTTGATAGAATTTTCGTGCATCCTTCTTGCCCTGGTATACCTCTAGTTCCTCACGCTCACGCTTTTCCTGCTCTCTTTTCTTGCGTCTGAAAAGTCGCCTCTCTTCCTTCCTCTTTTCGCGGTAGTTTTCTCGCACGGCTCGCGTTGCAGCTGACTGCAGCGTTTTTCTGTATGCGGCGTTTTTTACTACTGTCGCGATGCGACACTCCTGATCGTACCATTGGTTCCGAGGTTGCGGGCGCCGGAAACCAATGACTTCTTCAGCGGCAGCGCGCATGGAGTGGGATATATGCTCCCAAAGTCCGCCGGCGTCGTCGAGTCCAGAGGTTGGTTGGTTGAGCTTAACCGAGGGTTGAGCGGAGTAGGCTTCGGCAGTCCGTTGTAATTGCAGCTTAGCGACATCTAGCTTTCGTTGCATTCCTGTGCGTATGTTCTTTGCATTGCATAATCGCATGCGGATCTTGGCTGCAACAAGATAATGGTCGGAGTCAATGTTGACCCCCCGAAATGTACGCACATATATAACACTAGAGGCATGCCTTCCGTCGATTACAACATGATCAATTTGGTTTCGCGTTATTTGATCCGGGGACAGCCAGGTGGCCTCTTGGATGTCGTTGTGCTTAAATCTGGTGCTACTAACTACCATGTTTCGTGCCGCGGCGAAGTCGATCAGTCTTAGACCGTTGTTCGTGGAGGTCTCGTGAAGACTGAACTGACCGACAGTGGGGCCAAAGATGCCTTCCCTTCCGACTTTTGCATTAAAATCGCCGAGGACTATTTTCACGTCATAGACCGGAAGGTGGTCCTCAAGACTAGCGTAGAAAGCGTCCTTGATGGCTTGGTCCTTTTCCTCCGTCGGGGCGTGCGCGCAAATAAGGCTAATGTAGAAAAATTTTGCCTTGATGCGGATCGTGGCCAATCTTTCGTTCACAGGTGTGAACCGGGAAACAAGGTGGCGTAGTTTCCGGCTAACGACGAATCCACATCCGAATTCGCGCTTCTCCGCATGGCAGCTGTAGTAGATATCGCAGTGTGCTTGTTTAGAGCAGCCTTGCCCCTTCCATCGCATTTCCTGGATGGCGGTGATGTCAGATTTTATTGTTTTGAGGGCTTCCGCCAGTTGCATAATGGCACCTTCCCTATAAAGGGTCCGGACATTCCAGGTGCATATCCGTAAATCATTGTCCGTTTTTCGTTTGCGGTGGTCGTCAACGTAATTGGGGTTCTTATCCGAGGCTGGTTTAGTTTTCATTGGGCAGTAGTAATGTGGCGGGACCCAAACCCTGCGCACATTCCATGTTTAAGGTCTATGGAGTGACCCGCCGCTCAAATTAGCCGTCAAACTGACGGATGCCAGTTTGCCGTTGCCCAGGGAACACCACGTGGAGGTTTAAGTCGACTTGAGACGATTTCGACATGGATAATGCTGGCCTCGCCAGGTTGAGGCGGTCAGACACGTTGCCATGTGAAGGTTCGCCCCCTGTTCCCCTAGATGGCTAATTAAGTTGGTTTAAAATAGAGATAAGTTTAAAGTGCCCTTCATTTTATATTAAAGCCACTTGTACACTGTCACTAATCACTGTTCTGTCATTTGTCATATAAATTTCAAAAGTGATTAGTCCGCCCATTATTGTATCCAGTAAATTTTTAAGGAATTACTCAATACTTCTACAAATAAAAATAGCTAAGCGAATTTTTGTTTTATTAGTTTCCAAACTTTAGCGTTTTAAGTATTTCGTAAAACAAACAGACGAGTCTAGAATTCTATGTTATATTAGCCAGGTGCTGTTTTCTTGGAAAGTCATGTATTTTTAGTGATTATAAGTATGTGGTAATATTGCAAAGCTTGTACAAAATGGGTGGTGCAGGTCATAATTTTTGGGTAAAGAGGAGAATCAATGATTTAATCAAGATTTTGCGAAGATTAAAATTAATTATAACGAAAATAACTAAATAACTCAGTATACAATAACAAAAACAACAAATGTGAACCTAGCAAAAGTTGCAGTTGTAGTTTTGCAACTGATGTTAGCCACAAACCAAGTTGCCAACAAGTTGACTGTCGTTTTTAGAGGGATGGTTGGTGGTGATAGAAGGGGGTCTAACTGAAAGTTGAACAATCCCACTCTCGCTTATCCGCAAATGCATTGCATTGAATTATTTATGGACATTTGAAACGAGATCACTTTCCTGCACCACACGCTGCATACAGTCTACATACTGCACACACACACACATACACACACACACACACACACACACACACACAACAGCGTCAAACATCCAGAGGCAGTCGAGGAGCTTTGTATAACGTTACATAGCGTCGCATATAAATGAAGTGGAAAATATTCTTAAATGAAGAAAATGAAAAAAAAAAATAAACATCAACAAAAAATTGCAGCAATGTGGTGTTCAAAGAAAAGCAAGAGTGGATCGAGTTAATGCCGAGAGGAAAAAAAAAAAATTTAAACCACGCAAAAATAAATTAAAAATCATATCTCAACAAGTAAACAACAACAACAATAAAAAAATAATATCAACAAAATAGCGTCGCAGCTCAAAAACAGGCGAAACTGGAATGACAAAGAAACAATAACAACAGCTACAAAAAGCACACATTGATCGAAGCAGCACAACACAACCACCACCATCACCAGTTTAAGAAATGCTTCACAATAATAGCAAAACTAAATGAAAAAATTGCACACGCAAGCGCAAATCCTAGGCGAACAAGTCAGCCAGCTCAAGCGAACAAATTGCTGCCAACAGCAAAGAAAACAGTTGCGAGCGCAATCCAGTGATGGGTGTGGCGGCGTCAGTCGCAGCTGCAAAACATTAGACAACGACAGACAAAGTACAAGAACAACAACATCATGAATCGCTAACAACGCCAAACAAGTCACGCTCAAAAAAATGCAGCGACGCAGATGGCAATCCAAGTGCCGAACAAACAAAAGACTTAAGAAACAAACTCGCTCAAGCTGTCTCATACATACTCCTTCGCTCATTAATTGCTCACTCTCTCTCTCTCTCTCTCTCTGTCTCTCTGGTTGTGTTTCTGATAAAGCTTGCTGTCTGCTTGATAGCTGACAGCATCCCCAGTGCATGGGGGCTCATAACGGTATATTCTTGCACAGAGGCTACAAGTGTAGGTACCGTTAGCGCCGCGCACTACTCCATCTGCTTGCCAGACACATTCTACACAATGCTGCTCTTATGTTCCACAACACTGCTGCACTAATTCTCTTAAAATCTACTCTTAGTTCAAACTTTTTTCTACCTACCGTTTTAATTCTTCTATATCGCTCACCGCCGAATGAAAGCAAAAGTTACAATTACGGCTCGTGCATTGTAGCTAGGATACGAAAGCTCAAAACTAGTTTAACGCCGCTGCGTTAATTTTTTCGTTTTGCTTTTTGTTTTAATGTTTCGCCTCTTCCTGGTCATTAAAAACGTCAGGAAAAAAAAAAACACTCACACAAGCAAAAACAGAAAATTTTTAAAATCGTACACTTTGGCCAAGAGATGCTGTACCGATCTAAGCAGAGTTTAGCTCGAGTGGCACAAATAGTCAATTGGTCGTAAGGCCGTAGCACAACAACAAAATAACGCAAAACAACATCGAGGTGGAGCACTGCCTCGATTTAAATTGGAGTGCAGTTCGGCATTAGCATAAATGATTTTTTTTATTGAGCTGCTATTATTTGCAGCAGCGACGGTACAGCAGTGAATAGCAAAATGAACTGTAGAAAACTGCATTAATTTTATTTATATTTAATTATTTATCCGGTTAGGAAATGTTACCAATTTTATGAGCTCTAAACAGTTTTAATGAGAGCCGAGAGGCTACAATAGAGTCAGTCATAACTTCATCTTCTTCTACTAAAGTAACTAGGCGAATAACAAGTAGGGAATAAACAAATATATTTCCATATTCAAGATAAACATCACGTCTTGTCTCTAAAGTTAGACTTCTTAAGTACGTAATGTAAACAAGACTTGCGGGGAAAAATTATATATTAGCTCCTGGAGATAATTGACGTTAAGATTTATTAGCACGCATAAAGTTATACAGAGGCAAAATGTTGCTTTAATGTTGCTATAATACCCGTAAGTGGGTAAATAAAAGTTTAAAAAAACATTTATTTTCTTCGTAATGAGTTACGCCGTTAAATCTTTATTTTCTTTTTAGTTTTAAGGTCGAAGAACACTTTACTCTGACCTTTTTTTAGATGAAGTGCAACTATGATGATTTTGAGTTTAGGGGGCTAATTTATGTGGTATTAAGAGTGTAAAAGAAAAACTACTATAATTAAGTTTGCAGTACGTATACGTGTTCTAACAATTTAATTTTTTTTAATAAAATGGTGTTTATTATTGGAACTAATATGCAAGTAGTTATAGTAAAGCATTTACAGCACTTTCTTCTATATTTCTTAGAATCAATATAGATAGATCAAAATATGTATAATCATTTCTTACTTGTTTTTCAAGAAAGTTCACATTATATTAAAGCTTTCTGCAAAAAAGATTCGCAATAATTGTTGAACTTAAGATTTTCATGGGAAATTCATAGAAACACTTTAAGCATAAAGACAGTTATCATGTCATACACTCAAAGAAAAGACCTTGCCAGAAGCTTTTGTTGACTCTATACTAACAAAAAATTTATCAACTCAACCTAGGAACTTGTCGATACGAACAATGTTTTTCATATCGAAGAATTCCTAGGTTGAGTTGACAAATTTTTTGTCAGTAAAGAGTCAAAAATTCCTAAAAAAAATCTTTAAAAATTTTACATTTATTACAGCTATATGGGTGATTCTACGTTAAGAGGGTCTTGCGATGGCTAAATCAAAAAACAACCATACTTAAGTTGAAAATTTGCGGTAAACTACAAACGTTCATAATAATAAACAACATTTACTTTGTTACCAATAAATTGCAATACCTAAATTAACATAGTTTAGTTGGAATTACATGTTAGCCGTGAAAAAAGGATTTACCCTGGCCTGTTCCTTTACTATCTCACAAAGAAGTCAGCGTAATTTAATACATTTCTAATTGATTAGATATTTAAGCATTATTTATTTCATAAAAGAGCATTAGTAATAAGAGTAAATATAAAAAAAAAAAATATCAAATTACTTTTATTTTCTTTTATTTTTAAAAAAAAAAAACCCCAATTTTTGTACCTCGTATTTTATTTCTCCTACCCTGGACGTTTTACGTTCGTTAAAAAATGTCGAGAAAGTACTTGTCGTTACAATTTTAAATCTCAGAGCATTGACTTTGATGTGAAGTTAACAACAAACGAAGGGCAAGCCACTCGCGTGCTCTCATTGGAAGACAGACAGAATCTGGTTTGACAAGTACACCTTCCGCAAGGCTTAAGTACTTGGGTCTCCAGACCTAGGGTAATAGTTCATAAAACAGACAACCAGAACTTATGTGTTTTACTATAACACGGACCCGTTTATGTTTTAACCAGTAAAACATACGGGGCATCCGGTGTAGCAACACGAACATCATGAACACAAAGCATCTCCCAGTGCTCTGCTGATTAGGAGCATTATGCAGTAAATTACATACTGCCCGTAATAGCAGTACCAGTTTAGATTTCAGTTGTGACGTACCTAAAATCCATCTACTGGTGAAGACGAGGCCTATCCAATCTCTTGCATATTAAGACAGATATGCCAGGCCGGTACCACTGCGTGACCCCCTCCGGTCAATCTAGATCTGTGTAGCATTCACACAACCATAACCAGTACGAGTCTCCCCGAAGGGCCAGCCCACGCAAAGAGACCAAAAATGCACTCATGCAATTATGAAGGAGTGCATTTTTATGCGTGACCGTGCTCAATGAGCACTGAGAGGGCCATTCTAACAGCTCACAGCTGCCGGCTCAGTTGCGAACAATTACGCATGTCTGGTACCTACAGAGGAGGACCTAATTTTGTCACTCTTATTCCGGCAGTCCGGATGATCTAAAGATCTCAACATCCAGATAGAGTATTGACCTTATTCTCAGTTACTGCCGTGCTCAGTATGAGAACCCATGTCTACACACCAATTCACCACTTACCTCAGTGACCGCCGTGCCAGTTTAAAGGAACCAAGTCAAACGTCGACGAGCAAACCCCTATGGAAAGCCCGAGAGTCGACATGTTAAGCACGCATGCCAAAACACTCAACATCCAAATTTATCGGCCTTTTCTAGTCTCAGTGCGGTGGATAGATAGGGTCTATCCCATTTGACGGGTAAGACTGTCCCCGTACTAACAAGTTTTAAGCTCAATTGCTATACCTTCGCAGGCTTGTTTCATATCGACATACCGAATATGACCTGCTACCAAGATGGGCGCCACCCCGAGGTCTTGGTTGGCCATATCAGTTTTTACGTTTGCAGGACGTATCCTACAAACAACCATCCTCCTTTATCCTGGCTTTGGACAGGCAGGTAGAACTAAGTTGCTAACCTGGCGGAGTTTCATTGGAGGACAGTTCGATCACGTCACTCGGCATGTGAGGATGTGTCGATGAATGCAGTATCTTCCCTGGTTAGTGTTATTCCTTTGTTATTCAAAGTATAACTTTGTTTGTTATGTGTATTAACTTTAATTTCTGCGTAGTTTATGGTGTCCCTTCGTTTTTTCTTAACAATACATACTCCCCTGATTGTGTTCGTTTTTTGGTAAAAATAGCTCTCTTCTGCATTTCTGCTCCAATTCAAGTGAGCAGACTTATATACTGTGCGTCTATACAAGGTTGATTTATAAGGTTGTCGCAGGGCTGATCGCACTCTCTTTTCAGTACCCATAATTGTCAAAAACAGCCAATTTTGCGAATGACTACGAAAGAAAAACTGATGATAATAGAGAGCACTTGCAGATTTTCTATGAGCTGTCAACTTCGATTTGACAATTATGGGTACTCGCTCTCTCCCTTGCGACAACCTTATAAATCAACCTTGCGTCTATATCACGTGTGCTTGTTTCGGCACAACTCATTTTTTTGTTTGTGTTATCTTTGAGACTCTTGCCTTCATGTCTCTGGCCTGTTTAGAATAGAGTATAGAGTATCTCCCCTTTTAAAATATTTATATCAAGCCGCTAATATCAGACACCCTTTTGAAATAACAGGTTGCTACAACATTAGAACTATTTTTTTAAATTCTTTTGTAGTAGCGAATTTTCAAAAGAATTACTTATTATTATTTTATTATTACTATTCCTTGAATTTATTTAATAATTTTTGTAAAAAGAAAGTCCACCATTGGACTCCTCAAAAAATTCCCAATTCCAGACTTTACAAAAAATTAATTTTTTCTATAGTTGTTGCTAAGTTATAAGCAATCAAAAACCGTTGGTGCGAATTCGCACTAGTGTGTCATTTAATGTAACTCAAGTAAAATGTGTCTTTAAAGAGTTAAAACCAAGTCAGAAACTATTTTCGGCTTGGCCAAAGTTAAAATTTGAATAATCTAACGAATAATCTAATGAACTCAACCTAGAAACTTATCGATACGAACAATGTTATTTATTTCCACTTTTGTTTTGACAGAAGTTATGTCTATTAGGTTTTCAAAGTTATGAACTGCATGAGCAACGGAAGATTATTGATGAGTTAGTGTAGCGACCAACGAAACAGCTGTCTAGTCTGGCAGTGGTTGTTCTCAGGTTACAGTTCCAATTTTGTTTTGGTCGCAGCGTGTATGGGCCGCATAAAGAACATTGTAGTTGTGGCGTCTGTTGTGGCTTCATGAAATCACTTGGCATAAAGCTCACAAATGTAATTTGCTAAAAGCTAAATCTTGTTATTATATTAGTCAATACAGCTTCGCTTTAGATTTTAAGGAAATTAAAAAAAAAATTTTAATGCTCTGCAAAAAAAAAATTTCAATTTATTTAAATATAAAAGAGACACTTTCTAATGCTGGTGAAAAATGGCAACAAAATATTTGAAGAAGCCTTGTTACCAATGGAGCAATTAAGTGAAGAGGCACAGGAAGCAAAAAATAAAGATTTTAACCACTTTCGGGAAAAATTTTGTGGGAAAACCTGCAGGGTTCATAACATTGAAGATATTTATAATCGCATCTTGATTTTTTTCAGACTTTTACATTACAAATTTTCGATTTAAATCGATGTAAATTGTTACTTATAAAATAAACTAAGATTATCTCTACTCGGTAGAACAAAGGTGCCATGCCTAAACCGAGAAAAAAAGCAATCACTAATCACAAGGTAAATCACCTAAGTCGGCTTGGGTAAAGAGATTTGTATGGGAATTATAAACGTATGCTTATTCATCTAAGCAATTTATTGTTTAATACATTGCTTTGAAAGAACATAATTCGATATCTTGACAAAAAATTATCTGATTCACCTAAGCCCAAAATCCAAAAATACAAAATTAAAAAACTACTGACATGGAGGGCTTAAGCATAGTTTCGAGCTATTTTCTGCAAAACAAAAAAAAAAAAACACAGCTGCGTCATTAGACACACGAGAGAAGGATAGATTTGACAAATTAATGATTTTTTTTTTGTAATAAAACCACTTTAAAATTCAAAAATAACATAAAGTGAATTTAAAATAAAAAACACACGTTAATATTCACACCAGTAAATTTTATTACATTTCATCAGCAAAAAGAAAAAACAAAAAGAAAAAAAAAATGTCTTTGCCCGCCGTGAGGAATCAAACCTGGAACTTTTGGTGCCAGTCCATCGCTCCACCCACTGATCCAAGCAGCCTTCCTATTACTTGCTGACATAATTTCAGCTATGTTAACAGATGCTGTATTAACACATGCAGTATGTCGCAATATTCTGTTGATAGCCATACAATAAAAATTTTTTAATAGATTATTGTGTTATGCTGCAGCATAGCTTCAGTTGTAATTAATATTGAATAAATCACTCCACGTAACGAAGGAGTATGGCTCAATGCATAGTGTAGTGACTTCATACACAGTGGTATCGGTTGGTTGTGGGTTCGAATCTCAACGGCATGCGAAGATAAAATGTTTGTGTTTGATATTTAATTTAATTAAATTTAATGTTCTTGTTATAATAGAAGACGAGCAGCAAGAAATGCCGAGAAGTCATTAATTTCTAAGAAAAAGAAACTGTGTCAATAAAAGAACAATTTACAAATCACAGAACGAGAGGCGGCAGCTTCAAAAAAAATAAAAGGAATATAAAAAACTAAAATCCGAAAAAAGTTATATTTTTGAAGAATAATTTTTTTTTAAAAAGTAGTGTATAAAAAATTACCAAATACTTGGTTAATTTATCACCCAAATAAAAATTGGCAAGTCAACATGTAAAACTTAGGCGTTTTGATGAAGTATTTGGGAGGCTGAAAACTGCCAAAGCTATCTTATAAATTATACTAGGTTTTTTCAATTTAACAAAAACTTTTTTCTCGGTGTACTTGTGCAACGTCCACTTGTGGCCAAACTTACCCTGCTATGTTCAATAAATAATTTGAAGCAAAATGTAAAATTTCGTCGTTTTATTCTTAGTAGTTATTAAAATATGCCAATTTTTAATTTTGATTGTATGAGAGGTGCCATGCCCTCTTGTTCAATAATTGCCAAACTTATCCTGCTATTTTCAATAAATAATCTGAGGCAAAATATGAAATTTCATCGTTTTATTCTTAGTGGTTATTAAAATATGCCAATATTTCAATTTTGATTGTATGCGAGGTGCCACGCCCTCTTGTCGCATCATTGTCAAACTTACCCTGCTTTTTTTCATAAATAATCTAAAGCTAAATATGAAATTTTGTCGGTTTTGCTCCCCGCAGTTATTAAGATATGCCAATATTTAAACTTCGATTGCATAGGAGGTGTCACGCCCATCAGTTAAATTTATTTTTTAGTAAGCCTATAATTCTTACAAAGCGTATCTTACCTTCGAACTAATTTTGGGGAAGTTTCAACAAGAACTGGAGTTTTGGCCAAGCGTCCCATACAAGCCGCCTCATAGTGCGGTGTTCAGTTTTTTTAATTGTTTGCTCCAATTCACAGACAGATGGAGCTGACTGCTAACCATATGGCAGCTTTCGTAAACTTGAAATGTCACTCTGGCTGTAGTTTCTAATGAAAAGTTTGCTACGATTCACGTACCACTGGCAATAGCCGAGCAGGTTAACATTTTGCCTCTTTTTTTTTTAGGTATTTTAAATTTATAACTATTTTTGTGTGATCCGTCCAAGTGCCAAAAAATGAAAGTGGAAAATATTTTGAAGCAGCTCGATATTAGAAATACCCCGATTTATTCAGTTACTACCGATACTCAAACCTCCAATACAAACGGTATTAAAAAAGCTTTGCTTCAAAAAGGTTTATTTTCTTTTTTGTGTAACGAAAAATGTTCATATTATGTACATGTAAAAACCTTGTAAATACCTAAGTTTTTAATTTTCGTTTTGAACTTTTTTAATTTTCGTTTTTCGTTTTTAATTTTTGTTTGAATAGTATAAATATCCAGAAAATATTAGACATATACTAAGCGGCTTGGACAAAACTATACAATATCGCTTTAAAAATACTGATTTGCTTTTGACTTTTCCAGCACTAGTTTTAAAGAAAAATGTAAAACCAAATATTAAAAACGTATCACATACATACATGTATATTAACTGCTTACAAAGCCATCGATTAAATAAAAAATCCCAGATTTGGGAGAGGCATTTGCACCCCTTCACCTGACTACACAGGTCAATAGTGTGTGTGTGAGTTTTTTAATCCGTCCACTAAAACATATTTCGCACTACTGATATATCATATGATGGGCTTATTTCATATCATAGCCTAACTTTTACGAGTTAAACAAGCTTTTAAAACAAAAGCTTCAAGCTAATCCACCGAGTGCAGTATAAATAAAAGCAACTTTGCCTGAAATTAAATGTAAGCCATTGCTTTAAATTAAATTTTAACTATACTAAGTTGTACTTAGGCGTTGCTAGAAGCACTGCCAAATTTTTTTAACTCTTTTTCAACTCATTTATTTTTTTATGTACTTTTCTGTCAGTTTGATTGCATTTTATGACACCTTGAGGCAGCTACTGCCCATGCTTGCAACCATAGTGCAGCTGTTGCGGAAATGGCCCTAAAAGACTGTCACACAAAAATTAAAAAAAAACAACTCCGAGTACTGAGAGCGGAAGAAATCCACACAAACGTATTTAAATGAAATCTCTGTCTAACGTTGAACTCGATTCTAGCATGTAATGTGATGCAGTTACTACCAAGCTGACGCAATATAGGAGCACAACAAGAAAAACCAAATTCGATGCGGTCGGAAAGATTTATCATTCATTAAACAAAGAAAACTTAAATGCTTCTTAACTTAAACTGCTAAAAAAAACTCTTTGTAGGAAATTAATTTTGTGATGACGAAAGTGACGGGGAAAATTCCTGAAACGGAGCCAAACAGAAGTAACGACGAGTGAGACAGTATTTAATCAACCAGATCTTCTGAGGTAATAATTTTATCTAATTATGTAATCTCTAAACAGGTGATCAAATTCAATTTGATCAGCACGATTGACTGCCAACATATTATTACTACATTTTATTGCAGTTTTATGCTTCGTTTGTCTCTGAATATAACATCAGAGTATAACATCAGAGCATACCTTAATTTCAACCTGTTAAAACTTGAATAATTCTTTCTTAACGCTTTCTTAACAAAATCTTCAAAACAATTAAAGTTATTCTTGCCTTCTTTTGCTGATCGCTATTATTTATTGGAAAACTTATTTATTGAATTTGTTGAACACTGAGCATTAAGTTATACTTGTCGATCGCTGCTGCTCTATTACCAATCATTTCTATTTCCTGCTTCTTGCACACACAGGATCGATGACAATCAGCCAACGTAGATGACTGATGAGATCCGACGCATCTCAACATATTGGGATGCATTCGAATAAATCACAATCTTTGTTGCGCTCATTTGCATTCAATTTTAAGTGATGCGACGTTGTTATTATTCCATTTTGTTGTTGCTGTTGTTGTAGATTATGATTGCATTGCTGTTGCAAATGTTTGGTTTGATGGGCGCATGTACAGCTAGTATGAGTGCGCGTCTACCACGCGCCTCGCGAGCATGCTAATGCATCTGAGTCTTGTTGTTGTTTTTGTTGTTGTTTGTCTTTGTAATAAACACCAACAGAAATGTACGAGCGACTGCAAAAGCATAGTCAGGGGAGTCGTCGGCATCCTTGGTGAGACTAGGATGCTATATATTATCATAGTTTTTTTTATATACTCTAGCGGTGATGTTCAAGATTGCGAATTTATTTATTTTTGGCACTCATTCGCTCTCCTTGTGTTGTTATTTTTGTTGTTTTTTTATTCAGAAAAAAATATTTGCGAGCTCTTTTTGTTGTTGCTGCTATTGTAGAATTGCATCTTATGATGACATTTAGGACATAATTCAAGCCCACGCATCCACATAAATTTATGCACAAGTCGAGTCTATGAAGCTTACGAGCAAAAAATAAATTCAGAGCAATGACGACGACGACGACGACAACAGCAACAACGACGACAACGAAAACTACAACGCTGAAGGCAACGTCTAGAATAACAACAACAACAACAACGGGAGTTACACCAAGTCGATAGTTTCTGCGTAGGATATGTGCTAAATTTTTTTGGTCCGCTGTAGGTTAGCTACGAAGCGCTGGTGTCCCCATCCGGAGTTGGGTAGTCAAAGATTGCGATCAAGAAAAAAATATTTGAAATAGTTGTCACCGCTGTTAGTGAGGCGCCTGTGTTGTGGCCCACAACCTATAGATAGTTTTAGATGCGTTGGAGCACAGGGAGACCAGCTGTTATTAATTTAAGAAGAAACATTTTTTATTAGAAATACTTTTCTTTAAATTCTTTAAATACATAGTAAATACCTATTAGATATGTTAATTTTTATGCACAAGTGAACATTATAACGTGCAGGTGAAAACATTTTTATAAAAGCACTAGTTTTTTTTATTTTATGGGAATAATCAAGGTTGTAAGATATAAAACATGCACTCACTAATTATCAAGCTGAAGAAATTTTACTAATCACTGTGAAAAATGAAACTGTTTGTCAAATTGTGCCATCTGATTTTTATGAAAGCCGTAGAGAGACACTTTGATCAGGTTTATACGGTGTTAAAAAACTCTTGTTGTACTATAGTATAGTTTTCTATGTTCTGTAATCATCAATAAATTTTCCACTGTTCAATAAATCTTCAAGCTATTTAAAACGAATTTTATTGTAACAACGTTTTGATCCGTCACTTTGAATTAATGTTTGGATTTATTGTGTTTTATCATGGATAATCTCAAATGTGCCAGACTTATATAACAACTCAACTATAATTATTACTATTTCAAAATTATTGTGGAGTTGCTCTGAAATATGTTATGTTATGAATTATTATATTTCATTACTATAGTAAATCTTTCTTAGTTCGATTTATTTCTTTCGATTAGTTCGAAAGGACTTTGACCGAGCTTCTTATGATCAATTTTGTTTTGCGTGTTGTGAAATGTTTGAACACAAATGATCGAGAACTGAGCCTAGAAGTTTTATGCCGACTCCGAAAGGCTTATGTTCTCAAGAAGCTTTTCATAGCAGTTTTTACTCTCTGAGGTTTGCCATTGTCTGCAGAGAGGTGACGGCCGAACAGAAAAATTAATTCAATTGAAAAAACTTTCTATGTCAGGTAGGATTCGAACCAGGGTTCTCTGGAGTATGGGCCACACACTATATCCACTACACCACAGCCGCCACAAAAAAAGATGAATCATGCTTTAATTAAATAAGACTTGTAAAAGACTTGAATAATTAATTTTTTTATATAAGTTTTTGATTATAGTAAATAAAGTAAAACTTTATTCGGTAAAGTAAGAAAAGCTTTATTCAATGAAACATTTAATGGAACTATTCAAGAAGATTTTTTCTGAAGTATAATTTCCTATATTAGGCATTTCAATTATACATTTTTAGGAAGTATTCCAGAAGATTTTTACTTATGTTTTATGCCAAATACAATTCCTTATAAAAGGCTTTTACAAAGTCTTAATTCAGAAAATTCAAAGAAAAGTTCCGGAATAAGCGAATAAATAAGGTGCGCTGTTGGCGATACAAATGTTCCGAGTATCCATGATTAATATACAAAAATTTTTAAAATATAAACAATTTAATGAAAGAAATGTTCGAAATATACCTACAAAAAAACGAAATGGCCATTTCAGCCCATGAAAGTACTTTAACCGAGCTTTTTATGATCAATAGTGTTGTGCGTGTTATGAAATGTTTGAACACAAACGATCGAGAACTGGACCTACAAGCTTTATGCCGACTCCTAACGACTCTCAAGAAGCTTTTTATGACAGTTTTTCTCTCTTAGGTTTGCCATTGTCTGCAGAGAGGTGACGGCAGAACAGAAAAATTAATTCAATTGAAAAAACATTCTGTGTCAAATAGGATTTGAACCTCTGTTCTATCGCACACAAGCCACTCACATAGCCAGTGTGCTACGGCCTCCTCAAAAATATACATACAAGTATAGGGGCTGTTTATAAATTACGTAACATATTTTTGTCCAATTTTTGATCCTCTTCCCCCTTATGTCACACTTCGCCACAAAGTCTTTACAAAGAGCGAAACACAATTGGCAGCTCTTCTGACGTTAACAAGAACACCAACGTATAACTTGGATGTTCGACAATTGTGAAAATTGTTGTTTGTTTTAGTTTTTTTTATAACTCTTTGATGTTTTCTTTGAACGTGAAGTTATAACATCTATTTTCGATGACTGCTTAAGAGTAAGAATTCACACTTCAGTTCAGCAAAATATTGTTTTTTGAAGCTGCTACACTTGTTGATGGTGTTTCAAATGCCTTTTATGCCTCAATATATAATATCTATACTATTAATAAATCTGTAGCCACTTTTTATGTTCACTCATCACGTTTAAACGACAACTCAGATTTTTATAAAATTTTGTACACATATTTATAGGTCAGCAGAGAGTGCAATAGGATACTTTATTTTAACCCATTAACAACCAATGTTACTATATGGAAACATATGCGTCTCGAATTTTCATTAAATACTGCATAATATTTCAAAAGTTTTAGTGCCAGTTTTTTAAAAAAAGTAAAATTAGCATGCAATAATAACTTATTTCTGCTCAATGGCATACATAGTTTTCACCAAAATGTTGCTTTAAGTCTAAAAATGTCTGTTTTTTATGGTTTTCTTTCGGCCCTAATGGATTAAATTTGCACTTCGGTTAAACAAAATCAATAAACGCTTTTAAATTTCCTTCAATTTGATACCAAAATCATGTATGTAGTTTGAAAACTGTGAAAAATTTTAGTACCAGATCTTTTTAGTATTAATTATAAGCTGAGAATGAGAGAAGAACGACTTGAAATTCACACTTTTAGCTTTGAAGGCAAATATTTCAGTCAGTTTGCAATGGATTTCAATAATTTTTTTTGAAAAATGTTGTTTGTTAAAATATCCTTCAAACATAAGTTGAAATTTTTACTAAACCAAAGTATTAATATTTTTAAAAATTTTTTTAAAAAATGTTCAAAAATTTTTAGTTTAAGCCAAAAAATTGGATAAAAGTATTTTTTGTTGTAAAAAAAATTAAATCCAAGATTTAGGTTTTCGATTTCCTATCGGATGATATAACAATCTTAAGGTTAATAATTTTTAGTATTACTTAAACAACAAAAAATCGTTTTGGTAGCGAAAAATCAAGCCTACCCACTATCAATTTTTGAATGAAAACTTTTTGAAAACCCGGCGAAGCGGCGGGTTTAAGCTAGTATATATATAATATATATTGCTCAATTTAAACATAGTTTTAACTGTCTTTTTCGGTTTGTGATCCGTTCGTTTTATAAGGTCCGTTTTTTATTGATAAAAAATTAAAGCAATATTTACAATAATATTAATTTGAATAATATTTAAAATTTTGGTAACTGAATTCAAATTTTTTTTTTTTGGGATATAACGCACTACCTCCCCCTCCCCCATGTCACACTTCATCGCAAATGTTCCACCCGTCTTTTGTCTTTTCCGTTGTATTTTTATTTTTCCGACTTTTTTTTGTTAATCGATGTAAACGAAAAGCATATTTTACCACCCTGCCATGAAGACGTTCGAGTTGCTATCCAACGACTCAAAACCAATAAAGCAATGGGTACTGATGGCCTGTCAGCTGAATTGTTTGAAGTCGGCGTCGATGAATTGATAAGGGGCATGCATCAGCTCATCTGCAAAATATGGCTAGCGGAAAACATGCCCGACGATTGAAATCTCAGCGAACTTTGCCCTATATTTAAGAAAGGAGACCCAGCAATCTGCGCCAACTATCGAGGTATCAGTTTTATTTCCATCGCAAATGAAGTATATAAATATATAAATAAGTAAATATAAAGTTCTCTCAAACGAACTGTGGGAAAGATTAAAGCCGATTACAAAAACACTGGCTTTACCTATCAGTGTGGTTTTTGACCTGTCAAATCCCCCATTGACCAGATTTTCACACAAAACAAATTCTAGAAGGTTTTGCCTATATACAACAATGTCTGAGTTCAGTATACCTGCAATGTTGGTAAAACTATAAAGGATGGTGTTGAGCAACATATGCAGCTCCTTCAAAGTAAGAAATGACCTCACCGAAACCTTCAATACCGGAAGAGGTTTCAGACAAGGCAATCCACTATCTTGCGATCACTTCAACATCATCATGTAGGGGATTGTACGAGAGGCCGGTGTGCATCGTAATGGCACCATTTCCACAAAGGTGTCCAGCTCCTTGCGTACGCTGATGATGTTGGTATCGTACCAAAAGAGGTGTTTATCGAAAAGGAACCAGGCAAAGTGGGTTTAATGATAAACGTGGGTAAAACAAAGTATATTCTGTCTACACACAAGGGAGCGTGGCGTCTAGATTCCCACGTTTAATCTGGTAGCTATAGCTTTGAAGGTGTCAAGGAGCTTATATACCTAGGCACTGACATTAACAACAACAATGGTGTAAGCCATTTATCCCCAGAACAACACCAATTGCTAAAAGGTGCTACTACGGCTTCAATAAGCAATTAAGTTCCAGAGCCCTCTCTCCATCGACAAAACTAACCCTCCACAAGACTCTCGTTGTACCTGTGCTTCTTTATGGCTCTAAGCCATGGGTAGTTTCTCAAACTGACGCAGCTGCTCTGGGGGTGTTCGAGAGAAAAGTTCTTCGCAAAATCTTCGGTCCTGTCATGTGTTCGGCTGGGTCATGTCTATCGTATGGACGACGAAGCTCCAGCGAAAAAGGTGCTCGAGGCTGAATCGTTGGGCAACGTTGACGAGGGAGACCATGCCCCCGATAGATGGACAAGGCCGAGGAAGCCCTAACTGCACTTGGTGCATCTGATTGGAGAAGGCGCGCGCAAAGCATAGGCGTCTGGCTAGAGCTGATGAGGTCAGCCGCAACCCGAACGCGGGTTGTTCGCGTAACTAAATGAATTTCAGCTGCAATATTTTACCAGGTGTTGCGTTGTGGTATGAATAACAAATTTGGATCCAGATGTAAATTTCAAAAAAATTTCACTTACGATAATTTCGCGCAAAGGGGTCGATATATAGTTCCGCTGGTTTTGATCATATTGAGCTTGAGTTACATTATCTCACTAGTTCGAAATATGTTTGATCGGAAAAAAACACAAGCGACTTATTTGCAAGTGTCTACTGATCATTATGAACTTTTGATATCTTTTCGGATGACAAATTTGTAAACATGGATTCATACCTAATAATTTCAGCTGAATCAGTCTTTGAAACGATGAAAACGAAGAAGCTTATGATTCTTTTCTAAGAACAAAAAAAATGGATTTTAGGACTTGTTGTATTCTAACCTTTATTACGAGGCTTTAAAACAATTTTAAAGAAAAATTGACATAAGTTTTTGTTCAAAAAACTAAAAAAATAATTTTTAAAATTTTTTGTTATTTATAAATAACGTAAATATTTTATGTAATATTTATTCCTCAAATTTTTTAGATAATTATTTTAAAATTGAATTATTATGTAAAAAGCTTTCGGTTGTTTTGATAAAAACTTTAAATTCTTGAAAATTTTTCTTGTAAATGATTTTAATTTTTTTTTTTTTTTGATTTTTGTGACGGAAATTGTTATATTTTTCAGTTATTAAGACAGCACCCGCTCCGTTCCTACTTTAAGTCGTCATATTCATATTCATACGCCATATTCTTTACGTAGTTGTCAAAGTTTGACGTGATCTTAGTAACATATGGAAAAAGTAACATTAGTTTATATACGCTCTTATACGACCCAAAGTTACCTCGAATTCTAAGGACGGAGTGAAATTAAATTTCGTTATTGCGTTGCTTAATTGTGGACCCAAAATTCTTTTAAATAGTTTTCTGTTCGGCTTAAACATTTCATCGAAGCTGAATATAAGCATCCCAAAGAAAAATATTTTCAAACAGTAAATTAATTAAGAGTATAACTGTAAAAAACTGAGCTCTGCTTCAATTTACTGCCCATTAGGTTCAACTCGTTGCAGTTATTTTTTGCTTTACTTCCTTTCAATTGAATTCCTTTCAATTGGGGAAAAAAAAGAACCTAAAAATTTGCCTTACAACTCAATCCTAAAGAAGAAAAAAAAAATATATAGCTAAGCCACAAGAAAATGTCAGTATCGAATAGTTTATGCTGCATGTTGCAAATTCAACATCTACAACTGTCGATACTGCGAATTGGAGCTTAATCCGCACTAGCAACTCACAATTTTACCAAAAACACTTTAGGGTGTTTTTCAGTTATTTTACGGTAACTTCTATTTTGTGGGTTCTTTTAGTCCAGCTGACAACAAGGGGCCGCGAATTGCAGCAACCGTCGACACAGTTGCCCTTAGCGGACTTGTGAAACTGGCGAAACCTGTGTCGTAAGTAGACGAATGGGAAGCAGGCAGAGGATGCGAAGTGATTGCAGTAACTGAACGCAGAAGGAAGCCGTTGATATTAACCACAATATTCACATTCACATATTTTTCTGCAACCCAGCGAACAACACTGGGTATGAAAAGTGCTGTTATCAGGTTTACAAAGCAAACTTAATTTTCTGCATTACCACTGCATTAACTCTCCTCGTTAAATTATCGCATAATTACCTCATTGTTAGGCATTGCATTAGTTCGTCCGCCAAAAACTATAGTACGCTGGTATACATGACATTAATTAAAAACACGCACCATCCTGAACTAAATTCTAGTTAATCTAGTATTGTATACATAGTATACTTGCTTAAATAGTTTATGGAATTAATAAAATATTTTACACAAACGTAAAAAAAAACAAAATCTGCAGGATTCGAACTCACAACATTCAGGTTTTTAGTTATTCCTCTGACAACAGATCATTTCATTTCTAGTAAGAATTTACAATTTTTGCACGCTTTATTAAGAACAATTTTAATATTTTGAAGGAACGTATTTAACCGTTGTGTCAACAGCTGTTGGGTTTTATCCACATCGACAGTAGATGTACCCGGGTACTTCATACGTTTTGTATGGCAGATAGTTGCTTTTGATATACAAATATTAACTACTACCTGGATTCTTGTAATTTTCTGGTTTTTTTTTTTTTTATTTATTGGAAATATTGTCTAGTTAACAAAACTTTTATCATAATTTGGGAAAAAAAAAATTTGGTACCTAAATAATCCATTTTTACCAAAAATGGGAATTGCCAAAATCCATAAAAATTTAACAATTTCCAAATTCTTTTTTAATCCTTGTAATTTGATCCCTTTTTACCAAGAAAAATAATTAACATTGAATTTTCATTCGCAAAATTCCGTTATATTTGAACTGAAAATCAACCCCTCTTGCTCATAGTGCTATTTTTAGTACCTGCGCAGAATAATTATAACTCATAAAATATTTGTTCAATGTAAACATTTTTTTTTTGGAATGTGTAGGAAAACACGTCTACTAACAGGAACAAAAGGGTATTTGGGAATATCTTGCCTACCTACCCTTGCACAACCAGTTTTGCAGGCAGAAACATGATTTTTTGCGCAGGTTTCGTTTTGAGTAGTTTTGTATGCATAAGTCAGTTTATGTGCGATTTTTGAAGTGTAAAGACCTAAAAATTTATTTTGTGCGGCAAATATATAAAAAGTGAAAATAAAATGGATGGTGCAATTTGTAATAAGCCTGTGTGCGCAGAGCACTCGAAGGATCATCCACAATGCCTCAGATGCTGCTAAAATTCATAAAATATATTTTTTACTTTCATTATAATGATTTTCCATAAATAAATAAACAAATTTCCATAAAATAAACTAAATATTTCCATTTATTTCTATATATTTGTATGAATTTTCATAGAACATCAGCTGTTGACGCTAGGTCATTTTCTAGTAACTGGGTTATATTTTCCAAACGGTTGGTCCAATTGACCTGAAATTTCACACCAATATCAATTACATATTTCCAAGCTATGATACGAAGTTTCATCCATTGGACCAGCCGCTTGGAAGATATAGCAATATAAAGTGAACTTTGCCATTTATTTCTATATATTTGTATGAATTTTCATACAAGTACCCGGGTACATCAGCAGTCGACGCCATTCCACTAACTTGAATTTGGGCTGTATCGACTGAACTGCTCCAATCTTGATGAAACTTTCCACATGATGCAAAAGTGTATGGTTGAGGATATCATGAAATTTCAGGTCAATCGGACTAACCGTTTGGAAGATACAGGAAAATTAAAGTTGCAAATGTACCCGTGGGCTCTACGATCGACACAACGGTTAAAAATAAATACGATTCATTAAAAAAAATGCCCAATAATTTTGCCTCTTGCGTGGCGGCCGTGGCGTAGTGGGTAGAGTGTGTGACTCTTACGCCAGGGAACCCGTGTTCGAATCCTCCACCTTTTTTTAATTAAATTAATTTTTCTGTTCGGCCGTCACCTCTCTGCATACAATGGCAAACCTCAGAGAGTAAAAACTGCCATGAAAAGCTTCTTGAGAACATAAGCATTAGCAAACATTTCATATCACACACAACACAATTGATCATAAGAAGCTCGGTCAAATTCCTTTCAAGAGCTGAGATGGCCATTTCGTTTTTTTTTTTTTTTTTTTAAATTTTGCCTCTTAAAGTTATAAGTTAGGCAATCGTCAGTCATACTTCGGCAGGGTTATTTTAAATAATGCAAATATTAAATATTTATATAATGCTATCAAAGAAAATCATTTTCTAATTACTTAAATTTCCTCATAGATAAACAAAATACGGACTGATCGAATGTACGGATCTTTTCAGATCACTTTAAGTACAAACCAAAAATTAAGGAGTTTGTATTTTCTGACAATACTTACAGCGAAACGTTTCAAGTCCTAAGAAGAAAAACTTCTGCCGTAGGTTGTTTTACGAAGCCATCAACTGTCCGTCCATCGTTACTAAAACACAAACGCGTGCAGCATAGATCCACTATTCGATCGATTGGAGCGCGCGGCCTGGAACAATTTACAGCACTTTCGAATGAAGTCTAACAAACAAACTGACAGCTGTTTGCGGCAGCAATCGACATCATCACCGAACACTAGCATTACAACAACAGCGTTTATAATAAGCTCAATGGGATGCTCTGAATACGAAGTTTTTTGTGGTCTCTGCTGTATATTTGCTGTACGCTCTGCTCTGCTTTAGAGGGATGCTTGTGGATATGAGCGGCAAAATGGGATCATTGGTGTAAGCCTCGTGCCTGGTTTTATTGCGCACACTACTCAATAGCTGCTATCTGGCCAGTCGTGGCGGATGAATGAGGTACGCGTGATGTCCCTCGGGTACAAATAAATTTCAGTTCAAAACTTTAGTTAAACATAAAAACAAAATAGCAGCAGAGAGATGCTTGCGCAAATACCAACTGAATTCAATGTAAAGTAGTAGACAATGAATTACTACAAAATAAGTACATTAAAACTAGCTAGTCACTATATTTGATCATACTGATTCTAAGATGAATGTTGAAAACTCAACATAAGTTCTAAAATTAACCTGTAAGCCACAACACAAAATTCATTAAAAAATTAATAACTTATTTTTACACTTTCAACTACATTATGACTTGAGTCTATTTTCTATATTTTGGCCATAGCCGCGTTATTTAAAGCTTTTGGCAATATATCTTCCAGGTTTTTTGTACAATTTTTTATATTGAAAAATTAATATTTGTACCTTAAAACATATGTAAACATATGGTATACACATTTTTCTAATCCCAAAAAATATTCTAAATTTTTAATTATTTTTTGAGGTTTCTACCCTGACACAATATTAAATAACATTACCATAAGGAATAGGGTATTTAGAAAAAGAAAATGGAGTTGTTAAGTCGTTATAAGCTTCTCCGTTAGAAATCAGAAATAAAAACTTGATCATAATATAGTTTACAACCAATGTAGTTATTCTTAATATACTTACAAATGGTTAGCACAATTTAACCTCAGATAGGTATTGAATTTTTATGGCGTACAATATTAATCTTAAATAAAAAATAGAAAAAAAATTCAAATTTTTTTTTTTAAGTTTTATATTATACACCATAAAAACTCATATTTCTGATTGTTAAAATTTTGTCGTCTTAATTCTTTGTTGGACTCAATGTTGTAAATTGAAATATGTTGATGTGCTGCGCAGGCTCGTAACCAGGGGAATTAAAGGTGTTCAAATCCCCCTCCCTCCGCCAGAAAGTATGAAAGGTCCAGATAGTATAAAAAAATAACACGATGAGACTATTAAATTCAAAAGGTGATATTTTTTTTTTAAGATATACTGAGATGATGATGTTAATTAACTTGAAGATGCAAAAGTTTCAACATTTTCAAAGGCAATTTAAGAAACTTCGCCTAATTAATGCACAATTTCTGATTAATGAAGGATTAACTTTGCTTATAAAAGTCATAATCATGTAATGGGGATTTTCTTCAAAGGCTGAGGTATGACTCAGCCGCTCTAGGATCAGATGTTGTTTTATTCGATTTTTTTCGACTCAAATAATTATTTATTTTATTATAAACAGTTTCTTTCAGTGTATAGAATTTTCAAGTACGAGGGGTGCCTTTTATATTTCGGGATTAGAGAACAAAAACAAATATTAATCATCGAAAATCACTTTATTGTTTTTCAAAATATTCTCCATTAAGATCTATACACTTTTGCATGCGTTTGAACCAATTGTCGAAGCACTTTTGCCACTCTGATTGAGGTATCTCCAAAACATGCATTCTGAATGCCGCAACCGCTTCTTCGGGCGTCGAAAATCGTTGTCCACGCAGTTTATTCTTCACGGTTGGGAATAAAAAGAAGTCATTCGGTGCCAAGTCAGGACTAGACGGCGGATGACCCATCAAATCGATGTTTTGGGTGCTCAAAAATGCAGTTGTTTGAGCCGATGTGTGAGAGCTCGCATTGTCGTGGTGAAGAGTGATCCGTCTTCGGCGGTTGGTTTTCCTGATTTCTTGGAAGACAACTGGCAAACAAATGGTTGTGTACCACTCAGAGTTGACTGTTCTGCGTTGTTCTAGTGGTACGGTTGCGACATGTCCATATTTTCCGAAAAAACAGGCGACCATTTGCTTGGAAGTGCTTCGTGCGCGAACAACTTTTGTTGGATTTGGCTCATCTTGAAACACCCATACAGTCGACTGCTGTTTACTTTCGGGCTCATACGCGTAAATCCACGATTCATCACCTGTCACGATGTCATAGACGTGTTTCGAAGCACCGCGATCGTATTTTTTGAGCATTTCCTTCGACCAATCGACACGAGCCTTTTTTTGAGCGATTGACAAATTGTGTGGGATCCAACGCGAACAAATTTTTTTGACAGTCAAATGTTTATGCAATATTGAATGTATGCTGGTCCCACTTATGCCTAAGGTTGCCTCAATCTCACGATAGGTAACATGACGATCTTGCAATATCAGTTCGCGCACAGCATCAATGGTTTTCGGAACAACAGCTGATTTCGGACGACCTTCACGAAATTCGTCTTGGAGTGAACTACGACCACGATTGAATTCACCATACCATCGATAAACACTGGTCCTTGATGGAGCTTCATCGCCAAAAATTGAATTCAGTTCATCCATGCACTGTTGCTGTGTTAATTCACGTCGAAAGTTGTAAAAAATAATCGCACGAAAATGTTCACGATTTAATTCCAGTTTTAGACCGAGATGAATCTTTTAAGTTACTATAAACAACACAAATAGCGCTCGTATGTCAAAACGTTCTGAGTACGTATAAGCTAACAAATGTCAAACTTTGCGATAGAGCTTTCAGTTGACAGATTGCAACACCAGGGTTGCCAAATCCCGAAATATAAAAGGCACCCTACGTATAATAGTACAATTTTAACCATGAGTTCAATAATCTGTATTTTTATATACAACACACAATAATATGAATATTTCAAAATGATACGTTGCTTGTAGAGTTTTATATGCGGCTTGCAGCAAGCCGCTTGCTGGATTGCGAACGATTGTTGCTGCTGCTTGTAGTGGTCTCGGTTCAGGTTCGGGTTCGATGATGTTCGGAGGAATGTTATATTCGGTGAAGTTTGGCGGTAGGTTCGGTGTTGACGACTACACTTAGGCAAGACTCGACTACGATGCTTTCGGATAGCAAAAACTCTACATTAATTTTTATGCTTCAATTTAGCGTGCATTAACTATTTTATATGCTATATATATATTATATATTATTTTATATATTATATATATATATAGATTATTATAGATTATATAATATAATATATATATATATATATAAAAAAATATATAAAATATATTTTATTCTAATATAATATATATAATTATATATATATTATAAAATATGTATAATTATATATAATTAAAAATTGTATTAATATACATAATTTAATCAGTAACTAAAGTGGATAATCGACCGGCCGAAGCCGACGTAAGATAATCCACGAATGCTATAACTACTGCAAGCGATCAACCGGCCAAAGCCGACGTAAAATAATCCACGAATGCTCTAATTACTGTGGATGATTGACCGGCCGAAGCCGACGTTAAATAATCCGCGAAAACTATAATTACTGTGAACCATTGATACAATTATAAGGTAAGCTCACATTTAAATAGATAGAACAATAAGACAACAATAAGAAAACTAAAATTCGACCAGCCGATTTTGACATACAGCATCCTTTTTACTCCAACTTGAGCCTACCTTATAATTCTGCCATGCTGTGGACAATGGACCGGCCGAAGCCGACGTAAAATAATTCACACGAATGCTACTGTGGATGATCGACCGGCCAAAGTCGACGTAAACTAATCCACCCGAATGCTACTGTGGACGATCGACCGACTGAAGCCGACGTAAAATAATCCACTAATACTACAACTACTGTGGACGATCGACCAATAAGAAACTAAATGTATGAATAACGGTTCGCCTTTTGGTAGCCCGTTGGAAATTCCATCTATTTGGTAACAAGCAGCAGAAGATACAAAGCACTACGCTTCCGAGCCGTGCCTAAGTCTGCCAAACGCAGCGCTCTTAAATATTCCTCACCATAAACATCATGGGAATTATGTGGTTGGTACAGCGGAGAATGGTAATGTCGTATGCGAGGTGTAGGTGTGGTTGTTGTAGTCGTCATGTTTTTTGTAGTTGCTGCGGCAGTTGATGTTTGCTTCTTGTATGTGCGGTGCGTATGTGTGTGTGGTTGTTCTAGTCAAATATACTTGTAGGGGGTATACGTGTAGGGGGTTAGTGGCGTAGTGCTTAAGATGCATTTTGGGATGGCTCACCGTTACAATCATTATATTGATATTTAACTGCAAGAAGTTTTTATATTAAAGAAGCAATTTTAATTGTGGATTCGTTTGAATGGATTTTTTTTTTATTAATTTTTAAAGCATAATGCAAAAAATACATGTACTATGAAATTAAACATATTATGTGGCATTCAACGTAAAGTGGATTTTATACTATTCTATTTTGTTGTATATAAGACATCTACAATCTCCAACTAGGCACAAAAATTTAGCCCTGTGTGTAGCCTTTTCTAAATTACAGCCTTCGGAAAATCACCTAAATTCTAAATAAGTTTTTTTTCGAAAAAAAACTCAATAAAAAATATTTTTAAAACATTTCATACAGTCTAATTCTATGGGGATTGATGATTTTTTTTTAACATGTTACCAAATTTTCATAAGTAAAATGAATAGTTACATTTTTGTAAACTTCGGCATTTTTAAAAATTGTTTTATGTTAAAAAATTAAAAAACAATTTTATTATTGGAATTGAATGATTTTGTCAAATTTTTATGAGGAAATGGAACAGTTAAATTTTTAAAGATTTTAAAATATTTTCTTTTGAACATAATTTAAATTCTCGAAATCGTTTTCGAGTACAGTTATATTTTGGCCTTGAACGATAACCCGAACTAGGCTTCACACAGGTCCAAATACTTGTGCACAAGCTGGGGATCAATAAAAGCGTTAGATTGCAAAAAAGAAACCAAATCTAAAGACCAACATTTTTTTTTCTCCCGCTTGTGTGAAATGACCCATAAAATTTGTAAATCAAGCTTCAACAGGTTAAGTAATTAAAAAAGTTTATATTTTTCAAAGCTAATTTAAATTTTGATTTTAATAAACAGTAAGGAAACTTACATATTTTTACCTTTCAAACTAGTGTTGTTGTATTAGTAAAATTTTGTCATAGTAATTGTTATTTTTTAAAAATTTGTACATCCTTGAAAATTGAAAAAAAAAATACAAATAAAAATTGGAAAATTGACGATAAAAAAAATTGGGCAATATATAAAAAAAAAATCTTTGCTAATTAATTTTTTTAACAAAATTTTTTAAGATTTTTTGGTAGATTGCCTATGTTAATAAAGAAAATAAAGCAAGGTTTTTTAAAATCGGCCCAGCCAATCCAGAGATTAACTGTATGCCTTATGGACATCGGATTTTTGAGCACTTCACTTTGCCATCTATAACTCATACAAATTATGGAAATTATTTAAGTTTTATTTTTTTTTTCAATCTTCAAGGATGTACAAATTTGTTTAAATGAAATGTAAGTTAATATTGAATAAAGGGCCCAAGTTATTAACTTTAGAAAATTGCTTACTTTTTCCCTATCCGAAACTGTAATGATACCTTAAGTGTTCAACCGATAAATCGTCCAATGTATAAGCCGATGCAAATGTCAATGCCTATGCCGTTACAAAAACTGATCAATAAACCAGTGACAAGAGTAATATTAATATTACTATAATATCTTATATATAAAAATCTCGTGTGCCGGTGTTAGTGGTCGAACTACTCCGAAACTGCTCGATGGATTGTAATTAAATTATTTTAATATATTTGGTAAACAAGAACATAAAGTATTTTTGTAAGTATTTTCGCCCTCCGTAACGTATTTTTCACCCTCCTATGCAAAACAGGCGTGGCTTCACCCATGCAAGTCACATTTTCGATACAAAATAGCTATGGCAGTAAAAGCTTCAGAACATTAAAATTCAGAATGAAGTTACCACTTGGTGATGTTCTTATAATGGAAAACTTAGATGGACATTGGACAAAGGGGTGTGGCTTCGCCCATATAAGCCAAATTTTTGATATCGAATAGCTCTGATAAAAAGATCACAGAACATTGAAACTCAGAATGGAGTTACTATTTGCTAATGTTCTGCTACCGGGAAACTGGGACAAGCATTGGACAATGAGCGTTGACACCACGCCACAATGTATCAAAAAAAAAGTTTTGAATATATATATATTATTTTTTAATATAGTTGCTGGGTGTAGAACGTACACCGGGTATAAGCAAGTATTACAATATATTAAAGCTAATTGCCAGTTTCGATTTTTACTTATTCTCGGCTTCTATATCTATGTATGTAAATTTCAACCGATGTCAATACCAAACCCTTACCGATTCCACAATGTGCAGCCAATACCAATGCCGGATCTTACATTTTAAGCCAATGTCGGTTAATACACGCAGAGAAAAAAAACGTTTATCGCCAATTTGCAGTAAACGAACTTCGTTTTTAGTGCTTGGAAACATTTTTGCAAACGTTTCAACAGCTACGAGAAATGGAAAAAGTTGCGGAAAACAGGTTATTTAGTTGCAGGAAAAGAATTTCGTTTGTTATAAGCGCGTGCAAATTTTTAATTGCGGCAAATAAAAAATTTGTTTGTTGCATTTCTATTTCTTTTCAATTTCAGTTTCTATTTAAATTCAATTTCAATTTCAAATTCAATTTGTGTCAGCTGGGGACTCGAACCCAGGCTGTTTCGCATACAAATCAAGCACATTAACCACTATGTCACGGCCACCACAAAAATCTGGTGGAAAGTTTTCGTTTTTGTCGGGCTTCTGCCAAGCTTCAGTCCATGACAAATGTTTAACTTTTGGCATAAACGAAAAAAATTGTGTAACTTTACTTCAATACTATTGAACTCCAAGCAGCAGCACTAGCCGAATATTAGCCGACTGAAAATTCAATTGACGGTGGTGCAACACGTTAAGCAGACCGCGCAGTAAACCAGACATCGACGAGTCCGGGTTCGAATTGCAATGATCGAAATAAGATAAATATCAATTATTTCAAATCATATAGAATTTATGTGTTAGAAGAATGTTTGTAATAAAATAATAATTTGAATATTAAAATTCAATAAAAATGCTATTTTTAGTAAAACGAAGTGCGTGGTATTTTTTTTTATTTTTTCGATATTTTTTTTGCTATTTTTTCGTTAGTTACAACTGAATATTCGTTTGCAGCTAATACAGCTCGCAAACGAAGTATAATTGGCTAATTTTTCAGTTGCTTAATATTCACGAAAAATTTTTCTGCGTGAAGGCCGAATACTACATATTAATGCCACCATTGCCGCATGTAGAGTAAGAATGCTTACATTAATTGAGGAATAACTTCAATTATATAAAAATTAATTTAAATAAAATAATTTAATAAAACACGCACTCAAATACATACGCTTTTATACAAGAAAATTATAAAATCTTCAGTTTTTCAAAGACAGAATAAACTCGACCAAAAAATATCTGCATAGAACCTGTACTTATATTGGTCTACATATTAGCTTTCACACGCATGAATCGTCGTAACTGGTATCAAATGAAAGGAAACAAACAAACGAGTTATGGAAAATATCAGTATCTGCGGGATCAAGGCATGGCTGCATATTGCGTCATTGGCCAGACATCCGCCAAAGCATATGCTTGCCATACAAAGCGACGTTAGACGGAGGGAAAACAAAAATTTTCTTGCAGCTGAATACTAAGAATAAACTCTTAGCTCTCCTGAAAAAGCCATAAAAAATGTCGCTCGGACAGACAGATTAATATTCGAATAATTGCTGCTTTAGCATAGCAGCCATTGATAATCTCCGCACAAAAATTGTGCATGCTGAGAATATGACATCGAGTCGTCGTTTGTTCATTACCTCGTTTCATTCCTTAGTTTGGGTGTGGTGCCTATTTGGAAAATGCAAGCAGCTGTTGTTGCTTCATTATGCTGAGGATTGCAATCTGCGCCTAGCAAAGTTAAAGTGGGCTCTTTTGCAGCAATGTCCACCCAAGGTTGAGTGGTCTAAAAGACCCGCCCTCTTTGTGGAGCACACATAAAAAGCACATTCGGCTTAAAAGCACTGGATCACAAAAGAAAAGTCGTGCAAATGCAGACCGGTAAGCTGCTAGCACCACGAGTGCAACAACAAGATCATGATGTCCTTCATGCCAGGAATTGCAATTATCAATTTTCGGCAAGGCGTTGCAGCTGTGCATTTAGCTTGATGATGGAAGTAGTAGCCAGCCGGGAAAACAAAATTTATTTTTTAAAACATGTTATTGCTTAAGATACGCTTAGACTACAAAGCAAAAGCAGTACGTCTCTGGCTGACTGCTAACTGATCGATCGCTGGAATTCACTGCTGCAGATCTTTTTGCACGGGAACTTTATTAACTTATCCTAAGATATGAAAGATTTGTTTTTGGATTTTGTAATTTCTAGTATTTTTCCAGTACTTTTAAGCCTCAGCTAAACGCTCACGACTTTTTCACTAGCGTACTTTTCGACTTATTTGCGCGTGGTGCGACTACTATGTGGGCTGCTTGCTGGGAAGCGCAGCATTATGGACGCTTCAGTCAGCGATCTACTCACAATTGTGATCACTTTATATTCCATAATAACTTTATAACAAATCACTTAGCATCATTAGGTGGCGCACGCTCCACTACTATAATGCTTTGGTGTTGTGGGTGCTGTGCTTTCCTGTTGCTGGTCCTAACTAAAACGTTCCCTGCCTCCACGTTGCACTGATCTCAACACAACACCATAATTCCATTGTAATCCAAGATCATGCACGTGACGGCTGCGATTCGGAGTCACTTTGGTAATGGGATCACTTGCTCAACAATATTAACAACTGCTGCAGAGGGAAGACTGGAACGAAGGTAGAGGTGCGCATGAATGACGGAGTGAGTGAATGATTTATGGGCAAATATTTCAAAGTTAGCATTGCATTGTCTTGTGTTTTTAGTCGTTATTCTGCGCCCCATCTGAAGGCTGTCGTGATAGAGCTGTAAGCGCACGCTGTACATGCCCTGCTCCCTTGCCCTAGTTTCAAGTAATCGCTGTTGGCGTTGACATTCTATGACTAAATTGCGCAATTCCAAAATGATGAGACAGTAACTAACATATAAATATTTCTCTGTTTATTTTTTTGTTTTTTTTTTTTTCAATCATTATGGTATAATTTTGAGCAGAAGAACTATTTGAAATATAATAAATAGCACAATGCGTCAAAATGAAAAAAAAAATTAATGTTTACACAATATATGTCACTATAATTTACTTATGCATAGCTTTTCTTATGAACTGTTAATTGCAAGTAAATACGTAAGTTTAAATAGCGTCTAACTTTGAGTACAGTGGAGCATATAACGTAAAGGATAAAGGAAGAAAATTAATTATTTCGCATTATGTTGATTTCAGCTGCACGTCAATATGATGAGAATTTTAACGTTTTTTTTTTTACGGTTAATTTAAATGGCACCTGAAATTTTGTATTAGATGCTGTTTAATATATGGATTAAAAATTTGACTTCACATAAATTTGGCGATATGATGATTAAGGTTTTTGAACACACTCATGGTTTGAGTTTAAGCCGAAGTGATATATCTACCATCAAAGATGAAGTAAGAAATTTTTGTTATAAAAAAGAATACTAATTGGAACCAGTCTAGGAGACCGAAAGACCTTCTTGTGTCAGAAACCATTATATGGCTTGAGGAAAGCCTTCACTTCCCAATGTGGTCTCATCTCCTTTTAATGACTGCAGTTCTAAGTCTAGAAAAGAATTGTACAAACACTTCCCTAAGAAAATAGTCCCGAACAATTAAAGTTTGCTGCTAAAGTAGCGTTAAGGCATGAGGAAAAAAGACTTCGCAATGATAGTTAAAGAATTATCATATGCGTCTTCAGAAAGAAGAACAATGATAAAGAAGTGTGGTGAGGCAGATGAGGCTCTTGCTTTAATGATAGATGGAAACCTATCAACCGATCAATACCTAACCGGAATCAACAGGGAGATAACTTGTATCTACCTAATTATAAAATAAGACAGGCCAAGCACATTTGCTATCCATCTGATCTATAAATTACAGAAACATATCCGGAAATTCTGCTTTAGCTTCTTATTGGCTACACAGTAACAAGATTGGTGAAGGCTCAAAAAATGGTTTTTGAAAGCGCGGACTTAGAAAAACTAACAATTTTGAAATAATTTTTAAATGGGGCTGTGATGGAGATGGCCAAAGAGGCCACGAGGACAACACAGATCTTTAGAAACGAGTGTGGCTTACTGTTAGATATGCCAAATAAAGAAGGCGGGACCACTTACGATGTAAATACGTCCAAAATTTTTTCAGCAATTATAAAAAAACCACCAAAATATCTAGAGATAATGAAGATTTGTTAAAACGATTCCACTTTATTTTACAGGACTTTGAGGTTAATATGAACAAATTTGAAGAATATGCAGAAGCTACTAGAGAATCACAGTAAGGTAATATCTATGGTACCCAATGCCAGCAACTTCTAGTGACCATAAAACCTATTCTGAAAGTGATACATTTTTTAATAGAAGAATTTTTATTGTCCTTTTGTAAATATTAATAAATCAAAGACATAACAAAAAAGTTGCCGGTGGACTTTTTCAAATATACCATTATGTTATGACGTAAATCGTGTAGTAATAATGGACTTTCAATACAAAAAAGTTAGTTATCGACTTTTTTATTTTTTATTTGTTGTCGTCGAAAAAAAAAAAAAATATCGACAGCTTCCCAGTGGGGAAGCGAGCGCTTCATTCTCCTTGTGTATAGCGCATTTTTTAACATAGTCATGTCATCAGATGTATGCGCTCCGCTCGCGCTGTAGAAAATATGAAATCGTAGCGAGAGCCGAGCGCTTTGTTCTCCTTATATTTCTTGTAAAAACGTAGCAAGAACCGATCGCTTTGTTCTCCTTGTAGTTGGAATAAAAGCCTTGCGAGAATCGAGCTCATTGTTCTCCTTATACCCCAACAGCTTGTAACTCATCAATGTTCATTAATATAGGTTAAGTCACTTGAGAGAAAAGCACGCTTTTTCTGCCTTTGCTCGAACTGTCAAAGTAGCTGTTAGCTAAAAATTGTACAGATTCAGGTTTTTTTTTCCTTGATTTCCTTTTATCCATTCTGAACTGTCAGACCGAGCTTCTCTCAAGTGACTTAACCTGTATTAATGAAGCTTGGTAACTCATATTGTTTTCATATTTTATTTACACTTAAAATATTGCTTTTATTTTAGTTTTTATTTGGCACTTAATATCACGTTGGCAACTAAGTAATTGCGGATTTTTTTATTAAATAAAAGACAATTTTTTTATGGAACGAAATAACTTTATTCTGTAATGTATTGCGCATTTTGAGCAATAACCTTTTGCCATCTTTCAGGCAGCATCATAAATCCACGTTCATAAAACTTCTGGTTCTTATCAGCAAAAAACTGAACCAGGTACGATTTGACATCATCATTATTATTGAAATTTTTACCATTCAAGGAGTTTTGCAAAGATCGAAATAAAAAGTAATCAGATGGTGCAAGGTCAGGGCTATATGGTGGATGTGGCAAAACATCCCAACCAAGTTCCAATACTTTTTGCCGAGTGACAAAAGATTCCTTCCTTGATTTGTCAATTCGGGCCGCTTTCTTCAACTGCATTGTTCAATTTTGTTATTTATTCAATGTAGATATCTGAATTGATCGATCGGTTGGGTGGTAAAAGTTCAAAGTAGACAATTCCCTTGTAATCCCACCAAACTGATAACATAACTTTCTTTTGATGAATATCAGCTTTTGATGTTGTTTGAGCTGGTTCACCTGGCTTGCTCCACGATCTTTTCCGATTGACATTGTTGCAAACAGCCCATTTTTCACCAGTTATCGACCGTTTTAGAAATGTATCATTTTCATAACGTTTCTTTAACACATCGCAGATGTTAGTGCGATGTTGTGCTAAATGATTTTCTTTCACTTCATGAGGAACCCGAATATATCGAGTTTTCGTACATAGCAAAGTTGTTTTAAGTGATTTTCAATGCATGTATGTGATACATGAAGCTTCTCTGCAATCTCACGTGTTGTACTGTGACGATCCGAATCGATTATTGCTTTGATTTGGTCGTCATCAACTTCAACTGGACGACCAGAGCGGTTTTCATCTTTGAGTGAAAAATCCCCAGAACGAAATATGTCAAACCAATTTTGAAACTGCTGTTCTTTTAAAGCTTCGTCACCATAAACAGCACATAACTTTTTGTGAGCTTGCGATGCGTTTTTTTCTTTCCGGAAATAAAAAAGCAAAATATGACGAAAATGTTCGTTTTGATTTTCCATTTTTCAACAGACGCCAAGAAAAACTACACAACCCATCAAAAAAACTTTTTTTCTGATTGACAGTTGAAGTACCAACTATCAAATAACAAAATGTGTTTGACATTTCGATTACGTCAACAAACTTTTTTTTTCGAATGGAAGCGCGGACACTTTAAACTATTCGCTTTATTCACGTGGAGTGATTTGATGAATTTCTACAGTTTTTGAAATAAATTTTTGTTTTTTTTGACAATAAAATACTTTTTTCAAGTGCAACGTTATCTTAACGGAAGTGCTACAAATATAGCACTATATAAACAGCACTATTTGCAAGAAGAATAAAGCGCTATTTATGTGCATTCAAGTAATGCGCATTGAAATTTTTTGCTTGAAACACTTGACGTTTTACGCCATAACTTCTGAACCCTTCAAGAGCACACCTTAATATTATATTGTGTGAAACGTAGCGGAACGCAATAAAAAAAGAAATAATATATAAAAAGAGCGTCTGTTGCTGGCATGGTATTACATTTTGAAATTAGAAATGGGTCAATTTACTGCAAGTCTCCAAAAGTTTTATATTTTTTTTTTAAAAAGACGAAATAAACTCCGCAATGATACCCCATTTAAGAAAATGTACCCAATTTTGACCGCGAAAAACAATTCTTTAAATTTAACACTTCGGATTTGGTTTTCTAATCAATAAACCCATCCAAAAAAAAAAAAAAAAAAAATAAATGGAGATGGTCAGTGCGTGGCCAATGTGAAATGGACGAAATATATTTTTATATAAAATTCATCTAATATTGTAATATTTGGTATACAAACATTTCACGAAATAGTTTTGTAAATTTTGATTGCTAAAATTTCGCACTTTGCAAAAATCCGAGTTTTTTTCACCCAACATTTGGCCAGATATTTTTTGACTTCAATAACTGCCTGGTGACGCTACGCAAACTTTCAATTATAGGTTTTAAGAGAAAATTAAAAATTCTTAATTGGACAATTTCTTCCAATATTCTAGACCAGCGGTTCCCAAAGCAGTGGGTTGCGATCGCCCACTATTGAGTCGCGAAAGTTGGTCACAGGTGGGTCGCAATTTAATTTTTCTAAAAGAATAATTTTTCTAAAAGAAGAATTGAGTAAATATTGAATGAGGAAATTTTTTCCGCTAGATACAATACCTACTAATTTATAAAGATTTTTTTAATTAATTTAAAAAGATCTGGTTTCTCATAGACTTTTTTATGGATTGTTACTCTTAGGAATATTCTAGTTGAAGTTTGTTTGTAAGTATCGGGTGGTTAAATTTTAAGGGCCGGTGTTGATTTTGAATAAAACACAAATTATTTAGGAACTTATTGTCATTTCTTTTTATTATGATAATATTGGTATGGTGCAATTATGTATGGAACAAAATATCGGCCAAATGGTCGCCACGACCTGGGCGTTACACATCCATCCGATGGTCCAAATTTCCGATGACTCTGAGGCATAAGTGAGGTTCTTTGCCATTACTGAGCCGAATTATCTCATCCTTAAGCTCTTGAATTGTTGCTGGCTTATCGACGTACACCTTTTCTTTCAAATAACCCCAAAGAAAGAAGTCCAACGGTGTCAAATGTGCCTCATAACTGAAGATGATTTTCTTCAAAAATTGATCATCTACTGTTGCCATTTCTTGCCACCACTCTGACCATTGACGACGCTTGAAATGGTCAAGAGGCTTTAGTTCAGAGCTAATCTACTAGCGGCAGCGCGGGCAAAGAGCTTTCTCTGCCGCCACACGTATTTGAGCACACGTACGCTGCTATAGCTTTCAGTATGATTTGAAAACGCATGAGGGAGGATGTCGATGCGCATTCCCTTTAAACGTTATAAAAAACACGCACGCTGCTAGAGCTTTCAGATGCGCATTTTCGCTTATTGTTTTGCTTGCAAACATTATTATTAATAATAAACATTACCTAATTCTCTAAGCACACTAAATATTTAACAAGTGTACCAAAACAACTTTTAAAAACTTTATTCTACGCAACCACCTTTTTTAAAATCTTTAGTCTGCGCAATTACCTTTTTTAGAAGCTTTACTCCACGCAACTATATTTTCTTTTGACGGCACAAAGCTTTTCAATGCACAAATACATAGACATAAGCGCCGAGTTTGTGGTTGTGTAGGAATGTCTAGCTCTGCTTTAGTTCTTGAGTCAATTGCACCTTGTAAGCGTGTAAATGCAAGTCTTTATGCATAATGTCAACGACGACGAGAGTGAGAGGTGCAATTGTTGGGCACGACGACGAGTTGAGGTGGACGGCTCTTCAGCCACACTATCGAGAACAGCAGCAATATTTTCTGCAGTACGAGCTGTACGAGCATGCACTGGTGTTTTCATAACTCCTACAGGCCCAGTTTGCTCAAATTTTTGCATGATTTTTCCGATTGTACGCACATTTGGACGATTAAATCGACCGAAAAAAATCACGAAGGGCACGATATGCATTTTGATTTGAACGCCCATTTTCATAATAAGCCTGAATAACTTTAACGCGTTGCTCGATTGTGTATCTTTCCATGGTTCACATTGAGTTAGTTTGAAATTAAGAAATGTCAAATGAAATGCAGAAAAAAACTTGACGTTTAGGTGTGGTTCACATTCAACATCGGCCCTTAAAATTAAACCACCCTTTATAAGCCGTATAGATAAGTATAAATTGTGGGAAGCATCATGATCACGCTCAAAGGGCAATAAATTTCATAAACAAATTAAATGACAAAGTTACCACCATATAAAGCAAAAGGCAGATCGTTCTGCAAGCCGTTGACGCACATCAAAAACTTTTTTCCCTACAGATCTGCGAAAAATTAAAAAAAATTAGTACGGAATAGAGCTTCGGCAGGGTACTGAAGCTAAAATATCCCTCTTGTTCCCCACCCCCTCCCCCCCCTCCCGTATTAAAGTATATTCGAAGTCTTTCGCCACGACAGACACTATGACATTCAGTTTTATATATTTACGAAAGATTTCCTATTTGGAAATTATCAAAAATATCAAATATCATAGAGATGTTTTATAATATATATCAAAGCTCATGAGGAAAATTTCAAGACATTTCTTTAATTTTTTGTGGATTTTTAAGGCGGGACATGACATTCGCGGCAGAGAAAACAGACCTTGTTTTAAGAATTCATAACTCAGTCAAAAACAAACATATTGTAGAGAATTGAACAAATTACAAGAAAAAAAATTCAAAAAAATTTATTTTTCACTCCAACATGGATTTATAGAGCTCAAAACTGGCGGCAGAGAAAAAAACGGGGCCTCGTGGTTGCAGCGCTGGGAGTTGCACAAATTGTCCGATCTGGAAAAAAATGACTTTTTTAAATCATAACAAAATTGGTTATCGTATGACAACATTTTTTTAAAATTTTTTTTCAATTTTTGGTGATGTTCCAAATTTGAAAGTGTGTTTTTTCGAAAAAAATATTGACTTTAAAAATTCATAAAAAATCGAAAAAAAATTTAAAAAAAAGCTAGTGTCATAAAATAGCGAATCAAGTTTAAAAAAATACAAAAAAAAAATTACGTCTAAAAAGGAACCCGCTAGTGCCGCAACCAGTACGAAAAACATGGTTTCGAGATAAACGCGTTCAAAGTTTGTGAACAAAGAAAAAAAAAGGTTACCTTCAATCTGCCATGCCTGCTTCGTACAGTATGCCTTCGTTATCTTGTGTTGTGCTGTTTCTTATAGTTTTTTGCAATGTTTAGCAATTCGGGCTTCACCCTTCAAATAGGTACGAAATAACAACCACCAAAAGTCAGGTAGCAAGTAAAACAAGTATATCCAGCTGCCGTACGTAGGTAGCGCAAAAATTAAAAATGCGCTCTCACTAATCCGGCTGTAACTTTTGAACCCGTAGGAATTTTTCCATGAAATATTTTTTCTTAGAATATTTACTAAAATACAAAATTATTAAAAAAAAGTCGATTTCAAAAACTGCCAATGTCATGTAACCCCTTAAGAGATTTGACGTTTAAAAAAAGCCAATTTGTATGGGTGGTACGCGTGGTGTTCGTCAAATATCATAGTGATGATAGTGAAATATCAAAGCCTATGTGGAAAATTTCCAGACCTTTCTTTAATTTGAGTAGATTTTTAAGAGATTTTACGGGAGGTAGGCGTCAGAATTTACATAATCAAAGATCAAAGCTTACGTGTAAAATTTTAATGCATTTCTTAAGTTTTTGTGGTTTTTTAAGAGATTTTACTCTAAAAATTAAGTAACTCTGTATGGGAGGTAGGCGTGGTTTTCATCCGATTTGGGTCATTTTTAAACATGTTCTTAATTTTTTAAAATTAAGTTTATTTTTTGAATTTCATCGCGATAGCTTTAATTATTATATTAATTTAATTATGTAATCGTGTTGACCGACGGACACTGATGGCTGAAATGACCATTTCGTTTTTTTTTTAGTTTCAAAAAGCAAATTTTTATTTAAGTTCAGGGCAATATTTTCGAGTAAAAATTCATTAAATATTGCCAGAACTTAGTTAAAATGTGGGTTATAATTTGTATATTAAAAAGATAATATTTTAATTATATTTAAAATACAACAAAACAATACATTAATTCGATAATAACAGCTAGAAAAACAACGGAAAGTATTTTGACGGCCCTTAGCCCTAACCTCTAGCGCAAAAAAAAAAAAAAAAAAAAAATTTAAATGAGCTTCATTGGTTTAGTATTGTCTGCAAAAGTTGTATACGACTTGAACTTGATTTTCATAATTGTCTTATTATTTAATGGTTCATTTCAGAGATGTGTTTTTTTTTTTTTAGTGCTGATATCTTATTCATAATAGTATATACATATATAGCCATTAAAAAGTGAATTTCGTAAAAAATTATGCTTAAACTAATTTTGCGTTTAGAGTTTTATATGATTAGAAGAACCATTGCCTATATATGCACATAACTGATGCAAACATCATACTAACAATAAGATGCGATCAAAACATAAACTTAAAAAGCGATAAATCATTTTAATTTTATTAACATTGCATTGGTTTTAATGTAACGAAGATTTTTATTTTGTTATTTTTAAAATATTAGTCATGGTCCCATGCAATTACGGATGATGCTTCCATCTAAATATATTTTCGTTATTGAAAGTTAAATGCAATCTCAATTATATTCAGTGATTTTGAATACTTATTAAAATATGCTCTTCGCTACTCTTATCCAAACTTTTTGTTACACGTTCATACATACATGCAAATATAATGTGTTGGATGCTAATAGCCTAAATTTACTACGTGTCGAATCTGATGAGCTTAGCTATGCTAAATTGGGCGCAATTAAACGCTAGGAAAATGATTTTGTTAGAAAGTGTTTTTGTTTTTGTTTTGCTTGGTTTCTTTTCGGTTTGAATTCGGAGAAGCCAAAAGTAAGCGGCCCGTAAGTGAGCGGCTAGTGCTTCATGGGCGGGGTTCCACTGACACACTGACTGCGTGCTCCACATTCATAAATTTAACTCAATTACTCAATGAAGTATTATTGCTGTTGTTGTTGTTGTTGATTTTGTTGCTATTACCTTGGGTTGTTAAAAGATTGCAAAATGTATGAGGAAATATTGAACGTTCCATACTTAATGATTGCTTTAAGCGTATCGAGCAGATTCTATGAGGACACACAGAGTGATAACGTACATAACTAAATAAAGCTAGGTTTCTTCTGTAGCCGTAACTAACCAGTGAGGATCAGCACCATCACGCAATTAGCTGGTATCTGAGCAATCTTGGCAAAAACTAGCTGGCATACCGGTGAAACCTGATTTAAAGTGCAATAATTGGAGCAAATGCTGTACACTTTGCAGCTGAGTTGATCTGATCTATGGCTGAATGCTAGTCAAATACTGATCATAGAGTTGCGTCACCGTCGCAAAAAGCGGAATGTAGTGTAGTGATGCTGTCCATGGACACCGTTGAGCTGGTTGCCGGTCTGGAGTGTACGCTACACTAAATGCATATAAAAGCGATCACTTACATTTTCAGCTCCTACGCGAAAGCCTTTTTAAGCATAGAGATATTGACATTTGAAGTAGTTTACGAACAACTCGTACTTTCTATTTGTGTAGAGAGCAACCGGCACCGCATCACGTAATTTTTTATTTGGTGACGGTTCTGCAAGTCGACCATTTATCTGACAGGCAGTGTTCAGCGCAGTTATTCGCGATAAAAATTTTTGCAACAACATACCGAAATGGACAACATGTGTGAGCGCCATCAATGTTGTTTAGATTGCTTAGATCCTTGAGTTAGTATTGAAGATTTTGTTTTCACTGAAAACGCGATACACTTGGGGCGTTTTTTAATGAGACTTCTTCAAGTTAGCAAGCAAGATTCAAAAGTAAAGTATTTAATTTGCCAGTTTCTTGATGCACATTTGTTTACATTTTAAAATTTGTTTGGAGTGAGGAATCCAATCAGATAAATATTTGTAGCCTGTTAAATTACGAACATGTGTGCATAGTTATAACTAAATAGTGTTGGGTAAAAGGATAAATGAAGTAGAGAAGATTATGTACTGATGTGTTTTCATTACTATTTTGATCCTAGAAAGAAAAAGCAACTGTGGAGAAATTAAATTTCTGCAAGTGGCACCGTCGTGTTGAAACAACTTTTGATTAGATAGTATAGATTAGATAGATAATAGCTTTCTCTTTTAGGAAAGAAGATAAAAATTATTTTTATAAAAAACAAATATGTTTCCTCTAAGTTCAGTTACAGTGGTATACGCGGGTTCTGTGGCGACACCGCCTTTTTTAAATGCTGTTTCTTCAGGTAGAAATTACAGCACTTATTTTTAAATTATAAATTTCCGCTAGTTTTTTCACAATTTAGTAAAAACTTAAACAACATAATTTGACTTTTTTGTGATTATAAAACTAACTCGACTTTTTTGTTCTTTAAGTAAAAATGCTCCAATAGCAGAAGACACAATTAGATAAAATTTGATTATATATGCAAATTAGATAATTAAATAAAGATGTAAAGGTGAAGAGAAAATATTTACTTCATTACTTTGATAATACTTTGATAAAAAAAAAATGAAAATCGGCTAATGTGGTAAGCATTGAGTTAGCACTATATGCACTATATAGTGCATAGAACTAAAAGCCAGAGTATTGCCAACACAACAACAAGGAGTAACAATAACAAGGAGTATAGAACTAAAAGCCAGAGATATTGCCAACACAAACTGGGCTTCCAGAGGTGACTGCAACATATCTCGAAGGCTTTGGCCTGAGCTAAATGAGAAAAGAACTAGAAGCCCTCTGCTTTTGGTCAAACGGGAAATCCGGATCCTTGTTGGAGTTCTAACGGGTCATTGCCTCATTGGGGTAATGGCCAATAGAATAGGTATAACAGCGCCAGACTTTTGTCGGAGCTGCAAAGACCCGGAGGAAATAGAAACAATAACTCACCTACTAAGCGAATGTCTACAGAATCGTCGACTCCGACACTTGGGGAACAGATTTTTCAAAGACTTGGAAGAGTTGGTGAACACACCACTGCTAGACATCTGGAGGTTCATAAAAAGCACAGGATAGTTTGAGGAACAAATCGGAACAATGGTTTAACTTGGTACCACAACTATAAAAAGGGATTCGTAATGGACCTATAGGTCCCCGCGGAAGCGCCGGTAAAGGTGCACGACCCTTCATACCTAACCTAACCTATATGCACTATGAGTTTACATTATTAGTTTACATATCTGTGGTCATAAGTAATAACAGCTTAAGTCGACTTAAGACAGAGTTAGTTTAGTTAGTGATGCAGCTGTGTTCTACGAGTATATTTTCATATACACACAAAATCTGTAGCTTCTACCGTAATCCTAGCCGAAGTTATGACAAAAAATCCAATGAAGTTTTCTTACAACTTAAATGGTGATGGAAAACATTGAAGTGCGATTTCTCGAAACATACAAATCAGACTTAAGCTGTTATTGCTTATCGCCACAGATATATTTACATTATTGACAGTTCTATAAGTTGATAAAAATGTCTAGAGCGAAAAAAACATCAGACCAGTAAAAAGTGGAGAATTAAATATATCGCTCATTGATTATGGATTCCAGATTACAGCAAGTATTGAGAAATGTGTAACAGCTTTTTACAAACAAACCAGCCAAATTGATCATTAAATTAAAAATCCAATTTTAGTTTATGCATTGGGTATAAAGTAAGCTTTATAAAGTGCGTTACAAATTAAAAATAGTTAATTTTATATAATTTTTATTTTTATAGTACCTGTGTATTGCGTTTTCATATATTTTCATTGTTGGTATATTCTATAAGATGATTAAAATGCCTAACGACATAGAGAAAAACAACAGACCAGTAAAAGACGTAAAAGAAATTACAAAAAGAAGTGAGAAATATTTATCAACTTTTTACAAGCAAATCTGTTAAAGTGATCATTAAATTAAAAATCAACTTGTAGTTTATCTACTGGACCTGAAGTTAGCTTCTCGTGGTAAATTATTGGGCAATTGAACACAATATTACCCATGTATACCACATTACCCTTAAAAGTATACTTACGATCGTTCTTCAAGTATACCCACGCAGCTAAAAAAAAAAAAAAAAACCAGAGGGCCCAAACGGACGTTTGCACCTTATTAATACTTTTTTCAATATTACTCCTGCTAAGAAAATAATTTAAAAAAAGGTAAAATTTTGTACTACAATGAAAATTTTATGAACAAACTAGCACGATTCAATTATATGGCTTGTTAAAGTGTTTGCAAGATACAGTTCTATATGAGCTGTGAAATGAAGAACTTTTTAATAGAATGTTTTTCAGCTCTTCTTCAATTGATCAACAAGAATTATATTCCATTGGAAAGCTTATAGCTTAAGCTTTTTCCAATTGTGAAAAAAGTGAAAAAAATTGTTTTATTTAATGAATTTAATAATTTTAATCAATCTGTTTTTTTCCTTTCTTTTCATTTTTGATTTAGGTTTCGAATAGTTGCGTTGTCTTGCGCTGCTTTCTTTCATTGTGCATTTGAACCTTTGTATATTGATAACTAAACAAAAAAAAAAGTTGCACTAATTTTGCCCTTTTTGATAATTTTCAATTTTCATAACGTAGGTGCATGGCAAAAAAATATCCCATAAGCCTTATATTGGTTTTCTTTTTCTATTAAACTCTGTGAATGCAATCGTAATTGATAATTGTTTTATGAATCGGTTGATGATAAACTTATGGTTTTCATGGAGAAGTTAAATGTTATATTTGCCCGTCATGTTCCGTTGCGTAGTGTTCAAGTTTCAAATAATTGTTGTCCCTGGTTCACGAATCGTGTTTTAGTTGCAATTAGACTAAGAAATAAACTGCACTCAAAATGGAAACAGAAGAGCTCGAAATGCTGCTACTGTCATGATCAGACAAAGTAAGATAAATTTCTTTAATTCTAAGCTAAACTCAAACTTAAATTCTAAGATGTTATGGCAGAACATTAAAAGATATAGAGTGTTTAACAAAAATAACTATGAGTGCACCTTAAATCCTGATGAGCTAAATCACTTCTTCTTAGCAAACGGAAGCCCTGTCTTAGCAAGCAGTGTTAACAGTGGTGAGTTGTCAGTATTGATAAGTAACTCTCTGTTTCCATCCTTTGAATTTACTGCTGTAAGAGAAGACTATGTTGCTAAGTGCATAATGAATATCAACTCAAATGCTGTAGGAATTGATGGAATGCCTATTAAGTTTGTTAAGTTAGTACTGCCTTTAATAATATCCCCTTTTACTCACATCTTAAACCATTGTTTAACATCTTCTCAATTTCCCGAATTATGGAAGGCTGCCACGGTCTTGCCTATCGCAAAATCTTCATCTGCCTCTGTACCTAATGATTATAGACCTATAAGTATATTGCCAGCTCTGGGAAAAGTCTTTGAACGTATTATGGTCAACCAAATTTCTGAATACCTAACATTAAATAACTTATTATCACTGTTGCAGTCAAGTTTCAGGACTGGACACAGTTGTGCTACTGCTGCAGTTAAAATTTTCGATGATATCAGAATTTCTTATGATCAAAATTTTTAACTCTGCTCTGCCTTGTTGACTTCTCCAAAGCCTTCGATTCCGTCAATCATTCACTCCTTTGTAATAAGCTCAGTAACTACTTTAAGTTTGGCTCTAGCTCTGTTAATCTTATATCAAACTATTTGAAAGGTAGAGTTCAAAGAGTTAAAGTAGGAGACGTATATTCGTCTCTTAGAGCAGTTGAGTTGTTCTGGAGTTCCTCAAGGGTCTATCCTGGGCCCACTTCTCTCCTCTGTATTTATCAACGATATTTTCTCTGTTTGTAAATATGCTTCTGTCCATGCTTACGCCGACGACATTCAACTATATCTCTCTCGACCTACCGGACTCTTAGAGGACTTGACCTATCGACTGAACTATGACTTGACCTCTTTGAGTAAGTGGGCTACCACAAATTTACTCCTCATTAATCCCTTAAAATCTAAAGTTCTGCCCATTGCTAGGAATGACTCATGCTTCATTGATATCCCTCCCTTGTTTATTGGAGCTCAGCAACTTGAATTTGTGTTTAAAGCGAAAAACCTAGGATTTATTATCAACTCTAAACTGACTTGTACTGACCACATAAACATCACTATAGGAAAAATTTACGGGACTTTACGTTACTTACGCACTTCTTCAAACTTCACTCCTCTTGAAACTCGTCGCAGACTAGTTGTTCAACTAATAATGCCTCACATTACTTTCTTTGACGTCGTATATAGCCAGCTTGATTCGCAATCGCAGCATAAACTTCTTGTAGCATCCAATAACGCGGCTAGGTATGTGTATGGGGTCAATCGCTATGATCATATTTCACAAAGAAGTAAAGATATTCTTGGCTGTGGTTTATTTGATTACTTGAAAGCTCGCAATACTATATTCTTACACAACATTATACATACCCAAAGCCCAGATTATCTATTTGTTAAACTACAGTTCTTTCAGTCGGAACGCTCGACTAATCTTATTGTTCCTAGGCATAACTACCTTAATAGTAGCAGATTTTTCTTTATCAGCACCATTAGGCTATGGAATGCACTACCCAACTCTCTAAAACAAATATCTTCTCGAACCAGTTTCGAATATGCCATTTTCAATTATTACAAAACTTTAAATCAATAAGCCTATGTTACTATTTTCACTGCTAATTTTCTTACCTCATATTTGCTCAAATCTTACTGTCTCTCTCTCTCTCTTATAATTTAACTATGAATATTTGCCTTATAATTGTAATCAAATATTTACTTTATTTTACTTTTAATTAATTTTTATAATTTCTTATTTTTAATTGAAACTCATAATTTCGATGTAATATTAGTTTTAATTTACTTTAAGTTACTTTTTCAATGTTCATGTCTTATGTAGTACTAAAAAAGACTCAGTCTTATTGTACACCATAATAAATAATAAATAATAATAATAATAATAATAATAATAATAATAATAATAATTGCGATTCTCAATGTTTCTCAAATACATGTTTGTCCAGAAGAAACCAGTGGCATAAGAGAAGCAAAGGGGGGCCTTGCAGCCCTTTCTAACTCATCACATATTATGAACTTGTGTTTTTTGGGGTTTATATGGTAACTTTGCACAATTCAACTATTTCTTAAATTTTTTTATAGATCCCATGCCTTTGGCTTGCATCATATTATTCTATACCATATTTTTTCTGGCTTATACCAAAGTTTTTCAACAAATACGATTTTTGTTTTGATGTGTTGTTTTCCGAGATCATGGTTTTGGAGTATTGAAAGTACCCCAATTTTTCAATATTTGGTATTTTCTTTTTTTTTGTCTTAGTTTCCCCCTTAAAAAAACATAGGCCGCCAATGCTTCGACAATCGATATTGAGGTCGGGGAACCCCGGTGAAGAACAAAGTTCCTAATGCTTTCTTTTAACTCCGAATGTAATTCGAAATAGAAGTTGTATATATTTGTTTTGTTTTTGTTTTTTTTATTTTATTTTCACTCTGATGTGTTTAATTTTTTTTTTTTGCTTTCAATCCTCTTTTGAACGATGAACATGTGATGTTGCTATTGTCTCTCTATTATGTAAATAATAGTAAATATTAAATAAACAACAATAACAATAAACGAATGTAAACAGTAAATAGTTGCATAATCAGCATATTGTGCTTTTACCAATAGGCCAGTTATCTTAAGATGATAAAGACATTCTGGAAAATGTTCAAGAAAGGCAACAAACGAAGATGTCATTCATAGCTTATTATTGACGTCAGATCCACTCATATCAAGTGTAAGAAAACAACAGACAGTTGAATCAAAAGGACTTTGTGAAGAAGCTTTACTGCTCCTACAGTACCAACAATTTTGCTTTCACTGTAATTTCGTGTGAACCTATTTGGGAAGTTCTAGAAAATGTTCAAAACGGAACAATATATCCTGCCGTTCTAAACTTCCTTACAACTGCTGATTTGAAGTTAACCGAATTCGATGAACCGTACAGCTGCACCACAGCCACATTTAAAATAGAATAAGAAAAACCTTTATAGAGGCTTAATAGTAAAAAGGCTCTTTCCTGGCTAAGAAGTATCTAAAGATTGTAAAGACGATAAGTGTTTGAAAGTTTTAGAAGAACCTGCGAAACCAGTAATTATCAGATATTCTGATACAGGAAATTAATTTGTTTTGTAGTGGAGGCAATCCTGGTCGAAACTTACGGATTGTTTACGATTTTGTAACAACTACTTCCCCAACGATGCTTTTCATCAGCGGGTTATATTTGTAATTAAATGCGAACAACCTTTCTGATGAAACATTAGACCAGTGGTGTCCAACCGAATTTGTACTGAGGGCTACTTTGAAACCATGACCATGTTTTGCGGTGACCGATCTTTATAAAAATATTTTTTTTTTATTTTTTTATTAAACTCACCTAAATCTGAAAAAGTTTCTTAATTTGACATTACTAAGGTAAGAAAAGCTTTTTTTTTTGCTTCTTGAATCTAAAGAAAGCTTTAAAATTTGACACTTTTAATGCAGATAAATTAATTTTTCAAATATTTAGATTTAAAAGACATAAACAATGAAAATTAGAAAAGTAAGATGTTCTGGTCTCTTCCATATCAGTACACAATTGTGCAAGTATCTAAAAAATTTATTAACGTCATGACAGAAAAGAATGGAAGCGTCTGCAAAAAATAGCGCTGCAGCTACAAAACTACTGTCACTGTCAATTTGAAACTAGTTCAGGCAATGTGAACGACCGTATTAAATGAAAACATCTTTTTTGTTTAACATGTTAAGCTAAGTCGATTTGAATATAAGTAGTACAAGCATGGTTGTACAAATCGTCCATTCTAAGTATTATTCTGTGAATCATTTTGTTTGCGGGCATGACTTGCGGGCTGACTGCATTAGGCCATTGATCAGCTCAAGGTATTACTTTACATATTATTAAAAATATTTATGTTATGTGTTTTATAACTCTAATAATTTTTCATTTATTAAGATTACTGTGAAAATAGAAGAACAACAACTAGCACAACATACCCTTGAGTAGTTAAAAGCTCTGATTTATCTTCGAAAAATGAGCATACTTTTCACCAAATAAGAATGCATTAAAAATTAGAAAAACTTTAAGCTGCTTTTAAACAAATAAAACATAAACAGCTTAGTGGATCACAGCGAGAATAACGCAAGACTAGTGATGAGTTGGTGTAGCGGTCAACGAATCAGTCTGTCTAGTCCGCTGTGTGATTACTACTCAATACAGGGTAATGTTGTCGTACATAATTTACAAATATAAATAATTAGAAATATAAAAAGTTTTCTTTTGCAAAAGTCTCTTTTAACGTTTATCATCTCTGAATACGATAAAAAATTAAAACGGAATGCCGAATTTAAACATGTTGATAATTTTTGAAGTACTACCTTAAACTGTTCTGTAATTAAAATGATTTCTTTTTGTTTTTCAATTAATAAAACTTTGTTATTTAATAATTTTGTGATTCATTTTATGATTAAATAAAGTGTACTCAAAAATTTTTAAAAGTTAATGAAACTAAAATAAACTTTAAAAGAAAGTTGTTCAAGTGATTTTTTGAATATTAGAGAAAATATATGCCACATTTAAATATTCCAACAGACAAAAAACTTACAGATTTTTGAGACCCAAAAGTCCATTTGGGCCCATTAGCTTTTTAGCATTAGATGTAAAATTAAACATAGTACCTATTTATTGAAGGAATAAGCAGGCACACACTTTTAAGTTTATACATTTTTTTTCAAGTTTATTGAGGAAATCAATAATTAGTTTAATTATAGATGACCAATGCTCGGATTTTGATGCCCTTAAAAACATCCAAAAATAACTTAAAAAATATTACCTTATGCCAAAAAAATGCGATAAAGTTTAAAATTAATGAATATTTTTTTAATTGTTTTTAATAAAAATGTTTTGACCAACATTACGTTGCAATAAATTACAATATACATTTTTGAATTATCAAAACAAAACATCCATCTATTGTCGGTATAGCATGTCTTCTATATCGAAAAACTTCTTTCTACTTCGGCACAGACAATGGCGCATATTCAAAAGATGAAATATAGCTTATATCCGAATCTTCTTTAAGTTGCATGTCTCCATTATTCCCACTTAATATTTCACTTCTATATTCGGAATTTTTATTCAATAAATCTCTCCACCTACATTCTCAACAGCATTAAGAAATTTCTATGGCTCGTGATATAGATTGAAAATTACAAATACTTTTTTAAATTTTGAAAATTATACCCTTCATTTGATTGTTGAAAAACAATGTTTGAGTCTCTTCAACTGACGATCAGCATCGTCAAGTAAGGATTGTTTTTCATTGCGTTTGCATGCATTTGTTGTTGTTTAAGCGCAACTGACGCTTTTGTTAAGTTTTTACTTCACCCTCGTTAATGCCTTCGCTAAAGAAGCTAACGCTTCAATATTAATTTCTAAAATTTATACAGAATTTTATAAATTTATACAGAATATAAAAAGTAATACTCCAGTTATTAAGCATTCAAGATATATTTGTAATTGGCGAGCCCACAATAGCTAAAAAAGTAACACATATACCACATTTCACGAACTTACTCAACCTACATTTTGATAAAAGTGAACTCTTTCTTGCAGTGGCATTAAAATAAACATCGTATATATATTTTTTTTTTTTTCTACAAGGTTCTTATATTCCACATACATGTTATGTATATTATATTCGATTTAAATTTATCACATTAAATCGAAAAAATATTACATTGACACACCACAATATACCCTGAAGGAAAATCAACTAATTTAAAAGTAGTTGATAAAGTAGTTTTTTGTCAACCACAACTAGTTGAAATTCTGACTTTTTTCCATAGAACGAACTAACATATTTTGTATGGTGATGTCCGCTAAATAAGTCAATTGACTTTCGTCTGCATATATTTCCGACTACTTGTTAAATTAGTTATATTTAAATTATTTTTTTAATTACTTTAAAATAACCAATTTAAAACTATTACTGATGGCCTAAAATTAATAATATTTGATGAAATAACATGGTTAAATATATATAAACTTGTAATCTAATAAAAATTTGCAATTAAAACATGTCAAAACTTGTTTTTAAGTAGTATTTCAATGACTTCATATATAATGCAATAAAAACTATTTAGAATTGAAGTGGATGCTGCCTTAATATAATTAAAAGTAGTTCATATACTGGTTTATTTTAAACTAGTTTTTTAACTAGTTGTTTTTAAAAACAAGTTAGTTTGTTCCTATAGGGTAGCTTTGAATTTGGTGTTGCATTCTGTGGATACTTGCGTTGATATATTTCATTTGTCCTGTCCCAATTGATATTCATTACTGTTCCGTAATTAAGTCATTTTCTGTGTGAATAATACTTTATAGTTAGCAAGTTTTTAATAAAACTTTGTTATTCTCGAAATTGGTGGGGAAATATTTAAAAATTAGTGTTATATATTTAAATTTATATCCGCAACGCTGTCATTCAAATCCACTCTATTCAACTCCCAATCGTAATTTGAACTAATTTTTAATGTGCACATTTAATTACAGCCATGTACAATTTTTACCTTATTCTTCCGCTTCACGCATAATCTTTAAATTTGTATATTAACAGTAGAAGTCAGTCAAAATTTCAATATAGTATACAACAAAAGTTTAATGTCTTTAATCGGCATGTCTGTTTGAGTATGTCTGCCTTCGATGCGCCGTACTGCATCCATTTTTCCATGCAACAAACCCAACCGCATTTCTGCTTCATGTTTATCCGTTGTTATTTGTTGCCTACTTCAACGTGTTTTCCGTTGCTGCCGCAAAGAAGGCCAAAGTTCTATTTATCTGGACGATCGATGTAAACTTACTATTTCGAATTGGTTGTTTTCCGCAATTGTTGCTGCTGCAGCTGCAGCTGGTAGAGTTTGTCGCGATGACTCACTTTTGCATGACATTTTGGGAGGCAACAGATATGTTGTTTTTGGTTGCTGGTTGCATAATTGAAGTTTGTCGTATACCCAATAAAAGCTTTTTTAAATGTTTGCCAAAGATTAGTACAAACTTACGCACTTTGGGGTAACACAGTTGGGTAATAGTTTATAGGTGGAATCCACATTCCAGCAGAGTTCCAGACTTTACTGTTTTTGCAAGTAAAAAAACCTATATTATTATTTGCATAGTATTTTCAATAAACGGAACCTTAAGCGTTCACCGTTGTTGACTGTGGTCAGGGCCATCGCCTCTGTTTGTTGCTCCCTTCGCTACTTACAAACGAAAGTGATCCGCATACCACTGAATTAAAGTCAGATCAACGCTCTATTTTAGAGATAGCTAATATAATTGTTTTTGTTGCTGTAGCCGTTGCTGCTGCTGGCATATTGGTTGCTGTTGCGTTACTGAGTTTGAATGTATTTTTGTGAGCTTGCATGATTGATGTGGATGCCGTTAAAACAATTTAAACTTGCTCAAAAAACAAAAACAAAGAATTTAACTATTAAAAAAAAAACCTAACGATTTCTAATTTTAATTTTAACCGCATTCGCATTTTGCTGATGGGCGTAACGCGCACACCGGAAGGGTAATTAGCTCACTTTTGCGGCTCACGCCTCAGCATATCGATGGACTGGTATTCGGTGAGACGGACGAGCGGCTGACCTCTAACACTTAAAAATTTCGGTGTGGCTTTTGGAGAGGTTTCATCGAATTTTATGGCTCTTTAATAATTTACAAAGTGCAAATTTAATTTGTATTAGTATTTAATTTATCTGCGTCCATAGTATTAAACTCAATTAATTTAAAAGCTATTTTTTTCTTTGGCATAATTGCGGTTTTGTTTAAAGTTATTGTTATTGTTATTGTTATAGTACCCAAAAATCATCTTGATTTAAAATGTTCACTTACGATTACCGAGAGTCAATTTTATAGTAGCCCGTATTTATTTATTTTAAGACAGGTTTGAATTAAGACCTTCAAAATAAGCAAACATTTGAAAAAAAGATACGTAGATACGTAAGATAAAGTGCAGACGTAGAATTTTTGGTTTGATATATTTAGTAATACATTTGTTGTTCTTGTTCATTTCTTTGTTGGTTAAAAATAAATGCAATCCAATGTTATGTTATGTTATGTTATTTAACTATTTTGAAAACCTGCGTAGAGCTACAATTTACAATTACAATACAATTTTTGGTAGCTAAATACTGACTAGAGAACTGCAGTGAGTCGCAGAGTATAGGTACCAGGCCCGTAGCCAGGATTTACTCAAGGGGGGTGGTTTCATAAAAACTATATCGATATTTTTTGATATCGATGAATTAAAGGGATTTAGTATAAAACTTTAATGAATTTTAATAAAACTAACTTTTATTTGTTTTTATATGTTTGTATTAAGTCTTCCCTTTTTTTTGCCAATTCTGACAAGACATCATCCTCTGTGACTTTGCTATCCCTATGTACTCTTAAGGATGCACATCCATTTCAGCGGTACTCGTCCATAGATCTTCTAGAAATATATTTCAAATATCAATTGCACTCCTTCACCTATCCGCTGCTGAATTCTGATTAAATGTATTCGTATGGTAGTATTACCAGAGAAAGGTAAAATTCTTGCATATTGCTTAATTAAAATTTTTAATCGTTCCTCGTTTTCGGATATCATTAAAATCAAGTTGAACGATGACAAAAGCCAGTTGTGCTTTGTAAATAGTACCCCCATGTTGTAAATGGTTGCACCAAGGAAAGGTATATAAACAGTAATTTTGTAAAAATTTTCCACACCATTAGAAATGTGACCTACATTGCAAATGCCTTTCAAACGATATTTTCTAGAAACTGCTAGAAAAATTACCACGATAAGAAGACTAACATTTTCTTATAAGTAAATCCGTAACCAACTCCTAAACTTTAACAGATCACTTAGAAAAATTTTTAAATTTAATTGACTTTTTCGACAACATTCAAAAGGTTTGAAAATTTAATTTTTAAAAATTTTTGTTGTCCCAAGAGATTGAGATACCGCGTCAGAGCTAAAAAAACGCAAAACTTACAATAAGCTCCGTTTTCCAATTTGCCAGCCAACGGTTCAAGCAAGACTGCTTAAATCGTAGATTAGGCGAATCACTGACAGAAAAATTAAAAATTGGGGGGAAAGAGAGTGTAGATTTTAAATGTTTTGAAAACTGAAATGAAATTAAATTGGACCGCTTTCTACAATGCAAACGAAATACAATATTACATTATTATGATTTAGCTAAAATTGTAACCATTAAATAATTGTAACATAGAATGGACACCGCACACATTAACCACTATACTATTCTGGCAGCGCTGCACTCGTTTGGTTCATCAGCAAAGTAGTTCTAATGTCGCTTCGACTTCGGCGGTGTCATCTTCTTTTTATAATTACTCGTATTTAATTTTGTAACATTGAATCAAAGTAAAAAAGAATATCAAGAAGTCGCCATAATAAAGACGGAAATTGATAAAAGAAAAAAATTTCTTAAAAACAAAGATATACTTTCCTCCTTTCTGGCCTTTTTTAATGGCGGTTTCTGCAGCTAATTAAGTGGCATCGTTTTAGTGTTTTGGCACAATAAAATAATCAATAGAATAACACTTAACGCAAATGGTTTAAATTTTAGAAAACCACAATTAAAACAATTGTAAAAGGTAAATTTTTTCCTCACTTTCATTTAATACTTTCCAACGCAATATATTCTTAAATCACTGGTGATGGAAAAGGCTCAATTGAATGTATCGAACTTTATTCGATATCTTAAGCCTGTTGCTGTTGCTGTTAATACTGTTAGTGAAGAGAGACGTAGGAGTGTCCAGTATGCCCATATAAGAAATGTCATATTAATGATTATATTTTATTTTTTTATACTTTCTGGACCCTAAGGGGTGGGGGGGGGGGGAGTTTGAACACCCAAAACCCCTCCCTTGTCTACGGGCCTGATAGGTACTCACAAGAAAGAAGTAAATGTTCAACCCTGAACACATGCTACTCATATTCACTATTCACTCTTACAGGAGTCTGCTCACAAGAGAATCTAAATCGTTTGAATCATAAATGCTTTTAATACTTACGCTCTATTTGCTCAATGACTCGCTGATACTCATAAAGTACTTCGAGTCATCGAAAATATCCAAATCACTTGCGTAGCTGCTATCGCGACATGTTTGCGGGAAGTACTACAGTGCTTGCTGTGTGCACTCATTTTTATTATTGTCTTTTCTATGTTGGGAATATTGTTTTTGTTCAGCAATCAAGCTACTTCATGCGCTGCCTGACTGAGTCTGTTGTTCGCAATAACTTGATCTCATTTCTAAATCATTGTTGGTTGCGTAAAAATAAGGCACAAAATATGTGTGTGATTTTCTGAACATGATGGTATGAATTCACATTATATGCTTACTAATATTTTTTTAAAACAAACTTAATAAGGTTATAAGGAATAAGAAAAGCTTTATAATTTTATGGACGCCCATTGTAGTCTGTACTTAGAAGATATAAGAATATAAGCGTGCTGCTAAAAATAACTCTTATATAACTGTTCAAGATAATTTTAATTATTCAAAAATAAACATATGCAGTTTTAAATATTGTTTAAAAAAAAATCAATCTCTCATTAAGTGAAAGCAAAAATTTTATATGCTAAGTAAAAAACATGTTATGCGTTCGTAATCGGTTTAAGAATCGTTGTATATTCGAACAACTTATATATATCTACTTATTATAGAACTATTGGCGACATTGACGTTATATTAAATTTCCGGCTGTGTAATCCCTCAAACAACGTTGTGTGTTAATCCAGCATTGTGCCACATGAGCCAAAAGTCTTTCAAAGATCACTTGCATCCAAAGAATTTATGATGCTCATACTTTTAACACTCTCTTTGCATGAGTATGAGTATGATTTATATTCAATTCTATGAAAATGAGTCGAGTACGTATGAATATGGTGAATGTTTTTATGAGCATGAATGATTATAAGTACAGTAAGATCATATCTATACAATAAGCATATTCAAAGTGTAAATCATTTATTGCAGATCACTGATTCTGACTCTGTACACAAATCTGTATTATTTATTGAATTAATCTTGCTGAAGATTAAAAAAAACAATACCTAACAACAAAAACGAAAGCAACTGCACCAGGTGTGTCACCTATATGAAATGCACTCCTTTAATAGCTTCAACAATGGGTTATCGGCATCGGGGTCCTGCAGAGACCCGATAACAGAATATTTTAATTTAATTAATTTTAGTTATTTTCCTTTTTTCGCCAATTCTGTAGTTAAATACGTATATCACTTGTTGTTAAATATACTCGATATCAGAAAATATTAATATAATTAATTTTAGTTATTGTCCTATTTTCACCAATTCTATAGTTAAATTATTTAAATTAATTTTATCTTCAATATAAGTATAACTCACTCTTTTTGTCTATAAAACAAATTTCATTAAATTTTGCTCATTATCATAAATTACACTTTCCAATGACTAACGACGAAATAACAGCAACGAAACCTGAAGAGTCTTCTTGGTAGCATGAAGCTAGTTTCTTTTGGCTTCGTCCTTGCAATTACTTCTCGCCATCAACACCGCAAGCATAAACTTACATATTGCAGAGGATTGATCGCCAAAAGTTTGCACAGCTCTTTGGTGAACAAAACAGCGAAATTTTATAACCGTAGCTGTTGAATAGAAGGTTAAAAATGATTAATTTGACCGGATAGACTGTTTAGCTAATGAAAGAACCTTGATGTTGAGTTCGTGATTTTGCCACGAGCCAAACTAACAACCATAACAACTAAAGCATTTTATGTATGATTTTTCTCATACGAAAATTTTAAGTTTTCTACTTAGGTTTTGCTGTTTTGTGACTTTATTAAAGATATGACAAATTCCAAAAATAGTATTAGTTTCATACGCCATGTAACTGATATTTTGTCATATACCACCTTGTTCAAAAAGAAAGGTTCATTCACACTGAGACATGGGTATACGAGTACGACACGCAAACCAGGCATCAGGCGAGTGAATCGGGCTAAATTTTTTCTTCCATCGTAAAAATCGAAGATACGAAAAAAGTTGTTGTAAACAAAACACTGTCACTTTACCAAATGCCAACGAGAGACGCTGATATTTGGTAGCCTTGTCATAGACACATGTGGCAATCTACTAAAAAAAATGTTCGAATCGGACAGTTAAGTTCGGTTCACAGTGTGAATTAACCTTTCTTTTTGAACAAGGTGGTATTTAATCTTTTTACCATATATATTAAAGGATGTAGGTATACCCCAAGAAGTGATTCGAACGTTGAATGTGGTTGAAAAAAATTTGTGGAAAGACCCTCCATACAAACTGCGCCGTAGGACGTGATTTTATGTCAAAAATGCGGAGTAGCAAAAGAATACAATGCCGATGAAATACCGGAATTTGCTTTATTTTAAAAGTAGAATTAAAAATGATTTTTGTAGATACATTTGTAGGGGATTTGTAATTTTTTTTAAATGAGATTGGTAGCTAAAATTTTTTTTGAGTGACAAACTCAGTAGTGATTTAAGACTAGTCTTAACCCTTTCGACCCCAAAAATGCCTGAGAGTTATTTCAGCGTTATTTTTGTTTTTGATTGCTAAGCCGTAATGATAACGGTAAGTATATGTGTCTACACGAAGTGTAACCAAATAAGAACTCATTTGTGAATCATTTAGCAAAGTTATTTTCATAACACTGCAGCTGTGACTGTGTAATTAATATTTAGTTTTTTTTTAATAGTAATAATAAATTCGATAAATGTTTTAATGAAATACTTTTCAGCAAATATTAAATTAAATATTTTTATAAGTTGCACTTTTAAAAGTTTAGTTTTAAAAAATTTTTCATAGTAAAAGTAACTTATTCTAGCGTCCATACGGATGGGCGTGGCAACTTGAAATTTTGCCAATACACTTGTTAAACAAATACAACATGATTAAAAGTAAAAGAAGAATGTTCGTTTCACAGGAAAAAAGTTGGGGTCGAAAGGGTTAATCATTTTGCCTTTCATTCATCAACCGAAAATCATCAACTGTCAACAGTCACTATCAATTTCAGAAAAACTTTGCAGGTGTGGGGAGGCACCTATATTTTAAAGACCGGGCACATATGCAGGTGTATCAAGGATTCTAAATCAAGTTAAGCTTGTATGAAGTACTTTTAAAGAACTTTTACCGAAAGATTACATACTACATACAGCTTGAGTTCAATTTCATTGAAAATAAATAAATCAACCTATAATAATAACAAACATGGAATGCATTAGTAATGATTACCGATTGAGCTGTTGTAGATTTCATGTTCATCAACTCTTTTGAAAAACTAGAACACAAAAAATGACAAGAACAACAAACTCATCCTTGTAGACTTTAAATTATGATGAGATCAACTCAAAAGACCTCATGTATGCCAATTATTTACTTCATGCGCTGCCTCACTGAGTCTGTTGTTCGCAATAACTTGATCTCATTTCTAAATGATTATAAAACGCGATCATTGTTGGTTGCGTAAAAATAAGGCACAAAATATGTGTGTGATTTACTGAACATACATATGAGCAAAACATTAGCACAAAATAACTTTATAACAGACCGTGTGGCTGATTTTGGGGCAGCGTTGGCTTGGCTCTGGCCCGGCTTCAAATTAAAGTTGGACCGAATATTGTTTGCAATTTAATTATGACAACATGACATCGCATCGCTTGCAATACAACACTTTGTCGATTTTAATTGCGGCACAGATCGTACACTAGTCTGTTCAGTTACAGAGACCGATGCTCATTCTTCGTTCGTTGGTCTGCCTCACCAACTCAAACGATGGTAGATGCGTCCATCCGTTTACTTGCCTACCTTAATGTCATGCCGTCAGATGCTCCGTCTATTTGGCCATCTCGAAAGACAAACAACGAGACGCAGTCTATGCGGACGGTAGCACGATTTGGCGATTTGAGGCACGTGATCACGCAGTTGTATTTTTGTATTTAATGTTTTATGGCTTTAAATTGCTTCTTAACTAGCGTTTATATACGCAAAATGATTTCTTAAATTGTGGAATTTATGTGGATTTAGCCGTTGAGTGATATCTCTGTCTTAATAGAGTGATATTTTGTGAAGAAGGATTAAATGCTGTTGTAGTTGTTATTGGTAATTTTGATGTGCTGATCAAATGGTGTAAGTCATGAGCTTAGTTTTTTTAGGGCTTAGTTAAAACACTTAAAAAAGTCTCCAAACATTATGTTTATAAATAATAAATATGTATAGACTAGTTCCAAGATGTATGAAAACAGAGGGCAGCACCCAAACAAAAGAATTGCCGCAAAAATAAATGAAAAAGTACCCCAATTTATAAATAAATATATTATTATAAATATATTATAAATAAATATAAATATTTTTATTTTTATTTATAAAGATGAATAAATTAATATCTTTAAAAATTCATTAAACTTATCAAGAATTTGAAAAAAATGGCATTTCCCTTGCAAGAAATATTTTTATAAGTTTGTAATAAAAAACTAATGAGTTTAAATGGCTCTACAGTTCCTATAGTAGAGTTCATTTCGTAGAAGAGGTCTAAATTCATTTCTGATTTCTGACTTTTTGGGGCACAATTTAGCACAATTTTAATCCAAGTTGTTTTGTCGGGCTTGAAATTTTCATTGAAGTGTCTACTTTTGAATAATATATGTCTTCTTTGCAATGTAAAATGACTGTAGTAATAGTGAGCTTAACCCATCATGGATTGATCCATGTTCCCGTTGAGCTAGAATGATGAAACTTACCAAAAATATTTAGTTTGGTCTAACTTAGATAATAAAATCAAAACATTAAAAAAAAAAAATCGTGTTGCCACCTCGAGATTTTCAATTTTCCATGGAAAGATATTGAACAATATTCTACAGGGAAAATAGAACGTTTTGTGCCAATATTGATCACAAGAATTTACACAATGCAACAAAAAATATACAAAAACGTATTTGGTTAATCAAACTTCGTTCGTCAATCAAACTCAAGAAAATTCACAAAAAATAAATAAAACGCCCAAGAAAGAGGCTCGTATAAGAATAATATTTGACTTTATTTTTTTAGATTTTTTAGAAGTTTAAAATTAAAGAGCAAAACAAAAATAAATGGAAAATTTCAGTCTAAAAATGTGCGTCCCGCGAAGACCTTAAAAGAACAACCTTGCAGTTCTTGAAATTATAATTAAATATTGAAAACACAAAGTTTTTTTGATAGTTTGTATTGTTTTTGTTAAAAAATAAGATTCAAAATATAAAAATATATTTTTTGTTTTGTTTAAAAAAAAATCATTCACTATTTACTAGATCAAAATTAATTAAACTGAGTTCATCCAAGCCTAAAAATGAGGTTTCTTATTTTTCTTGTAAAGCTAAATGACTAATTTAAGCTTTTGTAAAAATATATGGATGTAGGAATAATTGTACTAAGTTTTATTAAAAATCAAAATGCTCGTGGTCCCACAGACCAACATCAGTACTTACGTAAGTTTCTTTCACAACAGTATTTAATGGTTAATGTATGTTGATAAACAATAAAAGTTTTTAGCTTTAAAAGTTATATTTCTGTATGGATCTTTTTTATTAATGTGGGCTTTCCATCAGCGAGTTTTGTATAAAAAATATATTTTGCAAGCTGCAGATGCCTTTGTACCGATTTTTTTGCTTAAACCCTGAATGTTTTTTTTTTCAAAATCCTGGTTTTTTCCAAAAAATATCTGGCAGCCCAGATAATAATTGCAAGTTGAGGGCTTAACCCATTAATTGTGTACAACAAGCGAAAAAGTATTCATAAATATAATTCGAAAAGAATTAACTTTAAAAAAAAAATTGTATGTAACAAAATATACGTGAAATTACCTAAATATTACATCTGAGATTTTCAGAATTTTCGGAGGCATATTTGGATTTACAAAAAAAAAAAAAAAAAAAATGGCGCGCTGATTTCAAAAATTATTTAGATTCTTTTATACCTGTTACCGGATTCCCAAAAACCCAGCTTTTTGGTATTTTTTTTGCACATAAATATTTTAAGCACCGATTTCAGGAATGCATTCATTATATCATACCGGTTATCGGTTTTCTAAAAACCCGTTTTTTGTGCCTTATAGTCCAGTTAAATTTTTAAATACATAAATATTTTATGCATTTTAAGAAATGATTTCAGGAATGAACTCGTCTTTTTCGTAACATTTTTTTTTTTTTATTAAAGAGTTTGTTTGAAATAACGCATATCAACGTAACGAAAAATTATTAAAAAAAAAACGTTGCACAGAGATCAAAAACGCATGGGAGTTGAACTTACAGTTGCAAAGATAGTACTTACTTACTACTAACTACATAAAATATACTGTTATTTTTCTTGCTTTAACTTTCAGAATTTCAAAAGTTCAGTGAAACAAACTCACTCAGAAAAGTATCCGCACACTTAAACATAAAAACACAAAAAAAATGTATTTTATTTGTAATTTTTTTAACCTTTTCTAATACATGTTGTGGTGTTAAGCCAAACAAATTTTTAAAATCGGCAGAATTTTGTTTAATTTCTACTTATGTTAAAGTCTATTGAGGAAAATTTCAATTTTGGATCAATTTTCAAATTTAATTTTTTCAAAAGATCGGTCCTAGTTGCTACCAATTTTTCACAAATATTTAGTACAATGTTTAAAGTTTGATAGTCAGAAAAAATCGTCACAAATATTAACAATATTTTCGGTGGTGTGTGACGTCACAAAAAATTTTTTTAATTCAGTTTTTAAAATTTCAAATTTTATTAAAGCTTAATTTTATTGTAAATATACATTGCTTTCATTTCTTATCAAAAAGAAAGCTCAACTAAAAAAAGAAACTCATCACATATTGAAAAAGACAGCTTAAACTATGTTTAAATCGTGCAAAGGTATAAAGGTATTTGAAACATCTTCAAAAAGTGTAGCAGCTTTAACAGTTTTTTTTTTACTCAACTGAAATGTGAATTCTTACTCTTAAGCAGTCATCGAAAATAGTTGTTATAACTTCACGTTCAAAGCGAACATCAAAGAGTTATAAAAAACTAAAACAACTATTTCCACAATTGTCGAACATTCCAGTTTTAATGTATAACGAAAAGTTTTCATTTGTGTTTAGCTCTGTTTGCATGTCGAAATTTTTCATAAAATTGTTGTTCGAACACAATAGAACAACGTGAAATTTGCATGTAATTTCCATAATAATAAAACTTATAATAAACTAGCCGAAACCCCGCCCGCCTCACCAGGCTCTTTTTTAACAGGCTTACATAGTGTCTGTGAAGTTTCTGTATTCAGAAAAGCTGGTTTGGGTCTGTCTATGTATATGAACTGTAGTCGTAGAGCTTTTTTTAAAAACCGTAGAGAATATTGGTGTTTTATCTTTCACCTGCGAGTTCGTAAAAATAAAAAGAAAATTTAATGGCAACTCTATGAAAAAAAATTACAGACCCATTTTTAACTAGCGTTTGCCACAGCACCGAATTCTTAAAAGTTAAAAAATTAAGCTGGCATGCCTATGGTAAGTATATCGTTTGTAAGCTCAAATAACGGGCTCGGATTCAGTGATTAATTTTTACCAAGTGTTTTAGATGGCAATTCTATGGGAAAAAGTTACGTTACTTTTAAATTCTGATGATGAATTCGGATTCAGCGACCCATTTTTAGCTTACGTTCGCACAGCACCGAATTCGTAAAAATTTGAAAATTTAGGTGGCAATACTATGGTAAAAAATACCATAATTTTTGAAATTATGACAATGGATTCAGATTCAGTGGCCCATTTTTAGCCAGTGTTCTCCCCAGCACCGAATTCGTAAAAATAATAAAATTTTAGTGGCAGCCCTATGGAAAAATACGTAATTTTGAATTCGTCAATATTTACAAATTTAGATGGCAATCCTATGGCAAAATCCTATGCAACTTGGGTAGAAAATTACTTCAAAAAGAAGTACAAATTAACCATCTCAGACTGCCATAAAAAGTCGTCAAAACGATCCAAGGTTAGCAGTTTTAAATTTAATATACCCAAGGCATATGCGTGGATGTTTTCTAGTGCAGGTATGCGAACGAAAGGAAACATTCGTATAACTGAATGGACGGAAAAACCAAAAACGGAAGTTAAGGCACCTAGTATTAAGCTTATCACTAAGCCTATGATTAAATCTATTAAGCCTACTAATATTAATAGTAATAAAAATAATATAAGCCCACCTGCCAGAACACCCTCAAAGCCAGCTCAAGATCAAAACTGGTCATATAAAACAAATTTATTCCCAAAGTTTTCTCCACAGTCAAAACTATCTTCTCAACTGTTATCTTCTTCTAAATTTCCTATTACTCAATCGTCGAAACTCCCTTATCCTAAAGTTAAACGTGTTTCGTTTAACCTCAATAACGACGAAAAAAATAAAACTTATTCATATAAATATCCTAATTTCGTCCATTCCCATACACTAAATCCAACCCCACAGCCCGCAATAGTCATACCTAAGCCTACTTCTACACAACCTGTTACTGCAACACGTTCACCAGCAATCACACCCTCCAATAACACACCTCCTCCCTTAATTACTTGCACTAATACTCAAACGTTCTCTAATGCTACACCAGCCTTTCTGGATCCTCTTCTGCCACCTAATGCGAAGCTCACAAAAAATCTCGCTGACGTTAGTAGTGAAGGTCGTTTCGTTATGTCTCGTCTAAGAGACCGTCGGTTGTATGATAATGTTCGATTATACCTGTCTTATTTACATAATAAGTCTGACTCAGTCTGTATTGAAGGTACAACAAGAACAAGTGCTATGGTATCCATCCAACAAGAAGGTCTTCCTACCGACCCTGTCGAGCTGAAAAAAATTTTCATTAACTTCCATGAAAGCCTCAACATTTCACCCACCGATGTTGAAAACGACCTCACGGCATTTGCATCGCATACTAGCTCAAAGTATATATGGCATTTACAAAGAGCTCGTTCTAACTTCAAAAATTTTTATTGTCCCTAACTCTCATCCTAAAGCAATGTCCGATTATCCAGCCTCCCGAAATACACTACCTTCAATTGCGTCTTTTTATATATCCTACCACAATTGTGGTGGCATGAGAGGCAAACTCAATAAACTGTTTGTTGAAGCTAAATCTTGTCATTTCAATGTTTTTGTCTTTACGGAAACGTGGTTGAATGACGCTATCAAAAATGAAGAAATTCTAGATAGCAACTGGACAATATACCGGAATGACAGAAACTATGCAAGCTGCGGCCTGTCTCGAGGAGGCGGTGTCTTAATTGCCACACATAACTCCTTATCTAGTGAATTGATTGTAACCTGCTCCTCCAAATGCTTTGAGCACAAAATAATCAAAATAAGGCTAGATCAAAAAGCTTCCGTATACATAGGTGTTATTTATATTCCTCCGAATTCAACCCACAATTCCTACAATGAATTATGTGAAATCATAACGTCAATAACAGCTGCGTTAAACGAAGATGATAGAATTATTATTTTTGGAGACTTCAACCGTCCCAATATAACTTTTGTGCACGATGATGATGACAACCATCTCCTTCCAATTAACCTGTCCAATGCGGTCGACTTCGATTTATTAAGTACTTTTTATAGTAATGATTGTCAGCAAGTTGCATCTGCTCCAAACCGAAACAATCGCTGGCTAGATTTGATTTTTACTAACTCATATGACGAAGTAAAGGTTAGTCCAACCTGTGAGTCTGAGCAGATATTTTCCAATACCCTCCACCATACTGCTTTTACTACTGAGTTATGTACCAACAACATAACTTTTATACAGTCATTCAATAATTCTATTGTATACGATTTCCTCAATGCCGATTACAATAACATTAAAAATGACTTAAATTGTTTGGACTGGAACCACTTGTCTGCACTAGAATTGGACGATGCTGTATCGTCTTTCTATCAAAAAGTCTTTTCTGTATTTGATACTCATGTTCCAAAAATAAAGAAAAAAAATAAACTATCGGAACCGTGGCTTGATTCAAATCTTAGAAATTTGAGAAATCAAAGAAATAAACTTTACAGAGTCATTAAAAATTGCGTCATTGTAAGTGATGAGGTAAAGGTTAGATACGAAGAGCTGTCTAAGGAGTTTTCCATTAAGTCCGAAGAGGCTTATAGGCTTTACACCAATTTAATTGGAGACCAATTTAATTGAATTTTATTGAAGACCCAAAAAAATTCTTCGATTTTGTAAATGTAAAACGGAAATCGACCGGATACCCAAACTTCATGTTTAAAGGCAATGTTACTTCATATAACTCACAGGAAATTTGTAATCTCTTTGCGGATCATTTTAAAGAAGTCTTTTGTTCAACTACTTCCCAAAATCAACCTACATTTGCCAGTATAACTAGTAGACCGACATTGGTTTGTGAAATAAATATTACATGGAGTGACATAACCAATTCCATTAAAGAATTAGATTCAAATAAATCTCTAGGTCCAGACCTTATACCACCAATTTCACTTGTTCAATGTTTAGACCAATTAATTACGCCGTTACATATGATTTTTAACAAATCCTTGCATGCAGGTATATTCCCAACTTTTTGGAAATCTTGTCATCTTACGCCAATTTATAAAAATGGCGACAAGAGATCAGTTGAAAATTATAGGGGTATTGCAATATTGTCAGCAATTCCAAAGCTATTTGAAAAAATTATATGTTCCAAACTCACGAGCATAATTAATCCGTGTTTAAACGAGCAGCAACATGGTTTTCGTAAAGGACGATCAACAACCACAAATCTTGCAATCATGGCATCAGACATTCTTACTAAAATGGAAAAGGGCCACCAAATAGATGCAGTCTATACAGATTTTAGTAAAGCCTTTGATCGTGTTGATCACGAAATCCTAGCTAAGAAACTAGAAAAATTTGGTATATCAGGTACTGTGCTGAAATGGCTCAAGTCTTATCTCTGTGAAAGATCCCAATATGTAAAATTTCAGGGTACTTTGTCTAAAAAGATTGCTGTCTCGTCGGGTGTACCTCAAGGTAGCCATCTTGGCCCACTTCTCTTCAACATATTTATTGCAGACATATCTGAAGTTTTGCATGATGTCCCCCATCTCTTATATGCAGATGACTTAAAATTATACTATAACATTAGATCAGAAGTGGATTCAGTATTCTTACAGAATAAGCTTTTTTCTCTGGAACAGTGGTGTAGTAAAAATAAACTTTATTTAAATATAAATAAGTGCTACGTTATAAGTTTTGCCCGTAAAAACGTAATCACATATAGCAGATACATGCTAAATAAGGTAGAACTTAAAAGGGTCAACCACATAGCAGATCTTGGAATAATTCTTGATACTAAGATGCGCTTTAACCTTCACTACGATCATATCATATCCAGGGCAAACAAAATTCTCGGATTCATAAAAAGACGTGCAAAAGAATTCAAAAACCTTTGGGTAACTAAAACCTTATACTGCACATTAGTACGACCAATCTTAGAATACTGTTGCATAATTTGGAACCCAGCTTTTGTAGTGCATAGTGAAAGGCTAGAATCTATTCAAAGACAATTCTTGCTTTTTGCATTGAGAGACCTATACGATCCTCGTGACTATACAAATTTACCACCATACGAGAGTAGACTTAAAATCCTCAATTTAATGTCGCTGTCATCAATGAGAATATTACTTTGCTCATGCTTTACATTCGATGTTATTACTGGTTACATCGATAGCGAATACATCTCGAGCAAGGTACTATTTAATGAACCAATAAGGCGAACAAGGTATACAAAATTGTTAAAAGAATCGCATCGCAACACTATTTACGCATTGAACGAGCCCTTGAATAGATGTTGTAAAATATTTAATAATATCAGCGAGCATTATACACCGCCAATATCGAAATTCAGATTCAAGCGTTCTCTTTCCAAATCACTTTCCTTTACATAACTACTTCAGAATCTTCTCCAATTCCTTTTCACCATTCTGACCCCTTTTCTATTTCCTTGATCTAGCATTTGTAGAAAAATTGTAAATCAAAAATTTGAATGTTAAATAAGTAAAACACCGCATTGTAATATTAACTCTATTCTCCCATATCCAAATGCCTCTTCTTACATTGCCGTCTACCACCCATACCTAAACAAAATTTAGTTGTTCTCCCACTCAGCTTTCCATCTTAATAATATTTTAGCATAGTATTAAAAATTAGTACATATTTTTACTATGTGTATAAAATCTGTTAGTATGTAAGCTTAGTATATAAGTTCCCCCTTCGTTCTTCTTCTTGTCTTTTCTTTTTGACGTGTTTTTGAAAATGTGTCAATTCATGTGGGCGGATTACGCCCACTGAGAATTGCATATCTTCTACACCTAAAACAAGGAAAGAGGAGAGAAAAACAAAAAATAAAAAAATAAATACAACAACAACCTGTTAGAAAAATAAGTTAGAATAAGTATATTGCCTTGTTTGGCTAAATAAATAAATAAATAAATAAATAAAATAAATAAAAAAATTACATAATTTTTGAAATTTTGACAACGGATTTGGATTCAGTGACCCATTTTTTCGCCCACCGAATTCTTAAAAATAAAAAAATCTAGGTGCCAATCCTAATTTTTTTTATAGCCTTTACCGTCGCATCATAATTATCTACATTTAAAAAAAAAAGTAAACTAAATTTATTGAAAATAACGGGTAGCAGAGGGAAACAGAAGCTTTTTCCACTTTCTTTTATACATATAGATATTGTTCTGTACTTTTTTCATAACAAACTGCTAAATTATAAAAAATTTAAAAATTTAAAAATTTAAAAATGTTAAAGTGTGACGTAACATCGTGATTGGGGAGGGGGGGTGGATAATAAAGACTTTGTGACGAAATAAGTCATAGAGGGGGGGGGGGGGGAGGGGAGGAGGGTAAGAAATTGGCCAAAAACATGTCAGGTAATTTATGAATAGCCCCTAAACAGGTTTTTAATAAACTTTCCTTCTTATGTCTTAAAAATAAAATATATAAACATGTATATGAAATTTTTGAAAAATTCCTTCACTTTCGCAAGATTTAATGCTCTGTGTATTCCGTAAATTCTGTAAATATGAAAAATTATCTTTGATATCACGTACCTTCTTCTGATTCCGACCCAATTTCTTTTTTATTTTTGTCCAAGGTTCAACTCACTGTGCGGTGTATACCTTTAAGCTAGTACCTTTTAAGCTTGTAGCTTTTCAAATCATTATTTATTGAAATAACAGAAATTTAGAAAATAAATGGTTGCAAAATTATTAAGAAACACAATTCAAACATTTTTAGTGTGATTTTATATCATGAACTTGCAAAAAAGTTCTTATTTTAATTTGGCGACGTTATGCTGAAAAACCCATGAAACAGTCCCGTTAATATTGCTAAATCCACAAATGACACATTCTTAGTCACATCATATTTCAGGTAACATTTTTATAGACAACTAAATCTTATTACACACTTTCATGTGGAATAATTGAAATTGAATCAAAACTTCTGTGAGAGAACTCTTCTTCATTTTAAAGTAATTTTATTGTTCTCATTTTACTTTAGCAATTCAAATATTAAAAATATGTATAGAAAACAAAGTTATTAAAATGCATTAAGCCATATTGCATTTCGTAACAAACAGATTTTGTTATATTTGTGTAATAATAAATGATATTTACATATATTCCGATCAAAGGTATACATTAAACTTCACTATAATATCTTAATTCAAAAGAAAAAAAAAAAAAAATACTTAAATTAGGTAAACAAATTGAAATAGGCCGCCGCTACCAATATCATTCGATTTCGGATTTATAACTACCTTCTTCCTTGAATTTTTTTTATGTACTTAATATAAATTTAGTGATTGTAGATAATTAAGAGCTACGAAGAGATACAGTTTACAGTATTTATATAGTGTTTGTTTATATTTTTATAAGAATTAATAATAGAATTTTGTATATATTCAATAAATTGGTTTTATATTAATTAATTTAAACTTTAGAGTAAAGACATAACTTTGGTTTTAAGAATTAGCTACATATTCTGGCGCTCCTTTTCTTTATCTCTCTCTCTCTCTCTCTCTCTATGCTTGCCTCGTCCTATTTAATGCTTATTTAATTTTTGTAAACATATCATATTTTGTACAAATTATGTTATCATCACTTAACAAATATTAACAACCTCTAGTAGCTAGCTCTAAATATGCATTAGAATTCATGCCCATCTTACTTGCCAGACATCTCCAACGTACTTCTCCTCCAAGTATCACATCCTATCTACTTAGTATGCATCCGAGATAATACATATATACAAACAATTAAATACTAACGCGAGGATAGTTTTTTTATCTACCATTGAATAGATCGTAAGCTGATTTTCGCCTACGTGCTGACCTCAATTGCTTCATTGTTACTGATTGTACCCTTCCCATTTTCCTCTGAAGATGATGCTCTTGAAACTGAGAATTCGTTTTCAGCATCACTGGCAGCATAGTCTGTGTCATTCTCCCCACCTCCTAGGCTGGTAGGTGTGTAGAGCTCTTCGTTATATGTTACTTGCCCCATGAAAGACCTGATTTCGTCAAAGTACGAGTCTTCGCGATCGGCTTCATTTGAAGAGGGCGAATCACCTAATCCGATGCCAAGTCCTGTTGTATCAGCCTCATGCTTCTTGAGATGCCGATCGAGGTTAGTTTGCTGCCCAAAGCAGCGGTCACACAAATGACAGCGAAATGGACGCTCTTTGTTGTGAATATTTCGCACATGACGCTGTAGATTTGATGATATGCTGAAAGCTCTGTCACAATACTTACAGGTGTAAGGCTGTTCGCCGGTGTGAGTACGCAGATGGCGCGTTAAGTTGGCGGAACGTGGAAAAACTTTACCGCAAAATTTGCAGGTATACCGATCTTTAATCTTGCCCGGAACGGCTGAGAGTACGCTGTTGGAGAGACTTCCGGCTGCCATAAGAGCCTCACGGAATGCCGGTTCGGGCGGAAACGGACCATTGCTATGATGAAGCAAATTGTCAAAGGCTGGCCGTCCGCCCATTGGCCCTAAAAAAGGAAATGGTCGTTGAAAGGCCAGCGCTCTGGTACGATAGATTTCATCGAGTATCATGGGGTGAATGGGTCGAGGACAGGCCATGGCTGAAGGACCGTTGCCATTCAAAAGACCTGACGGCACATTATTTGGTGGTGATGGCGATGGCGTGGGCCCCGGTGAAACGGAAGCTCTTGGACTGCCTTGCAATGAAGTACGTGATGAATGTGAAGCACGACGCTTTGCACCGAGAGCAGAGTCTTCAAGCGGTTCTTTATCTTTTTCATTTTCCACAATGTCTGCATCTTCATTGTTGTTGTTAGTGTGATCCAATTTTACGTCATCTGATGCAGCAGTTTTCTCCGGCCGAAGGCGCTTGCGATTCACAGTAAGATCGAGTGGCTGTTCTGGTCCCGAGACGTCTTTTAGGCACGCCTCAGAAGGAGGAGGAGTGGTTAGGATGTCAATTGGCTTCTGAAATATTATTTTTCTTAGCTGTGTAGAATAAATCGCACGGTTCAACTTTCTTACCTTTTCTTCATCAATGTCCTTATTTGTGTCTTCACTAATTGACGCCTCATTATCTAGCTTGTCATCGTCATCGGGTTCTATTTTCAATTCAATCGAAGAATTAGATTCCTCATCTGATATGAAAGAAGTTAAATATGGATTGCTCTTTGAAACCGGTGCACTTGCTGGGAATGTTTTATTGTAAGCTTCCATTTGGGACAAACACAATTTGGGTTTATTTTCGATTGAACCGAATTCTTCCTGACTCTCAGAACGAAGGTTAAAAGCTGGCTTTGCCATCTCCACGGATGCGGTTCGACGCGCATGCTGTTGTTGAAAGTCCAGTTGTTGATGCAAATGGTTCGGTGGCGAGAGATGATGCTTATGAATACTTTGACGATTATCTATCGGTCCCGATCCTGCTCTAGTTGGCGGTATCCTCATGTCTAAATTATGCTTTGGAAAAAGCATAGGAAAACTACCCATATGTGCTGGGCCCTGCGGAAACATACCCTGCAAGCCATATGCTGCAGAGAATCCAGGAAAAAATGGTGTGGGGCCACGTAGCATAAAAAATGGATTCGGAGGTGTGGCCATGCTGCCTTGAGAGAGGCCTGATCCTGCTGCGGCAGCGGCTGCTACTGATTGCAAAGCAGCTACTCTGGACTGTGCTGTCTGTTGGTGTGGCGACAGTAGCGACGACTGGGTTGCTATGCCTGAACCTGGAGGAGCAGCCGATGTAGAATCACAGAATCTCTTGTGCTTCGATAATGATGTCACGGTGCTAAAGCTCTGACCACACTTATTGCATTTTATTTGCATGCGACAGTCGGCGTGCATGCGTTTATGTCGACACAAGTTAGAGAACTGCGTATATGCCTTGAAACAAACTTCGCACTGAAAAGGTTTCACCGAAGAATGAATGTGCGTATGCTGCTTGAGGCCCGACGAAGTGGCAAATGTTTTTCCGCACTCGGGGCACGCGTGACTTCTAGCGCCGACGTGATGGGCTCGAATATGTCGCTGTAGATTCGATGGATCACAAAATACCTGATGAAGAAACAAAAATTACTTGATTATGCATGATCCTCTGCGTAAGTATGAAACGGAATGTAAATTTGAGAAAAAAAAAAAAAACTAAATAGCTAACTGGAATTGAACTAATGATACCTGTCTAACGTGTGCAATTTCAATGGCTACCGTGCTACCTTACCTTACCTTACCTTAGAGCCATGCCAATAATAAGCCAAGCCCAAGCGTTGAAGTTAGCGCAAATAAAATCGAAGTCCAACGATACAAAATTAAAAACCAAATTAATCAATCATCTGGCGAATCAAGAAAAACAAACAACAGAAATGGTCTCCTAAACGGATCTGGCTATTACGCTGCCGCATAAAAGATTACGCAAATCGAGTAGTTGAGCACCACCTCCGTCGTCACTTATTACCTTCAATTGCTACAATTGCGGTTCGACCACCGCCTACAACACTAAACCCGCTACCACAAATCTTGCCCATTGTCTATGAAACTATGTAGACCAGCTTGCTACGAACACTCATGGCTTCTAAGCTCAACTTCGATGCCTAATCATGCTGTCATAATGGTTCGACGCTGTGTCAAACGATGATCAAGGTAAAGTGAAGCCTTTGCGCTTTACGCTATTACAGACTTAGGGAAACAAATAATGTAGCTCGTGCTATAACACTGATGAATGGGTTCGAATCAGCTGCCGTTGTTGATTTTTGTGTTGATTGCGGGGGAGCCCTCGGTCTATAGTGTGGTCTTTGGAATGCAAACCTTTTGAGTTTTTGAGCCCTTTAACTGTCAGCTCAATTGCAAGCCAGATCTAATCAAACTTGACAGCTTACTGTCTTTATAGACAAGAAACAGACCCTTTTACATAAGAAGGCTATTTCTGGTGTACCGTTTTGATACGCAAACACCAACCTAAAGTTTAATAATGACTTGAAAAAGAAAGTGACCCAAGATCGATCATTATTGATGCTAGTTCAATTGAATAGTACTGAGGGGGGGGGGGGGGGGAGGGGGGAAGTGAGCTAAGTACTCGTGGGCATACATAAGGTGCATGAGCATCAAACCACAATTTACTAACAATAATTATGAAATTCTTAAGAATTTCATTGAATGCGTAACAGTAAAATTGTGGCTGTGCATGTCTGGCCACAAAAACACTTTGGCAGCCATAAGATGATAATCAGTACTCTATTAAGGCATCTTTGAAGTCTAACTGACTGACTGACTAACTGGCTGGCATGGCATTCAAATGCATCTGAAATTAAACTGTTCCAGTTTTGGTTTCTAATTTTTTTTCATTGCCGGTCTTAAGTGCTTTTGATGAAACACGCCCTAATTTAGACTGTTGCTGCGTCGTCCGTTCTCTCATTCGTTTCATGTTATTACAGATCAAACGCGTTTCAAAATTTGGTAACATCGTTAGTCTTTTTGGTAATAAAAAGGCCCTGTGGCTATTGATCTGGTAGAAATCAAGAGTTTCTGTGGCATTCAACCGCAACGATGCCTATCGCAATTGGTGCTTGATCAAAGATTGATCAATCTTCACACTTCAGACTTTAAAAGCGTGACACTTCAAAAATTCATAAATTATGGACAACAATAGATCAGAGCAGCTTAAAAAAAAAACTGTCACAAAACTTGTCTAACGAACCGAGTGTTTAGGTTCGTTCAGCTATGCTAGTGTTAACCTTCGAAAAAATAAATCGACAGCTAAAATTGATTAAAAATCTTATTCACTATCTCTGTTGCTACCTCTTCTCATCTAATTATGGCTAATGTGTCAAATACTTAACTAACCAAAACTTAAGTAGTTATATGTTGAATTTAGTTATTCACCTCGTCACTTACCTTTGTGCAGTTCTCACAAGGATACTTCCTGATATCGTTATGAACCAATGCACGATGCTTCAGCAAAGATGGTCGATGACAAAATCGCTTTGAGCACAACTCACAGGAGAATTCGTCCTTGCGGAAATGGTGTGCAGAAACTAAATGATCGTCCAAACTGAAATGAAAAATAAAACGAAATCAAAGAGATTTACAAATAAAAGCGTAACAGTAGTAGTAGCAACATGTGTAATATTTCTCATGAATTGCTGCCGCGCAGACAATTAGCCAAATGATGTTCAATATTTAATATTCGATTAGATCTAATGCCAACGCTAACGCGGGGCGTACAATTTGTTCACTCGAAAGGAATACAATACCGCGTCCTTGATGGCAACGAATTGAGAGATCTTTATCACATGCAACACTTTGTATGTGACTCCATCATAGACAGGACAAGCGGCACATACAAGTGGAGCAGCACTCATCGAAGGCGTAACCAAGCTCAGCCACTCAACACACAAGGCACTCTACAAAGCATGTTTGGCATCAGATAAGGGTGAACAAAAACTCAATACTTCTCCAAAGGGTGTATACCATCAGCAATCTTTGTGTGTGTGTGTGTGTGCGTGTGTTATTGTTTGTGTGAAACAACACGAAATGCTGAAAGCAAATTCATGTGTGCCCAGCCAAAAACTATGTGGGGATGTGACACTCATGAAATATGCAGCAAATCACTCTCAGATAGCGGATAGTAAGTATGTCGGACCAGAGGGGCGCCGTTGTTGGTTGACGTGACAAAATAATACCGCTTAATAATCTTCCACTCAACTATTTGCGTGTCTCAGATTTAAAATTTCATAATATTAAGCAAAGGGTCAAAGGGTGAATTATTTGTTTTTAATACATACATATGAAAATGTCTGAAAAAATTCTTCAATATATGAGTCAAACAAAGATGTCCTACTTCCAAAAATCGGCTGTTCATTGTTTTAAATTTGTTTGAATAGCAGTAATTGTTGAGAAAATAAAGGAACATAGCGCCTTTGCATATGCAGGACTCTGAAGCCAAAGACACTCTGGGGAGTAGATGACGTCTTATTTGTCGTTTTCTGCTAGCGGATTTGAAATGAGTTGCTAACATGAAGACAAATATAAGTCGAGTAAACAGTTTTAGCTGGCAACAAATCACTGGACACACAATGCAAATATTTGCTAAGGAGTGTCAGTCCATGATGAACATGTCGAACACTGGTGTTGATTACTAGCAAACGTGTCTTGTTATTTGCTTGGCACTTAATTAGCATCATCAGCGGATAACCTGATAGTAAATGTTTTGTGATTTGTTAATGACAGATATTACCGAGACTTGAGGAGCTTGTGTCTCTTAACTTTCTATTCAGCCGGAACAGTAGAAGAAGATACCGATGTGTCTTGGCCTGTTAGAGCAATCAGATGCTCGACAACAGTGTTGTAGTGAAGTGCATTTTGTGGCTGCCAATAGAATGAAAAAGTTCTTTGATTTAATCATGATTCTTACGTTGCCTTGTTATTGACGTTGTCAGAATGACGTCGCACAGTGGAGTAAGGGAACTCGTTTTTGAAGAGTAATTAAACAAATCAATTTAAACGTATAAACAAAATTTCGATACCAGGTTAATACTAAAATTTTGTATCAACAACTGCAAAATTAATAAAAAGTAATAATATTGAATGATACATTTTTAAGACAGACTTGTCTTGTCTTGTCTTGTCTTGTCTTGTCTTGTCTTGTCTTGTCTTGTCTTGTCTTGTCTTGTCTTGTCTTGTCTTGTCTTGTCTTGTCTTGTCTTGTCTTGTCTTGTCTTGTCTTGTCTTGTCTTACATATATAAAAAATATATAAAATTTAAAAATTTTTTTTTATTTTTTTTTATTTTTAAGCAAAAAATAGATAAGCTGCTATAAGAACTAAGTCACTTAGATTTAGCCACTTTTGCAAGTAGGCATTTTGGACTTAACCATTTTTTAAAATGGTTAGAAGCATTTGTTTTTATTTTTAAAATTTAGAAATATTTTCTGTTTGACCCAAAAATATATATATATATAAGACATGTAGATTATATCTAAAAATATTTCCCAAAAAATCTTTCTTTTTTTTTGTTTGGAAAAATGGCCATTTTTTAATCTAGACCTTTTTGATCGGTGTTACAAGACGATACAGGTCAAGGTTGCATTTGATATTTACCTTTTTCCCGAACCTTTTACACTACAAATTCAACCTAAACATTTCAAATTCAACCTTTTACAATTCAAATTCATCTTTTTACACTTCAATTTCAGCCTTTTTATAAGCTTTTATTTAACTTTCTTCTTTCGTATATTTGTATATAAGGTATGTTTCATATATATAATGTCAATACGAAATTTGAAATATTTTTGTAACGGCCAGTTTAAACAATAGATAATGTTTTGCGAATTTGGTCATCTATGCACAAAAACAATAGTGAGTGTGAGTGTGAGTGTGAGAATAGAAAGTGAAGTCTTTTCAAATAACGGTACATTGTTTATTGCTTAATATCACTTTAGTTGCTGTTTCATATTTATAACGCCACTTGCAATTATTCCTTTTGTTGCTTTTGAAGTTCAGAGATTAATACAATTTTGTATTCAGTTTTCACGACCTTAACAATAGAAAAAAATTTAGACCAGAATGATTCGTGCAACTTACTTGCGAAAAAATTTAAAAAATAAAAATTCTTAAAGAAGACGGCTATGGAATTCGTGATATCGGGCGAAGAACTAATCGCAGTTATAGAGTCATTCAAAATTTTTATTTAACAATCCTCAAAATTACGATAAAACAAAAAGTTTCGGGCCAAAAAAAATTATCCTCTAACCGCGATCAGCGGAAAATAATCCGAGCTGCGAGCAACACTACACACAGTTTAAAAGAGTTGCGGAGTGTTGTTGCTGAAATAGTTTCCCGAACACCGGTATGGAAAGTGCTGAATCAGTGTAAACATATCCGCTGTGAACTTAAGAAGTGTGTTCCTGCTCTTACTAGCAAACATAAAAAAACGAGGTTGGAATTGGTAAGAAGGAACATTGGAACAAATTGACCAGCAGTCAGCTTTTCAATAATGTTTTAAAAAAGGGTTGAAAGGGTTGAACCCATGTTGAGGGTTAATTTTTAGATGTCATTTTTACGATGAGAAAAAATGGAACCTTGATGGCCAGGATGGATTTTGGCATTATTAGTACGACATACGCGGCGAACCACTTCCGTTTTCAAAAAGAAGTTTTGGTGGAGATAATGTGTTGGTGTGGGGTGCTTTTTCTGAAATTGAAAGTTCAAGCATGAAGAGCGCTGACTATATTCGTGTACTGGAGAGCAGTTTGACTCCACTTTTGGAAAAAAACGCACAGACACAACTAGTTTTCCAGCAAGATAATGAGGCAAATGTTACTGAAATTTATTTTTTTCTTTTTAGTTTACGTTTTGGTTTTAAATAAAAGCTTATTCTTCAAATTTTTTTTTTTTTATATTTTTACCTTTAAGTTCAACTTTAGCATGAAAAAAGCACTATTATCGAAATATTTATTTTTGATTTTATTTACTTTCAAATGACCCTGGAAAACAATTGCTGTATGAAAAGACATCGTCAATAGGACTATCTATTATCAATGAAATTATGCCTACACGATACTGCATGAATACCACTCCTAGTCTCCTAGATTATTTTATTGTTTCGAACCTATCTGTTGTTTCACTTTTTGATCAACTATCCCTTATCTCGGATCACGATTTAATTTTTTGTTCATTAAACGTAATTTGTCTCGTAATGTTATATCTAATACTTTTTATTATCGTGATTATAAACGTCTCAACTTGACATCTCTTTATTATGACTTGTCTTGGATGCCATTTAATGAGTGTTGGTATCATAGTGATGTTAATGTTAAACTTAATTCCCTTGTAGCCCCTATTAAATATTTGTTCGAAAAACATGTGCCACTTCGAACTTTAAGAGTTAAAAATGTATCGTGTCCATGGTTTACTCAGCATGTCCTAAATAGTATAAAGAAAAGAAATAAGCTTCACAAAAAATGAAAAAATCTGCCCACGTCAAACAATTGGGAAACTTTTAGGTTGGCTAGAAATCAGACTGTTCGTATTACAAGGCAGGCAAAAGCGCAATATTATGCTGATAAACTTAAACTCTCTCTTCTAAACAAAACTTTATGGAACAAAACTAAAAAACTTGGGATACGTAATGCAAGCTCTTCTGAATGTCATATTGATCCGGGAATCCTCAATAATTTCTTTGTTGATTCCGCAACTGTTTCTGATAATAATTTGCCTTCTTATATCCACTGTGTCCAAAAATCATTCAAGTTTGATCCGGCCAGTGAAATGGATGTTGGTAAATGTGTGTCGCTTATTAAATCGAAAGCAATATCTGAAGATGGTATTCCTATAAGATTCATTAAGTTGTTATTACCTCATATCGTAAGCCCGCTCACACATATTATTAATCATTGTTTCATATCATCATCATTCCCTGACTTATGGAAAGTTGCTATTGTTCATCCAATTGCAAAAAAGCAAAACCCTTCTGGAGCTAATGATTTCAGACCAATAAGCATTTTGTCACCATTAGCAAAAGTATGCGAAAAACTCATTACTCTACAAATTAGTAAATATTTATTTGAAAAACAATTATTATCTCCTTTTCAGTCTGGCTTTCGGGTATGGCATGGGTGCTCTTCTGCAATAGCTAAGGTACTTGATGATATTAGACCTGAATATAATTCTGGGTTCATGACCTTACTATGCTTACTTGATTTTACTAAGGCTTTTGATAAGGTTAACCACTTCTATTTATGTCGAAAGCTTAAGTTTCTCTTCGGGTTCTGTGATAATGCTGTCAATCTCATGTCTAATTATTTATGTAATAGGTTGCAACGAGTCAAGGTTGATCAAAAAATTTCAGAACATAAATTAGTCTTAAGTGGTGTTCCTCAAGGCTCCATACTTGGTCCACTACTATTTTCTATTTTTATCAATGATATCTTTAGTGTCTGCAAGCATGCGTCTGTGCACGCATATGCTGATGATGTCCAGCTTTATTTCTCGCGTAGTACTTGTCTTCTTGAAGACCTGTGCTATAGACTAAATGATGATCTTAGCAGCATTTATAAGTAGGCCATAAGTAATGGACTCCAACTTAATGCTTCCAAATCGTATGTCCTCCCTATCTGTAAGAACAAAATATGTATTCATGATGTCCCTGACCTATTTGTCAGTGAAAGTAAGTTAGCAGTGGTGTCAAAAATAAAGAATCTAGGTTTCTATATTAACTCGTCTCTATCCTGTGTAGATCATATAAATAGTGTAGTCCAAAAAGTTTATAATGCCCTACGTAATTTAAGGATGTCGTCAAGTGTAACACCTATCAATGTTAAGCATAGGTTGGTAAAACAACTTATTATACCTTTAATAACGTATTTTGATATAGTTTATAGCAAACTTGACTCAACCTCTCGTTTGAAGTTACAAATTTCTTTCAACTATGCAACTCGTTATGTTTATGGGCTGCGTAAATTTGATCACCTCTCAAGATTTCGCAATGCTATACTTGGGTGTGATATAAAGCTTACCTCAATGCACGTAACTGCATATTTTTGCATAAACTCATTCATGAAAAAACACCCTTTTACCTTTATAATAAACTTTAGTTCTGTGTATCGAATACAAATCATGGTCTTATTGCCCCTAGGCTCAATTAATTGAATTCGTCTTGTCTCTTTTTCATCAACGCCATTAGACTGTGGAATGCTCTGCCACGTAAGATAAGAGAGATCAGCAGGAGAAATATTTTTAGACAATCTATCTTATCTTTCTTTTCTTCTTCTTAACTTATAGTAACTGTACTTTTTCTGTTTTCCTTCATTTTCTCCGAATAATTTATAACACTTCATAATGTCTATGATTAAGCTTAAATTTTGATTAAAGTATGTTGTCACTTGAAATCATGAATGTATAACCTGTATGCGTAATTAATTAATACGTTGTTATTATTGTAATATAAGTTTTTGTTCTAATCATTTTATTTTACTTTATTTTATTTTATTTTATGTCGTACTATAAAAGAACGTTGTTCTTATTGTACAGATGCTTCTAAATAAATATTGAAATATTGAAATACTATTGTTTCCACATATTTTACCCTGCAAGAATAAAAAACACGAAAATAAAAAATTAAATTCAAACTAATTGGACTTTAAATCGACCGTCAATTTTGTGCAATGGACCAAACCCTAAAAAAATTATAGCATTTTTTGGATCAAAGTCATTATCCAAAAATTAAGGTAAAACATTTAACTGTGGGCAAAAAATACCGGAAAATTTGAATTAACATTTTTTGGAGATTCCGATAGCGACTCGTTTTTATTTTCAATGTGGCACTACTGTCACTGACATCTGTTCTAAATTAAACGTAAAAATATTCATTAGTGTTTGAGTTACGCTTGCTTTTGTAAAAAGCTAAAAGTGAATTTTTCGTTTTTTATGATGTCTGAAACTATGGTGCGGAATGAAATTTCTGTTGCTGAAACGTTAAAAAAGTTGCAGAAGGACTTCGGTAAGCAAGCTCTATCGAAAACAAGAGTTAATGAGTAGTACAAAGTGTTCAGAGGGTTGAGAAAGCGTTGAAAAAGAAGCACGGTCAGTACGATCATCATCATCAATTGATGAGCTACACTTCAACAAAATCAAAGAATGGGTGCTTCAAAATCGTCGATTGACAGTCCGAGACCTTACTGACCTTGTTGGAATATCGGAAGGATCATTAAAAACTATTTTGAGTGACCATTTGGCCCTCAGAAAAGTGAAATCTCGATTAGTGTCAAATACGCTCAATTTCATGAAAAAACAGTGTAGCGTTGATGTGTGCGAAACAATGCTTTCCGACTATCAAGATAAAATAAAATGCATCATAACTGGAGATGAGACTTGAGAATCGGGTGAATTCCTTTCAATCGACTAAGCTGTTAACAAAAAATACTACTTGGGTGTTATGCGGCGTTTGCGTAATGATGGGCGTCAAAAAGACTGGGTTTGTGGAGAGACAATTCCTGGTTTTTTCGATAATGTGGCCCATACGCCAGAGAACCCTGGTTCGAATCCCACCTGACACATACAGTTTTTTCAATTGAATTAATTTTTCTGTTCGGCCGTCACCTCTCTGCAGACTCAGAGAAAAGCTTCTTGAGAACATAAGCCGTTCGAAGTCGGCATAAAACATGGAAGTCCAGTTCTCACAACACAATTGATCATAAGAAGCTCGGTCAAAGTATTTTCAAGGGCTGAAATGGCCATTTCGTTCTTTTTTTTATATATAAAACATGACCTTTTCGAAAAAAATAGTACCTCATTCATCATCATCAAGTTTTTTGAGGATGGAAATTTTCGAGTAATTTTTGAGAAAATTTTGAATTAAAGGTTAAAAAATAAAATCAAATTTTTATGCCTTTGCCCTCATTCAAAGCTTTTTTGATATTTTTATTGAACAGCTGAGAAAATTCTATATAGATTGCGTTCAATTTCGAGATAGGTTCTCTGTAAACACAACCACAATAAAACACAGTAAATGTAGCGCTTTTTCTTGTGCTTTGCTTTGATTGTTGTCCTTGCTATTACAGAAACATTAAATGCTGGCTTTATATTTTATGTAATTGCGTAAAATTTATACAAGTTAGAGAGTTAAAGCATAAAATTTTCTTCTAGTGAGGATCAACCAGACCAACAAGGGCTTATTTCAACATTGTACGATCAGTACTTTAAGCACACCAAAGGCTCAAAATGTGACATAAAAACGATTTTTGATCGCAATCAACCACCCTAATACTGAGAATGACATACTTCTATGTCAAAAGTTTCTTTAACATCCTGCATGAAAAATACTCCTTAAGTCAGTTGCGCGTAAGTTTAAGTTTATGCAACTCTCTTTGTGATATAACATATTGGACATAAAAGTAGGTGGTGCATATATAAAAATTTACTAACTAGACTATTTTTTTAAATATTTACAGAAATATTCAACGGAAAGTCCACGTAGGACGTGGTAGAAAATATCTCACACTTTTTACTAGGCGCCAACTATCTGAAAAAGCTCAAAGAGCCGGAAATAAGGATAAAAAACTTAAGGAATAGTCTGTCGAATCTGTGTGTATTGCAGAAAGGCGAAATGAAACTTAGAGAAAATTTTTTTTTGAAAATGTAATTGTGCGAAAAATAATGAAAGTATTTTCAACAGGCTTCTAATGAGTTCAAACCCTATAATATCAGGCAAAAGGAAACACTTGGAAGGATACGCTTGATTTTTCAATATGTACACCGAGAAAAAAAGCAATAGGTAAATCACCTAAGTCGGCTTGGGTAAAGAAAATTGTATGGGAATTATAAACTTATGCTAATTCACCTAAGCAATTTATTGTTTAATACATTTCTTTGAAAGCACATACTTCGATACCTTGCCAAAAAAAAAAAAAATTTTTGTTTCGCCCAAAATCCAAAAATACTAAATTAAAAAACAACTAGCATGGATGGCTGAAGAATAGTTTTGAGCTATTTTCTGAAAAAAAAAAACAAAAACACAACTGCGTCATTAGACACACTAGAGAAGGATAGATTTGATAATTTATTGGTTTTTTTTTTTTGTAATAAAACCGCTTTAAAATTCAGAAATAACAGAAAGTAAATTAAAAAGCACACGTTAACCACCACACCAGTAAATTTTATTACATTTCATCAACAAAAAGGAAAGTAAAAAAAAAAATATCTTTGCCCGCCGTGCGGAATCGAACCTGGAACTTTTGGTGCCAGTCCATCGCTCTACCCACTGTTCCAAGCTGCCTTGCTACTACTTGCTGACATAACTGCAGCTAAGTTAACAGATGCTGTATTAACAGCTGCAGTATGTTGCGGTATTTTGTTGATAGCCATACAACAAAAATCTTTTAATAGATTATTGTGTTATGCTGCAGCATAGCTTCAATTGTAATTAATATTGAATAAATCACACCACGAAACGAAAGAGTTTGGCTAAATGCGTGGTGTAGTGACTTCATACACAGTGGTATCGGTTAGTTGTGGGTTCGAATCTCAACGGCATGCGAAGGTAAAATTTTTGTGTTTGATATTTAATTTAATTTAATTTAATTTAATGTTCTTGTTATAATAGACGTCTAGCAGCAAGAAACGCCGAGAAGTCATTGAAATTTCTAAGAAAAAAAGAAATTTCTAAGATTTCTAAGTTGATAAAAGAAAAATTTGTGTTGTTGCCGCGATTTCAGTCAAGCAAATCACAGAACGAGAGGCGGCAGCTTGAAAAAAATTAAAATAAAAAAAAAAAACCAAAATCCGAAAGAAAGTTATATTTTTGTAATTAAATTTTTTGTAATTAGTAGTGTAACCGTAAATTTATCACCCAAATAAAAATTGGCAAGTCAACATGTCAACATGGCAAGTCAACATGTTTTGATGAAGTACTTGGGAGGCTGAAAACTGCCAAAGCCATCTTATAAATTTGTTTTCAATTTAACATAAGCCTTTCCCCGGTGTATAGAGAAGAGAAAGATAATTTGGCTAAAAATTGCAATAGCATAAAACATATGAACTGAAAAATATTAGTGTTGAAGAAAAGTAGTACCTTTCAGAAGTGGAACATATTATTTAAAAAATGAAAATTGTCCATTGACGTAGCTTTATTTTTTTTTTTATTATGGTTGTTTTTTACTTTTTAATCAAGTTTTGTTTTTATTTATTTTTTTTGACTCTTTCTAATGAATACATTTTAACACCCCCCTTACCCCACTGTGCATCGTTAAATTTTATTATAAACAGTTTTTTTCAAATATTTAAGGCTTCTATCATTGCTCCATCGATTTCTATTTTCTTTTGTAATGAAGCGACAATCATTGGCTCTTTAATGCCCAATTAATGCTAACAATGTCGAGTTAGCAGCACTGTTCGTCACTTACGTAAACATTCATAAAAGTTCAAGTCCTATAATTAAATTTAGTCTTTTGGGAAAGGGTTAACGCGGCGAAACATTTAAAAACTAATTACTTATAGCTCCGATGTGTTTGAACGACGCATTATTGATAATGCTTTATTGACAACTGCGATAAAATCAAGGCTGGTGGAACAGGCGTTAATTAACCCCGAAGGAATTGTTTAATTGTTAAGCGCGATAATTTGTAATTGTTGGCCAGAGAATTAGTGTGCTTGAGAAAGCTAGTGAAGAGCTTGGAAAAACTCGAATTTGAATTCGGGTATTTGTTTACTTACCGATCTAAATCACTGTAGGTTTTATCACAAACTTCGCAACGAATATCGAAACCATGCTCGTCATCCGAAAATTCAAGATCAGCCTGATCTGGGAAACGTTTCTCCTTCTCGCTTAGCGATGTATTGAACTCGTCGTCTCCGGTAGTGTTTCCGCTGTATTGAGATCCTGAAAATATACAAAACAACGGAAAAACATATTAAATTCATTTGTAATTTCTTAGTCAGTAATTATTAAATCATCCTTTGGTTCAGTATTTTCAACACGTTAAAAAAATTATGATTCATGCCAAACGCCCCGGGATGATTGTGTATCAGCTGCAACCGATCCATGCCAAGACAGCAGCGATATAGCCAGCATCAGTGTGGCTTAAAGCTGCAGCCACAAATTGGTGGTTGCAAAAACAATTTTCGAACTAGACAAAGGTCAATTGACCATAACAGCCTCCCACCTTGGCAACAAAGAGCAACTGACGATCGGTATTAGCGATATAAATTTGTGGCGGAGGTTGTAGCAGCTGCTGCTTAGGCTGTGCTCTGCGCCCCGCGTTGGGCACATCACAGATGCACTCAGTTTTGATGTGCAAAAGCTAAGCATTGCTAAGCACAAACTAAAATCAAAATAGTGTCAGAGAAGTTGTTTTTTGGCAGCCAGCACTTGGAAACTACAACAACTCAGTTAGTTATGTCCTTGGCAAAAAAAAAAAATAAATTTTTGATAACACAAGAAGTGACACTCACTCTTAATAAATCAACGCTAGATTTACACAACACAACAATAATGCACCGTATAAAGTTTAGTTTTTAGTTTCGAGCTGAATTTGAAGAGGCATCTGAAAGTACATCCGAACGCTTCCTGTTTCAAAAGACAAGTGCTCTAGTTAAGCTCACGATGTCCACAAAGAGTCCTTCGGCACAAGAAACGGAAATGGGCTCACAAAAATACAGCACCAACACAAATGCTTGCAAACAATAACAACAACAATAACAACAGAAATACTATGAAAGCACTTCAGGAGACAGACGACGGACGATATTGTATGGGCGAGTGATTGTGAGAATGTGTTAGTAAATCATGTCAACTCATATAGTTGAACTTGACGAGTTAAAAAATGAACAAATAATTACACTAATATATGCAACCCCTGCCCCCGCAATGCAACCGCAGCACCATACCGTACTAAATTTCTCCGCTATTCCACCGGGAAATTGTATCGAAACACCTGAATTTCCTAAGGAACGAAATTCAATTCAATCAAAGAAGCGCTTTTCAGCTTGAAACGATAACAACCACCACCAAGAAGGTGAGTGAGGTGTATGGAACGTTATGGTCCTGCCACAGGTGAAGCCGGCTGGTGAACACCCGCGAAAGTTGTTTGTAAGTCATTCATTCGCATGAGCTCGGGGGTGGCTTGTGGTCGCTTGTTCGTCCACTAGCTGCTAAGGGATGTATGGTTGGAAAGGGCAAATGTTTGTGCACACACGCATCCAAGTCAAGGGGTCAGCAGCATGATCTAGGGTGCACAATGCATTTGAATGTGGCTCCGAAGAGTTCCACTGGAGTGATTTTCGGCTAAAAAGTCATATTGCATCATAGCCCACGAGTGTGCACAGGTGTTGCTTTAGCGTTCGTGCCCTTCGCCCAATGTGTCTGACGATAATTATGTATGTCCTTTTTCGATTGTTGTTGGCTGTAGTTGGTGTGTGCTGCTTGTGTCACGTTTGAGGGGTCAAAAGTTAAGTCATTCCTTACTACGATGTGGTCTATGATGACTATTCTTGTGACATTTGTTCTTCGACTTATATTATGTTTTAGCCACGGTTCTTTTTTAAAGCGCGAAGATGTTTATGATGAAGGAATTTCCCACGCTACTGCAGCATATTACATGACTTGAACTTGACTTTCGGAAAAGTTAGTGTTCCTTATGTTCAAAGTCTAGCAGGAGGAGGGTGTATAGTGCTGACTTGTGCCATATGGCAAAAACTTGTGCGCAAAATTCAAAGTTTAAACTATTCGTGGGAACTGAAGACTGGAACACGATACACCCTTAAAGCCAGCCTGCTCTTTTAACAAGCATGCACCTGGTTCTTCAAGTGTTCTTAGTTGCCTTGGCTCAAAACTATGCTAATTTCAAAAATAAAACTATTTTTCTAGAAAAATTAAAATTTATACTCGTAACCGAAATATGTTGTAAGTGGAGAAAAAATCTGCGATCGAGTTGCGACTGATAAAAATAATAGTCAAAAATTAATTTCGCTTATACATGTTCATACTAATAAGACTTCAACAAGGCTTCCAGGCTGATGTATGCCGTGTGAGTGACTGTGTGCAAGCGTCACGCAATCTCTACATATAACTAGGTTTTAATTTTGCTGTAACCTTTACATACGCTACGTACGAATACGTTCCAATCAATGGCCTGCGTACGTAAATAAACGAACACCTTTGGCTTTGCTTGTGCCATGCTTTAGTTGTGCAGTCCACATCTATTCAAAGCATTCATTAATCATTATGGCTGCGGGTTTGAACAATCCAGCGGAAATCCATTTAATCAGTAGTTCAAAAAGTTTCGATTGAATGCAATTATTGTGCGCATGCGCAGCAGTTGCTAAACACAATAATGACACCTTCACATCGGTGAGTCCAAAATCAATTGATAACTTAACCCTTTTATTTGACATGCCTGCTGACTGCTTCTGAGGTCTCAGTCCCGTCCCGTCTATGACAGTGGCGTCAGATTGCAAATTAAGCCGTAATGAGATGCTGACAGAATTATACAAGATGACACGCGGGTGCTTGCTGTAGAAGCGACAACAACGACATTTGTCACATTCGGTGGTCGTTGTGATAAATGATGAACATGTTGCGATGCAATTGATGGATTTTTTTGTTTTTTTGCATTGATTTATGTAGCTCCGTTGTTGGTGTTGTTTCTGTTTACAGCTACTAGCGTTGTTTAAAGGGCGCTGCTGTTGTTGATATTTGGTTGCATTTCGTCGTGTCTTTTGTTAAGCCTTTTGTGAGTGAGGATTTTACTGGGTGTTGTTGTGTCAATCATTATCGTAAAATACTATTTTATCAGCGTGCAATGATTGATGAACTCACGTATTTATTTTTGGCTGTTGTTGTTAAATCCATTGTCTAATATGTAGTATCCGAGAGAAACTGAAATTTTGGTCACAACCGAAATTTGGTCCCGAAATTCGGTAATATTTGGTCGAAACTGCAAATGCTTATTTATCCTAAGAAATTACTTTAAGATCGAACTTTTGAATGCAGTCAACTAAGCCAACTCAGTCAATTTTCATAATTAAGCATAATAAACTTCTTAAAACTTTTTTTTAATAAATTTTTGTCGTATATGGGCAAATCCCCAAAATGCTCAACCACAGGTGAAAAATTAAAAGTTATAATTTTATGATATCTTCTTGGAGAAACATTTATATTTTATTTATGTAAGCAATTTATACATTAATTCATTTACCATGCCCAAGTAGCAATTTTAGCAATTAGAGCTTATTGTGGTATCTCATAAAGCAGCAAGCTTCAACTGTACCCAGTGAACCAAAACTACCGTTTTTGAGTTCATTTATGAAACTTTTCGTGTAGAAACGTTCATTTTCGGCACTTATAAATGAACCCTTTTCATATCATTCGTCGGACTAAAATGCCTCTCTTACCTTATTTTATTCGCAAATGAGTTAAAAAAAGACCAATAAATTATCCTCTTTTTTGTTCGGAAATGAGTTAAAAAAAGAACCATAAAAGTTCTTTTTCGGCACTCGGAAATGAACCCTTTTTGAATCAATCGCCGGACGAAAATGCCTCTCAGAAACAAACTGTTTTTTCTTCGGAAATGAGTTCACAAATGAACCATACAAAAGTTCTTTTGTAAAAAACCGAAACGAAATTGAACCCTTTTTGTATCAATCTTTGGACTGAATTGCCTCTCAAAAACAAGCCTTTTTTTGTTCAACAATGAGTTAAAAAAAAAGAAACTTTTTGAATTATAAATTTTATTATTGCATAATACTATTTATAATTACATATAGATATTTTGTTAAAGAAGAAATGATTATTACTAAAATTAGAGATCGTATTAATCATTGGGTTAATAAGATTAATATACCTGGGCTGGAATTCACGCATTGTGTTTTTCATGATATTGATGTTTCAAAGGGGACAAGGCGTGATTGTTTTCCAATTTGACAAGCTTCCAAATTATAAATGAAATATCAAAATAGTTAAGTTATTAATTAGGAAATTTATTTGATTACATTTTTGCATGGAATGTTTTCGTGGTTTTCATTCTATTTGGGCTTGATTTTAATTTTTGATAGAAATGTTGAAATGTTGAAAATTAATTAAATGTTGAAATGCATACGTATAGCAGTACATCCATCTCGCACTGGTAAAAAAGTTCATATGACGTTTGTACGAAGGTTAACATTTTCATTTTAAGTTCCTTTATTTACCTGATTTTAGAATATAAAAAGTAACATTTATGATTCATTTGTGAACTCATTTATGAACAAAAAATGGTTCGTTTATGAGAAATTGTTTCCTACTGATATGATAAAAAAAATTATTCTTTTTTGAACTCATTTCAGAATGCAAAAAAGAAACATAAATGATTCATTTCCAAACTCATTTATGAACAAAAAATGGTTCATTTACAAGGAAGTCTTACCTACTGAAATGATACAAAAATGATTCATTTTCTACTCAAAATAAGTTTTTCATGAATTTCGCAAAATATGCACAATTTTTCTTTATGGGAAAAGCTTTCACGAATTTAATCTTTTATAACAAGCACTTTTAAGCGACAAAATAAAAAAGAAAAAATTAAAAAAAAAAAAAAATTCTAACCAAAAACGTTCGCAAAACTCTCACCTTACTCAAAACCTTCGCTTATGGTTCAGTGTGTAGCTTTAGTAGCGGTACTAAAGCTCTTGCAGAGAATATATTAATCTACTTTCTTGAGTTTAAAAGCACTATTTTTGCTTCATATAAAGAGTAGAATTAGCTGTCAGCTTTTAAAATGGTCCCTGTCAAAACCAAATAAGAGCTCTTGCAAAGCTAGACAGTTTTGTCTACTACCCTATAGGAACAAACTAACTTGTTTTTAAAATCAACTAATTAAAAAACTAATTTAAAATAACCTTGTATATGAACTACTTTGAATTATATTAACGCGGCATCCACTGTAATTCTAAATAGTTTTTATTGCATTATATATATATGAAGTAATTGAAATACTACTTAAAAACAAGTGGTTGATAAACTACTTTGAATTATATTAAGGGGGTCTTCTCATTGAGCAACTTTTTTTTCAACTTTTTTTTTGCATTTATTTATAGCTTGGGTAGTTGTAAATATGCCCCTAAAAGGATTTTTAGAAATTCGAAATACTTTAGAAGATACAGCCTTTTTTGTGAAGCAAGGTCTGATGGACAAGAAGGTGATGGAGGTAATAAAACCAGCTTACGAAGCGCTGTCGGCAGATAATTTGCTTGAAAGATGCCTTGGATCTGAAACTCAGAATTCCAATGAGTCCTACAATTCTGTTCTTTGGTCACTTTCGCTCAAACACATCAACTCAGGCGCACGCACCATCGAAGTGGCCAATTTCATTGCAACGTGCCTCTTCAACGACGGTTTTATACCCATACTTAAAATTATGGGTTTGATGGGTATTGCGATTGGCAAAAACGCATACGAATACGCACTATCTCGCAATGAAGACAGATTGAACCGATCAGAGACTCGAGCTGCGGCATCATCAAAAGCTGGCAGAACGGCTCGCAGAGCAGAGAGGGCAGCAGAAAGCAGTTTCTACGAAAAAGAGGAAGGTGGCCTGTATGGAGCTGGCATCGCCGACTAATATTTGTAAGTAAAAATTGTCAGCTCTTTAAAACTGCATTTAAACATTTTTGATTTTTTTTTTTTTTCCCAAAAAAATTACTTCAAACTTTAAACGCGTTTATCTCGAACCCACGTTTTTCGAACTGGCGGCCATGATATCTCCAGTTCAACTGAACCGATTTTCATGAAACAAAATGGAATCGACGCAGAATTGTCACCATTCTCGGGTGAACCTCGACCATAATTTTAAAAAATTTTTTACTATTTTTTTTTTACACTAAACTACAAAAAAAAAACCCGAAATTGAAATTTTTTTTTTGAATGGCCGCCATTTTGTCAAAAAAAAATCACAAAATTAAGCTTGAGGTTCACCCGAGAATTACATCTATACTGATTATAACCCCGTTTTTTTTTTCATTTCAGACGCTCCGGAGACCCGGAATCGTGGCCGCCGTGACGACACCTTTTTTTTCACCACCAACTTTGAAGTCTCATTACTTTTTGAACAGCCCACGTATCGAGGCAAAAAAAATTTTTTTATTTACTTTGAACCTTTTGTAATACAATAAATAAAAAAGTTTTCAATTATTCTTTGCGTTTTCAAATAAGAATTTTTTTAAAAAGGGTCCAAAAAACGGGTTTTGAATGAGAAGACCGCCTTAAGGCGGCAACTACTCTGATTTTGACATGTTTTAATTGCCAATTTTTATTAGATTACAAGTTTATATATATTTAACCATGTTATTTCTTTAGATATTATTAACATTAAGCTTCACTAAAATTTTGTTTCAAAAGACATATTTTTTTATTTACGACATTGAGCTGCAAGACAGACGTGGTAAACACACTTTATAACTGATAAACTGCCTCAAAACCCTGTGAAACGATTAAAAATTCATTATTATTTAAGATATTCAAATTACAAAGTGGTAGTGTTTAGCAAACATTGCACAGTTTGGACTCTGTACTCTGTACTCTGTCTCATGTACCCGGGCGGTAGCGTGCCCGTTTTTGGAAACTGCTTCCGTGGTACGCATGCTCACATATACGCGCAGAGTTCCTCCAGCTTCTGAAACTATCACAGAAATAATGTTGGAAGCAGAAATAGTCCAATGAGGAAAAGAATAATGAAATTATATCTACCCTCGCAGCGTACTTCTGTTGCTCTCCTTGAATGTAATTACTAGTCCTTTTTTGAATTAACTGGCAATGAAGTTTGGCATGAATCCCTTTTGAATTATTTTAAAATCAATTAAAACACCACAAAATCTGACATTTCACAATTTTCCATTAAAAAACTCTGATCACTTTTAACTTTATTGACATTTTGCTTTCAGATTTTATATTTCAGAATTTATTTGTGTCGACCAGGCATGATTATTTGGCATGATTTATGTATTTATGTATTTTTTCAAAACAGTCAAATAAATGATATTTTTGATGCATAGAAATTTAAAATGTTTATGCTTTTAAATTCATCTTCAGTAAGTGCAATATTAAATAGTTTTCAATTGGTTATTTTAAAGTAATTAAAATAATAATTTAAATTTAACTAATATAACAAGTAGTTGAAAATATATGCAGACGAAAGTCAATTTATTTAGCGGACATCACCATACAAAATATGTTAGTTCGTTCTTTGGAAAAAAGTCAGAATTTCAACTAGTTGTGGTTGACAAAAAATTACTTTTTCAACTACTTTTAAATTAGTTGATTTTCCTACAGGGTACTTTTCAGAATTTGTCAAAGTATGCGTGTGTGATAAATTAACTCAATATACCCGCCGTTAGCGGGTATATACGTTCTCGTTAGCTACTTCACTAGTTCTATACGAACTAGCGCCTTTTTTGACCGAAGGTAATGCATAAAAGGGTCAGTTCAATCAACTTCAAGCTTGTATTGCTTATTGCTTATGTTTCTGACGTCTTGATTTTGTATCGATGACTTACATAGTTCGAAGTAATATTTTCGAGAAAACATTATTGTGGTGACAAAAGTAAAAATTTATTAACTAAAGATTGCTTTCACTACGCCTACGGTATTTTGTTTTTTTTTTATCTTTCTGACTAGTGACTAAGCTGGCCCTGTAGCACTAGTGAAGTGACTAGTGGAATGGTAGTGTAAAAGGTAACAATTGACCCCTGCCTATGACATGTTCACGTAAAATTCGCCAGTTGAATGCAAAGGAAGTAGATTGAAGTGGAACTAATACTGGTTACCTTAGGGCTAGTGAAATCGTTAGTTCTGTACTAGTGTCAATTACTGCAGGGTATATATAAAATTTGATAAGTGTTTGTGACAAAGAAATTAAAAATAATAATAGAGTGGATATTATATCAGACTAAAAATATGTTCGTATATTCGTTACATGCTGTGAATTTCGGTGCGATTTTGCATTTATCGGAAAAGTAAATGTTATGCTTCGAAAATTACAACGGGCTTAAAAAAAAATTTAAGTTAAGGAGTGTTTTATTATTTTAAAATAGTTGAAAAAATTTTAACATTCCTTAAAATCCACTATACATGCTTTATAAATTCACTCCAACATAAAACTTAAATAAAAGTTTCACTTCTAAGTCTGTATATAGATTTGAAAAGTGAATGAAACAAAGATCTTATTTTTTATGCTTAACATTCATCTCCAGTGGCGGCCGTGGCGCAGTGCGTAGTGTGTGTGGCCCATACGCCAGAGAACTCTGGTTCGATTCCTTCCTGACACAGAACATTTTTTCAATTGAATTAATTTTTCTGCTCGGCCGTCACCTCTCTGCAGACAATGGCAAACCTCAGAGAGTAAAAACAGCCATGAAAAGCTTCTTGAGAACGAGCCGTTCAGAATCGGCATAAAACATGTATGTCCATTTCTCAATCATTTGTATTCAAACATTTCACAACACACTCAACACAATTAATCATAAGAAGCTCGGTCGAAGTCTTTTCAAGAGCTGAAATAGCCATTTCGTTTTTTTTTTTTTTTGAATTGATCTCCAGTGACCCTAAAATATTAATTTTTTTTTTTCTTTAAAATGTTAAAATTACAGTTATTTTCGATCCCTGAGTGATTAGTTTAAAGATTTCAATTCGAAAAATTTCCATAAAAATTAAATTGTGCTGTTTGCGACATGGAATATAAAACTCTTTTATAACCAAGGACTAAAAAATGTAGCCATATGTTCGTAGAGAGAAATTAACTCGATCCTCACATTATGTTCACCTAAGCGTGAAGGAAAGAAATAAAGTTTCAAGAAAATTTACAACAAAATACGTTACAAAATTATACCTTCCCCACTATAGACGTAGTAAGGATAACGGAAGAAAAATAAGTCAGCTATTTAGTCACCTGCTGAATTTAAATTAAAAATACGTTATGTGCGTGCTTTGATAAATATTATTCAATTTCATTTGGTTCTAATATTATCAAAAGTTGCTCAACATCTGATGAAATTACAGATGAGGAGCGTGCAACAATAAAAGCAGATATTAATAACGTTTCGTTAAAGCTTATCTATTGGCAGCGAGAAGGCGCATCATGTGTAGATAAAAATTTGATAAAACAAACAATATAATCAACACACATGTTATGCTGGCTGGTGTGATCGCCAAGCGACGATAATGGCTCGATGTCAGCTTATGGAGTCAGTACAGCTCGTTTCAGCCTTGCATAGAATTAGGATTAAATTGAGCGAGTGTTTTTGATGTCGTTGCAATGTATTTATTAACACATTTTAATAACAAATGAAAACAAATGCGGTTTTAGCACATTGTACGGTTGAATGGTCCGCAAGAAAGAAACGCATGCGCGCATACAAAACAATTACGCTAAATCCCCGCACAATGATCAGCCAGCGCACAAACAACAGCGATGACTTCATCAGCGACATGGTGTCATAAAATCATAAAGGACATTTGAACAAAAGGGTGCGAACAGCCCTCATAATCAGTAAGCTGCATGAAATAACATTCATCGGCTACTGTTTGGCCACGAGATTATCTACTGATATGACGCAGCATCTCTGGAAGAACCTTGTTTTTAATAATTTTGCTAACGCCAACAGACTCATCGTCATCACCATCCAAATCACCACAACTGCCATCATCACCATCATGACTATTATTGGCCCCTATATCACGTTACAAAAACAAACAAGAACTAATGACGCAAGCCACGCATGCGTCTATCGCTTGTCACCCAACATAATTGATATTTATTTAGGACCGTGCTTTGCAAAGGATTTCCACAAAAATCCTTACTTTTTCTAAGCATGTTTCAATTATAATAGGCAGCTTATAATTTATAAGAGCGTCTCGATATGCAAGCGCACGAGCCAAGTTAAAAAAAAAAAAAAATTCAGTTTCTCACAAGTCTAAAAAGGAGTAACGTATGCAAAATTGCTGTGTTTGCGCACTAAAATGTATTCCATGTAATCCTTTTTAGGCCGATGCGTATCATTATTTTATAATTCTTAAAAAATCGGCGCGTTGCAAAATGAGGTACGCCAGTAACAAGTTTGAAATAAATGCATCATTGTTTTTGTCAAAGGATCATTTGTCAGGGGGTAAAAGCAATTAGAAGCCAGCGTCAAGGTGCCATTGAATGCAAAAAAAAAAAAAGAAATCAAACCTTGTTTATTGTTTAGGGTAACACAGCAGCAATTTTTTTTAAACAAAAAAAAAGTGGCTTTAAAAAATGTAAATCACAAAAAACAAAAAACTGGTCGATCATTAACTGATTCGACGTGCTACTGACGCATGTCAAAGTCTCGCAAGTAAAAAATTGTTAGCTAGCGTTTTTTTTTCGATAATGTGGGTAAAACATCCACAAAAAATATATTTTTTTTTATTTTTGTGCCATTGTCGAGTTTTTTCGGTGCATTATTTTTTTTTTTATTACTAAATTAAATTTATTTGTTGTTAAAAACGTACCATTTTCACGTTCACTTTTATCATCTCCGTGAATCGAACCCGCATTTCCACTAACGTTGAGAAAGTTCTCATTCAGTTGCAATGGTGTCCTTGGGCGTCCGTCAATGGTGATTTCTTCACCGGCAACAATATCACGATTTGTTTCGTACCAAAGCTGCAAGAAAGCAAAAGAGAGTTCAACGGAACGGTTCTATTTTGGTATGTTGAATGGTTACTTACATAGCCAGCCACTAGGAAGTTATTCAGATTCGCATCCTTGGCCGTGACCACAGCACGTATCTTGCGTAGCCATGTTGAAATTTCTGGCATCGGTTCCAACCATCCACGGAAATGCGCGCTAGCAATGACCTAGTGGAAATGAGAGGATGAGAAAGAGCAAGGAGAGCATATAAGTGAGTGTGCAAACGTAACATTGTAAGTGTTAAATATTTATTTATACAAAACCATTTCAACAGAAATTACCAAGTCAACAGTGTCCTCTAGCGGCGCATAGCAAAAATATACAATTTGAGGGTAATTCTGTTCTAATTATAACAATTTGTAATTGTTTGTGTATACAATAATAACAGTTTGGTGCTTTTCTCAGCTAAAAACTTGCTGCGCACCGTTAACATACAGAGCTCTGTTGCACAGTTAACATAGCTGCATTTAACAGATTTTTCAGTCACATAATAAATATTATCCAACAAAATTAAATATAGTAAATATTACTACTCAGTGGCGGATCTAGGAACTAATCGTGGGGGATTTAAATAAGCGGAATGATATTAATAAATTTTTTTTGGTTACTCCGGTCTTTTTTCTGTGGGGCTGTCTGAAGCCTGAAGTGTTAAAAAAAATCATCATAACCGAGATTTATTGCGTTCTGTTATGGAGAATGCGTTAAAAAGAGCCCCCCAAATTTGTCTGCGTTAAATTGGCGCCTATTTGTTGGGCATAATTTTTCAAACTTAATTCTAAAAATATAAGGATCAAAGTAAGCACTTTGTATTAAGTGAATCCAATAAAAAGTTATAAGCCAAATAAATCAGATAGTGACTTTTGAAAAACTTTGTTTATTAGAGTAAAAATATTCATTTTCCAATACAGTAAATTTTGTAACTTTAAAAAATACAACTGTTTAGAAAAGGGCTTCGGGGCTTTTAGTATAACTTAAGTAGGTAAATTTAAGCTTTTATCAAAAATCTAGCAAATCCAGATTTAATAATAATAATGATATAAATGGCCATTTTAGTCCTTCAAAGGACTTTGACCGAGCTTTTTTTGATCAATTGTGTTGTGCGTGTTGTGGAATGTTTGAACACAAATGATCGAGAACTGGACCTACAAGTTTTATGCCAACTCCGAAAGCCTCATGTTCTTAAGAAGCTTTTCATGGCAATTTTTACTCCCTGAGGTTTGCCATTGCCTGCAGAGAGGTGGAGGCCAAACAGAAAAATGAATTCAATTGAAAAAACTTTATGTGTCTGGTGGGAGTTGCACCAGGGTTCTCTGGCGTATGGACCACATACTCTATCAATTGCGCCACGGCTGCCACTTCAGATATATAAAATTTAAAAAATTGTTTTGGAAAAATGCCAAGCTTTTAAAAAATTAGAGTTGGGTGGTAAAAATAGACATCTATTTATATTTTGAGTCAATCGAATGAAGATGGTTTGAGCTACATATACTTTTAAAACCTGCCCTGTGGATACAGTTTATAAAATTTAGCATATTGAAAATTCGTTGTTTGTCCTTAAAACATGTGTTTCCAATCCAAAAAAATTGCTTAAATATTTTTTCATTTTGATGATTCCACACTGGCATAAGTCCTTAAAAATACGGTGGGGATTAACATTAATGTTATTAAGCTCCGTCGCTTATATATAATTATTCATATTATCAAAATTAAAAGTTAGAAGCCTCTACAACATCCAAGATAGAAACAATATCGAATTATTTCTGGGTTAACTTTGATTTATTTAGGATTATTTAATAGGTAAAAATTAAGCAGATTTTCAATCAAAGTGGATCTTAAACAAGTCTTTAGTTTTTTCAATACCGAAAACTTTGTCACAACTCTGATGTCATAGATATAGCTGTTATGGTTTTTAAAATTATCAATATTGCTTGAAATGTTGTATCAGTAATGTAATCATTTAAGAGTTAGTTCAGCACCTTATTTAAAAATTTTAAAACAGTTTTGTATTACTCAATTCTTTAATGAGCTATTACGATTTTAATACAACTTTATTGATTAAGCTTGAGCAGTAAGGATAAAACCATGATTTATTAAATTTAAATATATCAAATAAAAAGTAGAAAATGTTTTTTTTTTCTTAAACGAAAACATGTCTTATGAATAGGGTTGCCACGACCCGATCTCCACGCGGATTGTCCCGATATTCAGACTAATAATAAAAATGTGCATCCCGCGAAGATCTTACATGGAAGCCAATCCCGATTTTTAGAAAATACAAATTATTTTTTAACTTTTCAAAAATAATTCCTATGTTTTTATTTTAACATCACTAAATTTGCACCAAATGCCCTAAATGAGTAAAAAACCAATTGAAAATGGAATTTCTTATTACAATCAAGCCTACTGACAAATATCTTAAAGGTATTAAAGTTTGTTTCATCAATACCAATATGAAATGTCGATGCAGAACGTCATGAATTTCTTATGTGAGCGTTTTTAATAAGTCGGAACGGAGCGGCACTCAGTGTTGAGATCTACAGAAGTTTGATTTCTGCGCTATGTTCCGTTTATTGACTTTTTATTGTAATTTTATTTATTATGTTTTTGTTTTGTTTATTGGATTTTTGATAAAATTTGATTGAATTGATTTTCGAAAACAATAAAATAAGAACATTTAATGTAATTTGTTCTGAAAAAATAAATTTTTTTTAAAAAAAAAAAAAAAGACAAATTCTTCTGTCGTTGCAATTATAATCGCTACACCGCTTGTCAGCGTTACGCCTCGCTACGATGACATTAGACTCTGTTCCGATCCGTCTATTATAATCAGGGCTTTAATATATGTTGATAAAAAAAAAAAAATAAAAGTTTTTAGTTGTAAAAATTATATTTCCATATAGATTTTTCTATTAATTTGAGCTCTCTATCAGTGAGGTTTGTATAAAATATATATTTTATAAGCTGCAGATATAGACATATTAGTTCCGGTTTTTTTCGCTTAAGTTCCGATGTTTTTGTTTTTGCTAAATCCCAATTTTTTTTTTCAAAAAATATCTGTTAGCCCTACATATGAATGCGTTTAGTTCTGTTAATTTATGAATTCTTTATTAAAAGAGTTCATTTTAATATAATTATTCCTGAGGAAAAGGAATAACTTAGGAATAGTTATTTCGTAGGAAAAAGGTTATCAATTTAGCTTTCAAATGATACAATACTGAAAATGTTTTTTTTTAATTTTCGGCAAAGTCATACTTTTTTAAGTTAATATTTTAGCAACTTTTTCTGTAACTTTAAGTAAAAAATTAAAGCATTTTTGCTCCCCAGCAATTTTTGTGCGTCTGGGGAGGGCCTTTAGCCCCCATATTCGCCCTGGATCCGCATCTGTCACTACTAGGAGATATTGGTAATATGTGTGGCGATTGCCAATTTAGAGCGGCATACTTGAGAATACGGATGCGGATATTGAAAACTGTGAAGAGCTAAATTAATCAATTCAAAAGTATTAAGATTTTCAACCATCAAATCCCTATTTATTCATACGTATTTAAATGTAAGCACACTATGAAATACATTTTTATGACCACGATATCTTGCAAGCCGGAATTAAACTAAAACGGGCAAATAAGATCTTCAATGTTTTCTCAATACGTGGCGTTGTACAAGTACGTGTTAACCGTGGAGATGCCTCGATTGCTGTGCATAGTGAAGCTGAACTTGATTCTTTGGCGGCTAGCAAGTGTAATGAAAATTTGTAACTTAAGGTCATTCATTTTATCTTTATTGCACTATTTGATACTCTACCACTCCTGCTGTCTCTCTCAATCTATTTTTAAAATCATATATTTTCTCTCTCTTTTTATCTTTCCCTTCTGGGCTATCTTTAAGGAAGCTTTTTGTTGTTCGTGTAGTGTCTGTTGTGATGAATTATAATGCTTCTGGTGGCGGTAATGATAACCGTAAAGTTTTGTTAGATATCTTATGTAAGCAGCGTGAAGGTTTATCTATTGTTCACTTCAATGCGAGAAGCTTGAACACTTCCAAATTAGACTATATACGCTATGTATTTCAAAACTCTAGCGTTGATGTTATTTGTGTATCTGAGACGTGGTTCAATCCTGACATTCCTAATGACTATCTTAATATAAGTAACTATAAGCTATTCAGGAATGACAGAACTGACAAAAAGGGTGGTGGAGTTGCTATTTACTGTAAATCATGTCTAAAAGTAAAACTTGTAAGTCAGTCTTGTGGGTCTGATGTTGAATATTTAAATATTGAATTGACCAATAATCACGGTGCAAAACTGCTTGTTTCCTGTGTCTATAACCCGAACAGATCTTTCTGTCTTGAACCGTTTTTTTGTGACTTGTATAGACGTGTTACTGACTTTGACTGTTTTTCTATATGTGGTGATTTCAATGTCAACTTATTAACTAAGGATAGCGTCTCTGATAGTTTTTATGATAAAGTAAATGCAGCTGGTTTGACCATAATTAACTCATCGACTCCAACTCACTTCGCTCCTAATGTTACTCCGAGTCTTATTGATGTCTTTATCCTGTCTGATGTGTCTTTACTATCACTTTTCGACCAAATGTCATTTATTTCTGATCATGATCTACTTTTTTGCTCTATTAATTTTAAGCCTTATAATCTCTCTACTCCGGTTTCTATTTCTTATCGTGACTACAAGTCTATTGATTACAATCTGTTGGATCAATATTTGTCTCAGGTCTGTTGGGGCGATTGTTTGCTTTCTCAATCAGTTGATGATAAATTAAATGTTCTCGTCTCTTATGTAAGCTATGCCTTTGAACACTTCGTTCCTGTTCGTACGTCGATAGGTGTTAACAAGTCCTGTCCTTGGTATACGTCTCTAGTCAAATCAGCTATTAAAGCCAGAAACTTTGCCTATGTAAAATGGAAAAAAAATCGTAATAATGTAAACTGGGATCGTTATAGGCTAGCTCGCAACCAAGCAGTTTCAATTGTAAGACAATCTAAGAAAAAATTCTTTTTCCGCAAACTGAACTGTTCACTTCCCTCTAAAGTTCTATGGAAAAATATTCGTTCTTTGGGGGTATGTAGTAAAGAGGATCAGAAGTGTGAGGTTGAACCTGATGCTCTTAATAATTTCTTTCTGTCCAATTCCTCGTCTGGGTTTAATAATAGTACTCAATGTAATGTTCGTAATTTACTTGTTAATGACCAGTTCTCCTTTTGTCATGTTAATGAGAATGATGTTATTTTGACAGTTATGAAAATTAAATCATATGCCATTGGTGACGATGGTATTCCCTTAAAATTCATTAAAATTATTTTGCCATATATTATTATAACCACTGACGCATATAATCAACCACTGCTTTACTCTTTCCTGCTTTCCTAACTCTTGGAAACGAGCTACTGTCATTCCAATTGCAAAAGTCACTAATGCATCCGCTATGAAAGATTTTAGACCGATCAGCATTCTAAGTACGTTCTCAAAAATCTGTGAATCACTGATGTCAAAACAAATAAATGAATACTTAGAAAGTCGAAAACTATTATCACCATATCAATCGGGTTTTCGAGCAGGACACAGTTGTGCGACAGCAATGCTTAAGATACTTGACGATATCCGCATACAATATGACAAAGGAAACATCACACTCCTTTGTCTACTTGACTTTTCTAAAGCCTTTGACTGCGTTAATCATTCTCTTTTAGTTAAAAAACTCAAGCAGTTCTTTGGTTTTAGTGCTAGTGCTGCTTCGTTAATTGCTAACTATCTTGAAGGTAGAATGCAGAGAGTGAAGATTGGCAACACCTTTTCTGACTACTTATTAATTACAGCTGGAGTACCCCAAGGATCTATCCTTGGGCCTCTTCTTTTTAGCTTATTTATTAATGACATTTTTTCTGTGTGCAATGATATGACGATGCATGCCTATGCAGATGACATTCAATTATATTTTTCTAACCGAATCGGCCTAATTGAGGACTTGTGTTGTAGAACTAATGAAGACTTAAGTGCAATATCTAAGTGGGCTTCAGAAAATGATCTCTGCCTTAATGTTAAAAAATCATATATTCTCCCAATAGCCAAGTATAAACTTGACTTTACCCAAATTCCGGTAATTAACCTGAACGGTAAACAACTTCAATTTGTCGACAAAATAAAAAATTTAGGTTTTTTTGTAAATTCTAAGCTTACGTGTACCGACCATGTCAATAATATTATTAAACAAATCTATTTTACACTTAGATGTCTGCGTTTGTCTTCTAAATACACTCCCACTCTGACTAAAAAAAGGCTTGTTATCCAACTTATTATTCCACTGATAACTTATTCTGAGCTTGTTTACTGTAACCATGACTCTCACTCTGAGCACAAAATCCTTGTTGCTTATAATGATGCGGCGAGATATATATATGACTTGAAACGTTTTGAGCATATCTCCGATAGAAGCAAGGAAATTCTGGGCTGTAGCATAATACCCTACTTAAATGCCAGAAACTGCATATTTCTGCACAAGCTAATAATTAACAAGACTCCATCATACCTTTTTGAAAAACTACGCTTCAGTGTTTCCAATAGAACTTTTAACTTAATTTTGCCGATATATTCCTGCTTACACTCTAAACGACTCTTTTTCATTAGCGCCATTAGGTTATGGAACTCACTACCTCAAAATATTAAATCCATCTTCAATACGAACAATTTTAAGACTTTGTTATATCCTTCTTTTCTTAATATCAAATATCTTTTCTATTCTATTACTTGTACTTTTTCTCAACTCTTTTTTCTTTCTCTTTTTCTCATTTTATGAGTTTTAAACAAGTTTTAAATTAGTTATAAGTTTTAAATTATATAATATTCAATCTTTTTTATAATGGCATTTAGTTATAAGTCTTAAGCAATTTTGTTTTCTTTATTTTTGTTTTTTTTCTCTTTTTTTACTTATGTAATGTTTTCTGTTGACGATAAATAATCTCTCTGTTGTACGTTAAAAGATATTATGTAATCTTACTGTACTAATTAATCTTTTAAATAATAATAATAAATAAAATAATAATACCTAACGTTGATAGTTAGTTTAAGCATTTTAGTTGAGTATTTTAATATTTAATATTTCACTATATGTGTGTAAAAAAGTATAGGTTTTTATGATGGATCATTAGACTTTAGGAAAATTAATTGAAAAATTAACGTACATATAACAATACTCTCAATTTCAGATGCTGCAAGTAAAATGTTGAAAACGTCGCTTGCTGCTATCAGTTTTGCTTGTTAATCTACTTGAAAAATCAAGCTTTTTAAAGTACTTGAAAATTCACTTCGTTTGAACTTGAAAAAACCAAGCAGAGCAAGCTTCGTATCGAACTAATCAATCACAAGCTTTACTGCTCTGCTGCGCATAAAAACTTGAAGCTCTTGAAATTTTCGGGAAAATACTTGAAAAGTTTGATATGTTCGGCAAAAGCTTATAAGCTTGCAAGTATCTAAAAAGTTCAAATAGTTTAAATTGGGAAAGCTTGTTGTCTTGGGGGTCGCTGATTACGATTCTGATGTCAGATTATAAAAAGTTGCTTGGACACTAGGGTGGACCGTAACAATACTTTTTTGTGATTTTGACAGATTTTGCCCTTATTTGCAATCTAAGTCGGATCAATTATTTGGATTCTGATGTTATGAAGATGATGTTCTGAGATTATAAAGTTCCATAGGAGGAAGCATTTTTGAGACACACAAAAAGGGGGTCTATCACTGCCCCATTTTGCACATTTTTAGGGGGGCACGTCAAAATACGTGTTTAACTGTCCACTGAAAGTCGAATTATAAGTCATACACGTGTTTCGGTTTCTCCCTATAAATATGTCGAATAGGGGAGTCAAAAGACCCTCAATTTGTGTGTCTCAAAAATGCTTCCTCAAATAGGAACCCCCAAAAATTTGTTAGATTATACCTATTTTGCATCCCCTTCGAGATATGGAACAAAATAAAAACGAAAGTTATCGAAAAATCCTCGAAAAATCTTCGAAAAAATAGAAAAAGTGCCATATATCGAAGGGCATGCAAAATAGGTCTAACCATTCTTTGGGGTTAAATCTAACCATTTTTTGGGGTTACTATAGGAGGAAGCATTTTTGAGACACAAATAGGTGAGTCTATCACTCCCCCATTTCCACATTTTTTTGAGGGGACGTTGAAACACGTGTTTAACTGTAAGTCAAATTGTAAGTCATAATAGACCCCGAATTTGTGTGCCTCAAAAATGCTTCCTCAAATAGGAACCCCCAAAAATTGGTTAGATTGTACCTATTTTGCTTCCTCTTCGAGATATGGAACAATCGAAAGATATCGAAAAATCCTCGAAAAATTCTCGAAAAATCTTCGAAAAATTAAAAAAGTGCCATATCTTCATAAGGTAAAAATTAACCATTTTTTGGGACTTTCCCCCCAAAACCCCCCATTTTGCACGTTTTTTTGGGGGGGTAGGGACGTCGAAGCACATCAGATTCCAAATAATTGGCCCGATTACAGCACAAAATGTTAAAAAAAGAAGCACAAAGAAAACATTTTTGAGAACCACCCTTATCAGCGACCTATATTTTTCACAAACTATTTTTGAAACTATTTATTTGGGTACACCCTTGTGCCCAACAAATTTTTCTTAAACTATACTTTTCTTAAGCAAGTAAGTTGAGTTAGTTGAAAATTCACAAAAAAATTCAAGCGTTTCAATCTCTATGACGTACGTTTCAAGTCGGCTGCCGCTTGTTTTTACTTCATGTCGTAGATCACGCGTTTATAAATTCGGGCAACAAGCTGACGTCGACTTGACTAATTTTAAGTATACTTGAACTTGATTGAAAACTATCAAGTTCAAGCGCACTTGTATTCGTAAATTTAGCAAGTACTTGAAATGGCAAATGAATAGGCTTATGCAGTTCTCTGGTAAACAATATCGTATCGTATGGTATAAATTATGGTAAAATTATCAAGCACTTCTTTCGATAATTATCCTTATAACTGTCAAAGATGGCTAAATACAAAATAAGATGGCAAATTAAAATGACACCGTAGCGTAGTGGTAGACTGTTTGGCCCATACGCCAGAGAGCCCTGGTTCAATTCTCACCAGACACAAAAAGTTTATTCAATTGAATAAATTTTTCTGCTCGGCCGTCACCTCTCTGCAGATAATGGCAAACCTCAGAGAGTAAAAACTGGCATGAAAAGCTTCTTGAGAACATAAGCCGTTCGGAGTCGACATAAGTCGACTTGTAGGTCCGGTACTCGATAATTTGTGTTCAAACATTTTACGATACGCACAACACAATTGATCATAAAAAGCTCGGTCCAAGTCCTTTCAATGACTTTCGTCTTTGACGAAATGACCAATTCGTTTTTTTTCCATAAGTAAAATTTTAAAAATAAAAAATTCATTATAATATTTCTAAAATTATTTGCATTTCAGCAGAATCCAAACTTACAGATTCATGACTACTCAAAAAAAAAAAAAAACAACAGTCAATGACTTTCTAGTTATCACATTGCAGCAGCCTGCAAGGATGATTAATTATCACAACAAACTGAACTGTTTGGATTAAAAAGGATTAACGAAAAAACATCAAATGTGTTAATAAATATGTTATCCTTCACAAAACTTACAAACAGACACAGCAGAACGACTACACCAGGAACATAATTCTTTAGAAGAAAAACAATAAAAACTCATCAACCATCGAACTGCTGCTTAGCTTCTGTGCTGCAGCAATGTGCCTGTACACAGAAGTGACACACAGTAAGGATCATAATAATTGATTCTTTTTACCAATTTCATAGACGCTTGAACACATTGTCTAAGGTCCGGTAGACCTTAGAACGCAGGCTAGAGCTGTAAGCATACATACAGAAAGAATGAACGAATGACGAATACTGAGAGGCGACTTAACCACGGATGAGAAGCCAACTTGTTAAATTATCATTATTCAATGGCACGCCTATAAAGAAAAGGGACTCAAAAGAACATGAAGAAGACACGAGCTGCCCTGCGGGGAATTTACCACAAAAATCTTGTTGCTTTTCACACCGCAACCAAACCAAAAGGATGCCGCACGAATAACTAAAGGATGCGTTTAAATGAAGTAATGCCGCCTTTACAGTTAGTCGAGAAGCCGATTGCAACTTCTGCGAAAGCAAAGAGCCTTAAATGACTGTAATAAGTGTTTGTAGGCTGTAGGAAAAAAAACACGAGTTAGCCAACTGGGGATAAATGCAAAATCATTTTAATATGGAAAAATTTCAAAAAGAGATTCGGAATCTCCTTCCAAGCACCACTGCTGGGCTTGTGTACATTGCAGCCTCACACTTGGTAAACGATTTCAATGAGTTTAGCTCTACAGCACTAAGTTTGAAGTATGAAAAGCGCATTCAAACGCCTGACGACCAACGCTAAGAGCTGCCTCTTAGGAACATTGACAACATATGCGTTACGCCGCACAATATTTCGAAATCAGTCACCTGGATAAACGTTGCTTAATTGAGTGGGCCTGCGTACACACAACAGCATTTCAAGGATATGCGAGGTAGCTCGATCTCTCGAACAGAAAGCAAGTCAAGGGGATTTGACTTCAAGAGCTTCTCAACAATTATATGTAAAGCTGTAACGACCGTCAACCACCCCCCTTTTTTAACAAGTTAAATGCATAAATTGCAAAACATGCTGAGCTGTGACCTTTCCACGCTAGTAACATACTTCAATCGATTGGCCAGAAAGTGTTCTTTAGCGAGTGTTACGCATAAATTACTATTAAATTGGTTAAACAAACACGCGGGTAGCGCGACAAGAGGTCAACTTTTTGCTGCAGCTGCTGAGGCTACCTGGAACTTAAGAATATTTTTTGGCAGCTTGACACAGTTAAGAGATGAAAACGCATTCAATTCCATTAATTTGCTTCTTGCGCTTTTTTATTGTCATCCTCTCTTTTTTGCATCTCTTCTCAAATTGCATATCCTGATAGACAATAATTTTAACAGCTTGAATTTCGAGCAGAGCTATAAGCTGACAACAAATATCACAGGATCATCCTTAATCCAAAATGCTTTGTCCAAGGGACATGTTTTTCATTTCATCCTCAACAGTCGCCATAATTTTGGTTTTTTTTTTTTTAATTTTTTTCGATCCAGTTCTATTGTTAATTGTCTACTGGCTAAGGTTTGATTTTTGTTGTTGTTAATTGTTTTTCTACCCAGTCGTCAGTTATGTACGAGTATATGTGTTGGGCTCAGTATATTGGTGTTGTTTAGCTCGTCAGTTGTTTTTTTACTGTCCTTGTTTATTTGCCAACTTGTTGTACGATTTTTATGTACCTATAAAAAAATTCACAAAAAAAAAAAAAAATAACTAATGTCAACAGCAAGGAAAAATATTTGTACATTCTAGATGATCAACGCTTGAATTCTCGATGTTGACATCTTTTCTATGATTGCGATCGATTCCAATGCGCCATGTGACAGACTAACTGACTGATGCTGAAGATTAGCCAGCGCAAAAACAACAACAGCGTCAACCTTCATATTTCGCACCAAATAATAATAATAATAATATCGACAAATCCTGGATTGAGCATCCTTGATTCATCAATGAAGACATGAGCGGAACTCTATTTTTGTTAGGCACTATTTTCGAGTGCCTTCTATTTTGCCTGTTCGGCCTACCTGGTTGCAACATGTCCCTGTGGTGTCTGCACCCTTCAATTGTCTGTACAGGCGCGATAATTTGATTGAATTGTCAATCGCAGGCTCAGCTTGGCTCTGTTTTTTTTTTCTGGGTATTAGAAACGGAAGATTCTGCAGGAGATGAACTCTAATTGGCAGCATCTCTACCATGCATTCAAGAATTTAAGGCTCATTTATGGGGCATTTTGTGGATTTACGCATGTTTGCTTCCGTTTGTTTAAGCGAATTAGTTTTGGTGCGTTCGCAACATTCCCAAACGGATTAACCGGCGCTTAAAGTACCTTTTTTTCCTTTTGATTGACAATCGATGCAGCAACGTCAAACTAGTTTTAATCTAATATTTTCACAATCACTTTATTTTGGGTGATTTTGCAACATTTTTTGCACCAAAAATTGAGTGAGAAAAAAGCAGTACGAAGCAATGGGATTAAATTTCAAAGCAGTTCACATTGATTACGAGGCACTGAAATACGATCCAGATCCTAAATTAGCACAGATGTGAAAGGATTAAGTGCGAGCGAGTAACGAAATTCAGTGAAATATAATTTAAGCTGATCTGAAATATTACTCACCTCCCAGGCTAGCTTGCGGTCCGTCGGCTCGTTGCACAGCTTTACGGCGAATGGTCCGAATCGTGTGCTGCGAGGCAGAGATACTTTGGCAAATACGCCATTTTCGCGTATGTCCAGATCACAGATAGGTTCTTGTAGGCGGGCCATTTCCGAGAGGAAACGCTCAGCATGCATCTTACTGTTGAAGAGCTGATCCATGTTGGGCTGCAGAGAGTTTGAGTTCGTGTGCGGGTGTTGGCGCGTTTCACTTAACACTGTCAGCGGTGGATTATGCGCTGAGGGTGAGCTTCTTGGGGGCGGGGTTGAGTTGCCCGAAGTAGGACTCAGGGAGTAGTTGTGGGGAGCAACATTATTACTGCTTGACTGTTGGCTGTTTTGGCCATTCTGCAGCGCTGTTAAGTGGTTGAACTCAAACTCCTTGGCATAGGCTGGCGCCAGCAACTGTGGGTGCAGGTTATTGTGATGGAAATTGGCGAGATTGTGATGTCGTGCACTCGCTTCGTATTCGTCTCCACTGCTACCTGTAAGAAAGGGGAAAAAAGTTTAATAAATATTTAAAATACATTGACAGCAACATCTTTACTAAGCTAAGATACCAATTTTCTAATCAATTGTATTGCAAGAACATGCGCGTCATTAGCTTGGTGCTTGACAAATAAACAATATAATGAAACCAAACAAAAAACAGATAGAGATAAGCGAGTGACACTTGTTTCGAGTGACATTAACGCTAGTGTACGATTAACTTAGCGATTGAAAGGTTTTGTCAGTTGCCCCTCGTGTCTTCGCATCGTTCTTAACGAGCTTCAGATATGATATGGTTGATTGACAGCAGCGATGAGAATGCAGACAACGATAAACTTTACGATTCACACCTGTCTGAGATAAAATCGCGACACTCAACATGCTTGCAGCGATGAGCAACTCTGTTAGTTTGTGGCTAAGTCGATGCTTGATATTCGCATGTAGTATTTTGATTTGGGCTGTAAAGTTTCTAACCTGCTCGCTCAATTCAAGCGGTAACCGCAACATATTCACTTCAAAAGATTTAGGTGCGAACTAGAACGCAAATGTTTGACGGTCATTTGCACCAAGTCGAGTGGAGGATTTCAAATCTGCTTGATGTTTGCCTTGATTTGCCTAGCATTAACTTAAATATTTTTTTTCTTTATTGTACCAAAATTTTACATCCGTATACAAAACATTGCGCCGCATGCCGCTTATCGTCAAATGCAAACAACTCTGAAGTGTTTGTAAGACGCAGTCTTAGATGCTGGAGAACTCAAGGATAGCACAAATACTCTAAGATATCCTTACGATTATATCCTATTTCCTTAGTTATCTGTGCAAATATCACACATTTTTATCCTGTGATACGGTGCGTTAAAAAGAATCAAAGAATACAGGTTCAGGTTCGTGGTTTTTGTTTTTCTGCTAAGTCGTGGGCGCGATATTGGATAATACATAATTTGAAACTTGGCAAACACTTTTATTTGATATTTCGATCTCAAATTTCAGTAAAGAAACATAATGTTTTCGTTCTTAGGGCGACCATTAAAGAGTGCACCGATTTTAGCCACCATGGAATATTTTAAATCATAGCCAAAAATTTGGTATACAGCTTAAAATGTATCTAGTTTCTAGTACTTAACCGAAAATATGGCCGATACCAAAAGAAGTCCTTAAAGACTTTTCTAAAATACTAGCTTATATCGGGTGCGCGTTGCTACACCCGGCAATTATATTGTAAAATAATTAATATATTCAAAATTTTTATTTGACACTTTGTTGTGTTGCCAAACTATTTTCCAATCCCCGTTTCAGTTTCCGGGTAGCAGGACATCATCAAATAGTAACTCCATTATGAGTTTGAATGTTCTGTGATATTACTATCACAGCTATTCGATATCCAAAGTTATATGGCTTATGTGGACGGAGCCACACCCCTTTGTTCAATGCCCGTCCAAGTTTTCTATTAGAAACACATCTCCAAGTGCTACCTCTATTCTGAGTTTCAATGATATGTGACTTTTGCTTCCACGAAAAACTGATTTTTAGCGATTTTATATGAGAAATCGTATGGGCGAAAGAGGATCCACTATTGTTGCAATATGTCAAGAACCGCTCATCGGATGTTATGCAAATAAGTTTTAAGACCCTTGCCATGACTGGCAAAACACACCCTATTACACCATTGGAACGGTTCAGGAGCGATGGAGTAACATACGGATATTATTAAATTTTAATGTATATAAGTTTGCAAATATTGGAATATTCATGCCTATGCTGATGATATTCAGCTTTATCTCTCAAGACTTTCTGGACTTTTAGAGGATGTAAGCTATAGATTTAACAATGACTTCTCTCTTTTTAACAAGTGGGTGGTCTCTAATGCGATAATAGTTAATCCTCTAAAGTCTAGTTAGTTAGCTAGTTGTCAATAGAGACCGATAAATTGGAATTAGTGAATAAGGTTAAGAATCTTGGCTTTATAATCAATTCTAGACTTACTTGCACTGGCCACATCAATAACACCTTGGGTAAAATCAATGGGACTCTACCTTATTTACGTGTTTCTTCTTAATTTACTCCAGTTGAAATTCGGAGAAGGCTTGTAGTCCAATTAGTTATGCCGCATATATCTTTTTCTGAGGTGGTGTATAGTAAGTTTAATTCTCAGTCTCAGCATAAGCTCATTGTAGCCTTCAACAATGCTACTAGATATGTTTTTAATATTCAACACTATGAACACATTACTTTGAAAAGTAAGGAAATTCTGTAGCTGTAGCTTGGATCAATATTTAAACATGCGTAATATTATTTTCCTACACAGACTTATACATATACAACAGCCGGGGTAACTTTATAAGAAATTACAGTTTTTCCAATCTGTTTGGTAGACCAATTTTATTATTCTCAGACACAGCTACCTCAACAGCAGTAGATTCTTTTACATAAACACCATTCATTCATGGAATTCATTACCTAGCTTCTTAAAACAAATGTCTACAAGATACAGCTTTAAGCATGCAATATTTAAATATTTAAATATTTTTCTTCTATTTTTGTATTTTTCAATTATCTCATTATAGCTTTTTTCACTTTGTTTTCTTCTTTTTCTTTTTCTTTATTTATTTTTATTTTTATTTTACTCGCTTATTTTTATCTGATATTAAAATCTCATTTAGCTGTAAGACTTATATAAGAATAAAAATTTTAATGAAATTTTGTTAAGTTAAGAATTAAGAATAACTTGCCGAAACTAAAACCGAATATTTGGTTAAACACTTATTCAGGCCGATCGTGAGTAATTTTTTCGCCCGGAATCGAAAAAGGGAATATCCGCTTTTAAGATATCAGGTAAGACTTCACTTTTTCATTTTTTACACTCATTAATATTGACGGTTGATGAACAAATTTGCATTCAAAATTTCCAAAATTCCTTGAGCTTTATCTTAAAAAACGGATGTTCCCTTTTCCGTTTCCGGGCGAAAAAATTACTCACAATCGGCCTGATAGTATCGCTAATGTACACCAAAAAACAACTTATCTTATGCATGTCCAAAAACCAAACAAGCTTGGGACATAACATTTCAGCATAACTGGAGGAAGCTGAATTTAACGGCGTTAACCGTTTTTTAATCTTTCGGTCCATTATCGAGAAATTTGAGTTTCAAGGTCATGTGCATGCTAATGTAAATTTTGTTAGAAAAAAATTTTTTTAAGGCGACTGTTCCGGGTTGAGGCGTGTTTTTAAAAACTGATAAAAAAAAAACTACTGCAGATATTTTTAAAAACTTTTTTTATTATTTTTATCATAGAGTTGCGTAGAGTAGTAGGAAACTTGCCTCTGACTGCAATTGCTAGATCATCGGCGTAGGCTGCCACTACACATCCATCTCTCTCAAGAGATAGCAGTATATCGTTAACTACCTAATTCCAGAGGAGTGGAGAGAGAACACCTCCTTGCGGCGTTCCTCTTGAGACAGATCTTATGGCGCTGTATGCGCCCAGGTCTGATAGAACTATTCTACTGTTGAGTAGCTTGTCTATAAGCTTTAATAGAAAAGACGTTAGGCTAATGGGCCTGTAGTCTTTTGAGGTGGTATGTGATGTCTTCCCTGCCTTGGGTATAAAGACCACCCTTGCCTTTTTCCAAGCTGTGGGAATATGCGTTAGACTTATGAAGCCTTTAAAAATTGTACGAAACCAGGGTATTATGATAAGCATGACCTCTTGTATTTCTATAGGGTAAACGCCGTGAGGTCCCAGTGATTTGTAGGGTTTGAAGCTGTTTGCCGCCCATTTTAACTTCCTGTCAGAGACGATGCCTTCGACCTCATGTTGGGAAAAGCTGAGGTGGGGCAGGGGCACACACACGGGCGTGCCACTACCAGGGACGTGCATGTCTAAAAGAAGGTCAAAAGATTCCTCGTTAGACATTGTCCATGAGCCATCCGACCTTTTGAGGTAGCCGGGTGTGCATGGTGTAGTAGCAAGAACTTTACGCATCCTGGATGTCTCTGGAAACCCTTCAATTCCTTCACAGAACTGTTTTCAAGAGGATCTTTTAGCTTCCTTGTTTCGGTTTTGAAAATTTTAAGAGCTACCTTGTAGGCAGCCCAATCGTGTTCCGCTCTCGAGCATTTTGCTGCGTTAAAGAGCTTCCTGCAATTAGTTCTTAGGCCATTCAGAAGCTCTTTACATAATATTTATAAAAATTAAAACTGCTTGTAAATATTATCATGCCATGATCCTATCAATCCAAGATAATTAGCTTCGTTTTCGATCAACTATACTCTCTGGCGAGTCTGTGGAAATTTCTGGAAGTGACGGTTACGTTTGCTCAACAGATTTTGGAACTTTACATAATATTTAAAAAATTAAAATTGCTGGTAAATATTTTCACGCCATGATCCTGTTAAGTAAACGTATCAATCCAAGATAGTTAGCTACGTTTTCGATAGAGATTTCTGAATGTGACTGTTACATTGGGTACGAAAATGGTTATTATTTCCTATTTTAGATATCATTAAATTGAAGCGTCGAAGCGAATAACGTTGTAAGCGACAAATTAATCAAAAATGATGTTTTTGTATACTACCATTAAAAAATGCTCTGGCGTAATATGAGATTACATATTTTCTCAAATTTTATTAGTTTTTGGGCATTATCATGTTTTCCAATGTCTGTAATGAGTGGAAAAACGTTGCATGTGCTCGCAATCATGGCCAATGTAGAATTAAATAGCATGATACAAAAGTGCAATACAGGTAAAAAACGGAAGATAAATTTAAGAAATTGGAAAGACATAAACAAAAAGACATAAACAAAAAGAGGCTAAGAAATAGTGTAGAAGCATATATTGGAAGAAAAGGAAATGTTGAACCCAAGAAAATTGCTCCAGAAAAACTAATGTGGAAAAACGTTGTAAGCGCCATCAGCGAGGATGTTATGCTTACTAAAAAAAGTGATATCATCCATTGCGCTTTAGATATAAAACGTGTTTCCATTTCGAAATTATGTATTGTAAATGATTTTCTGATTCAAATGATTGAAAAAATTGGAAATCTAAATCAAATGGCTCTTAGTGTGCCATTAAAACATTTATTTTTTTATTCCTGAAAACATATAATTCTGTCGTTTAGAACGTTATTCGCGTCAACGCTTCAATTAGCTACAGATATCAAAAGTCAAGAAAAAATGTATACATATATTTAAGTAGAGAGTAAAAATCGAACAGGTTTTGAGTTCCGCAACAAGTAAAGTAAGAATGCGTTATAATTAAATTTATGTATTATTATATTTATTATATAAAAATCTATAATATTGAACATTGAATAAATTATTAATTAATTCTTTCTAAATGACTGTCACGAGAGTCCAAAGGACTTCATTTAACGATAACAAACCATCTTATTAACCGATCTTTTTTCAACTCATTTATAACTTAAGAACTATAAAAACGATTTGATTCTGTAAAGTTTTTTACGAGAAAGTTTATGGGTTCAAAACATAAATTAAAATTCAATTATATTATTTATTTTTAAAAAGTTTTTTAAGTATATTCATCAGGGCCGTAGCTAGAAAAATTTTGCTTCTAGAACTAACAAATTTTTTTCAAAATTAGAAAACTATTTTTTAAGGGGTACTAAAATTATTTTAAGGGGTGATTTTGGGTAATTTTAAAAATATCAAAAAAAAAAATTTTATTTTATAAATAATTTCGACGATACATTTTGCTTCAAATTGACAAATTATTGATAAATATGCTTTCCCGAATGTCAACAAAATTTTTTTTATGATTTTACGATGAGTTTAATAGACATAATTTTTGTTGAATGATCACAAAAATAATTTTTAAAAAAAATTTAGTTCGAAGGCCCCCTAAAGGCCTCTTAAAGTTTCTATTTTTATTATTATTTTAGTCTTTTCTAATTTTGAAAAAAAATTCTAAGTCTTGCGACCGATATTTCGCTAACTACGGCCCTATATTCATGATACTTCATCATAAAAATCTTTAGTTATATTTTATAAAAATGCATATTGAAATTCGACTTCGGAGTTCAGGAATATTCAACCGAAGTCAGGTAAGAGTTACTCAATTAATAAGGGTTTTTGTACAACCAGAATGCTAAAAAAGCATACAATCAATTTTTGAAACTGTTAATTTCTAGTATTTAGCTAATGTAATTAGCTTTGTAAAGCTTGATGATTTTGACAAAATTAGGGATATAAAAATTACACTTTTTTTTTAATACTAAGCTCTTCAACACTTTGGTCGAGATAAATAAAAGTTATTCAGTGATAAAATTGATCAAATATAAAAAAAATGCACTAGTATGTTTTTGTTTCCAAAACAGTTTAGTGTTTTTTTACAGAATTTTTACTTTTAAGAAACAAAAAAATTTTTAAATTGTTGTACAACTAACATCCACTAAAAAATTGCGATTATTTCCAAATAAATTTTGCACCGAATTGTTAAAGTTTCTTTAAAAAATAAAATATTTTATACAAAAACTAGCTTAATACCCGGCTCCATCCGTCTCATTCCATTTAAGATGTATAAACCCTCTGGTTTTCGAGATAGAGCAAAAGAGATAGACACTTGCAGTTCTCGAAAATTCTTGTATATAAATTGTCATTTAAATCGAGATTTAGAGATTTAGAGATTTGTATTACAGTGCCCTCTGGTGTTAAAGATAAAATGAATAAGCACGCACTGTATCCAATAATCTCTATATACAAATTTTCATGCGAATCGAATTAGCGGTTTCGAAAAAAATTTCCTGTAAACCGATCGCAGCGCTATCTACCAGGTCCAATTGTAAATCTAAACCATCCACTCAAACACACACAAAAAAATTTTATCAAAATCGTTCCAGCCGCTTAGGATGAGTTCAGTCACATACTCATGTACAAAAGAATTATATCGGAAGGGAGATAATATTCTTTCAAAACTTAAAAGACACTTATCATTAGAGAAGTTATTCGTATTTTTGCTTTCGAGAATAAAATATGAAATTTTTCACAGATTTTATAAAGCTTAAAGTGTAAAATAAAAAAAATTTTAATTAGCCTTTCAAAATTTGAAAGAACTTTGACCGTGCTTCTTATTTATGATTAGTTGTGTTGTACTTGTTTTAAAAGTGTTTTCAAAAATAATCTGGAACTAGACCTACAAGTTGTGTGCCGATTTCGAACGGGTAAAATTCATGTTCTCAAGTAGCTTTACATGACAATATCTATTCTCTAAAGTTTTCCATTATATGAGGGTATCGAACCAAAGATTTCGGTACGTCAAATCGACGTGAAACCGTCCACCCATACAGTGCTGCCATATCGTCGGATAAATCGGATTTGCTACGATTTTCAGTCTTGAGCCCGATGATTCGATATTTGGCCAAAATGTTCGATTTCAGGAAATATAGATATGATGTCAGATTTTGCATATATATCCTTAAAAAAGCAATGCATATATATAAGACTTAAAAAATATTTTTTTTCTATACATAATCTCTTTTTTTCTGATTTTTTATATTTTTAGATTTTGCAGATTTTGCAGATTTTGCAGATTTTGCTGGACAAAAAGCAACAAAAATTTTTCATTAATTTTCAGAGTTTTTCAGAGTTTCACAAATCCGATGAGTATCCAACGGTCTGATTTGAAAAGTTACGAGACGAACATTTTTTCATGGCAACACTGCACCCACGGCCGCCCCAGTATATAAAGCTATTTATTAATTAAATTATTTAATTAAGGTTATAAAATAATTAAAAAATATACAAGAAGAGAAAAGGATTGCTAGCAACCTGGTTATCGGCCTAGTGTAGTATAAATTTAGAATTAAGATTAAAAAATTAGTTAAAGTGATAAAATTCTACTTATAATACAATTATCTAATCTGTGAGCCTAGTATATACCAATGAAAAAAAAACACTCATGATATAGTGATCTAACCTATGAGCCTAGTTATAAGTATATCAATACTGTTAGTTATATATTAATACGTAACCAATCGGCCATCTAAAAACCCAACCGGCCATATATTGTAGAAAGTGTACCGCAATTGTACTTGAGAACAAGCTTAATATAAACTCTAGGTTTTAAGCATTTCTTAATATCACTTTTCACAAGCTTGCTTAGAAGTGAGATCCTCACTCAATTGTAAATTCTCAATTGTATCTTGAATCTCAATTGTACTTGAGAAACGCTTGATATAGATACCTGAATCTAAAGTATGCTTAATTAACACTTATAATAACAATTGCATGAAAAAGCTTGTAAAAATCTTGCATGAGTAATATTATCACGAGGGTTCCGTTTAAATTTTTTAACAATAGCTGCGATATTATTTTTCAATAGTTTCTCAAATTTTTTCAAGCTTAAGGATTAGGTTGTTAAGCTTTTTTTAATATTATTCTAAAGGATTTTGGCAGGTTGGGTAGTTAAATAGCTACTGGATTTCAAGAAATCCTCAAAATAGAACTAGTGACTCCTCAAAAATACGTCTCTTCACTCTGAACTCGGTTGTTTTTCTACAGCAATATTTTGGGAAAGAATCTCAATTCTTTAACTAGCCTATCTTTCCATATTACAGAATCCATAAATGGATAACTTATTATAATTACTTTTTTTTTCTAAGTCGATGAAAAATTTTAGAAAGATTCAAAGTTGATGTGAATTCAATTCCGAAATCGAAAAAAATATTTTTCAGTTACGTGTACTTGACTGGTAGCCTTCGTTGCACAAAATTTAAACTATGTATATAGGCCCCAACAATGGAGGTAGTAGTTTGTCGTACCTGACATTGCATAACGATCAAAAATCATATTTTTTCAGCGAATTGAATGATGTTGACTGATAATCCAAGGTGCTGCTGTTGTGTTTTATTAAGGTTATGTTTTTCAGAATTTGAGAAGAATCATTTAATATTTATGCTTTTCATTGGCATTTCTTCTCTGAATTTATTATTTCAGAATGCAGAAACTGCCTAAACACTGCGCTTTTAACACTTAAATTAACACTTTTTATTTTTTGTATATAAAAAATTACGTTACGATTTTAATAAATTAATTTTTCTTTTTGCGTTACAGGCACAAATTTTTCTTATTATTACACTCATAGAAATTAAAACTTTCCGAAATCCGCCAGACTATCTGGATGCGTAACGATTAGTGAAGCGACGGTAACTGCAGACCGCGGAGTTCGTAGCAGTATTCAGTGTCAGTGTCAGTCTGACGGATATCCTCGCAAGACTAAATGTCAAACTGGAATCGTTCATATGATGATGATTATGTTGATAATGATGACGACGACGATAGTGACTGAAATGTTTTGATTGCGATTGTCAAACACGAACGAGCAGACGACCAACCGAGCGAATGAATAAATAACTGACTGAATGAGGCACAGAAGACGGCATGCAGTCGATAGTTGGAAGTAGCATCGCGTCAAAGTATCTGAGAGACTCAGTATCTGCGTATCTCGCATCTCGTACTTGCATCCGCAAACAGCAGGGGATGAACTCTGGTTGCAGGGTCTTCATTCCACGCGACGATCCGCTACGAACACATGTGTGAGTGCGACTATGTGTTTGTATGAAGAGGATATTCCTTAGCTCGACCATCCGTCGGCTGCCACAGACACACGCGCGCCCTCTTTGTTGGTTTACGAAATGAATCTGTGTCAGTTTCCAGCAACCGAGAGGACTGCTGGCTGCCGTTATCTCATTTGCCATCGCACTAATACAAAAACACACGTAAGGAACTCACCCTTGTTTGCTCGCACACACACACACACACACGTACAAACATATACAGTCACAAGGCGGTACATGCACAATGTCACTTCGCCTCAGGCGCAACACAGCCGTTTACACAGAAACCAACTTATTCATCCGTTTCCGATGAGAATCCAACGAGTTCACTTAAACTGTAATTGAACTGAATCCAAAACCACTGAAACGATGACGTCGTCTGAAGTTTGTGGTTTGTTGTGCAACGAGAAAACCGTAGAATGCGGCGAATTAATTTGCCACAAATCTAAGCAATTACTAGGAGATTCACTTGGACCTCGTCTAAAGATGAGCAAATACGCTCACTCGTAGTGCTCGTACAAAAACAATACAACGTAAATGAGGCGAACATCTAAAAAATTCTACACTTTGCGAGTTATGACGGGAATATGAGTTGAAGAACGTAATATTATATAAAATCGATCACCTTTAAATCGTTTGTTCAGTAGGCTCCAACTTGTGTAATTTTTATGCTTTGGGCCAGTGGCTCCCAACCTTTTTCAGTGGCGACTGAAAGGGTCTTATCCTTTCAGTGATAATGATGAGTGAATTTCAGGGTCCGATAAGACCCTTGAAATTACAAAGAAATTGGAAAAACCCGTAAAAACGTGAAAGGTACTTCATAATTAACGCCAGTTTTTAACGAGGGTGGTCCTAGAAGTACCCGACCTGACGAATAGATAGCGGTTGTTGCTTTAAAAAATTAGTATGGTAGAAAGTATTAATAACCTTATAAAGCTTAAGTTTCAAGTTTTAAGACGTTACGTTCTAAGTATTTGCTTGACAGCCATCATAAGTGAACGCTCTAAGTGAATTTGTAAACATGGAAAAAATTGGTCATCGGTATGTGACACAATACTTTCATTTGAAAGGCCTAAGTCCAACCAATATCAAAGCTGAGCTAGAATCTACTCTTGGGAAGTCTGCTCCTTCGTTTACAACAGCAAAATATTGGGTGGCAAAGCTTAAACGAGGCCATACGAGCTGCCAAGGCAAACATCGCAGTGGCCGACCAAATGCGGTGACCACGCCAAAAATGATAAAGAAAATCCACAAAATGGTATTGGATGACCGTCACTTGAAAGTGCACGAGCTAGCAGACATTATAGATATTTCAAAAAGTGCTGTACATCGCATATTGACTGCAAATTTGGATAGGAGAAAGCTGTGTGCAAGATTTGTGCCACGTTTGCTCACAATGGAACCAAAACAGCGTCGTTAGGATGTTTCAATCGATTGTTTGGCGATGTTCCACAGCAATAAAGTCAAGTTTTTGAGTTGATTCATAACCATAGATGAAACATGGGTCTATCACTTCACACCTGAGATGAAGGAACAGTCAAAACCATGGACTGAAAAGGGAGAATCGCCTCCAAAAAAGACGAAGACATTTTCATCGGCTGGCATTGTAAGGGCGTCAGTGTTTTGGGATGCGCATGGGATAATTTTCATGGATTATCTCCAAAAAGGAAGAAACAATTAACACCGAGTATAATGCAAACTTATTGCAGCATTGTTTCATCAAGACAATAAACCAGTTTTCACATCCACTATCGCGGTGGTCAAAATCAATAAATTAAAGTTCGAATTGCTTCCTCACGCACCCTATTCGCCAGATGGGGGCTAAATCTGGACCATTTCTTTTACCAAACTTGAAAAAATGCCACGATGGTAAAAGGTTTGCCAACAATGAAGACGTGGAACCTGCGGTTGATGGCTGTTTTGTGGCGTTCGACGGTTCTCACTTTAAATTGCTATTGAACATCGCTAGGCAAAATGTGTCGAGCTGAAAGGAGACTATGTTAAAAAATAAAAATATTTGTTCCCAAAATTATTGTGTTTTCTTTGCTAAGTAGGGTACTTTTGGGACCACTCTCGTATGTTTATGTAAAATTGGCCGCTGAACTCATTTTTAAAATGAGATTTCTGATAAATGTGAAATTGAAGTCAACAACACTTCCCAAAGCATAAATTATTACTTTTTGCCAAAATTTTGACTGTTCCCCAAGTAAAAAAGAATGCTTTTTTTAAAGTAAATGCTGTAGGCTCGTAGGTTTTTTTAATATACTTTAGTTTGTAAAAATTAGAAGCAGAATGTATTTGGACAAGAAATAATTTTTTCTGTGAAGTTGTGTATTTAATTTTTTTGTAACATGCAATGAAGTAATTTTTCGTTGCTCTGTAGGGAAAAAGTTTTTTATTTGCGTCTACGACTTGCAGAACCATCTGCTTTTTGCTTTCTGTGGTGGTAACTTTGTCACTGAATCTTGTGATCAAATTTATTGCGAAAGGGCAATCGTTTACGACTGTGAAGTAGTTTTTATTGGTAATCAAGCGGCTTATTCATAAAAACAAACTTACGCGTACAATTTTCGTAAAAGAGTAATAATTCATAAAAAAGTTTATGATATATCAGATCTTTTTTTCGTGTAAGCTAGTGTTATTCATTGCACAATAATTAAGTATTGTGCCTAGTGGAAAATATTTGCTAATTCAATATATGTATGCTCAATTTTTATTTTGCTTTTCTTATCTTTTCTGATGGTTTATTGGATGGCTTCTGATAGTTTTAAGATCGAGTTGCAACTCACCTGTGACCCTTCCGCGACCCACTGGTTGGGAACTACTGCTTTAGACAATAAGCAATTAACTTTCTTCCTTTTAAGTTAAGAGTTAAGGCGGCAGGTAGGATATTAATTGGGAACTTTTTTAGTTTCAGGTGTCATGTGATTATATGGAATGAAATGAGTTTAATTTTTCTTCATTTTAATCCTTTCCCTACGGCTTTCGAATGTGCACGTTACATTTAATTTTAAACTATTAGATACTATTAGAAGCATTTCACTTAAAGTATCTGTTATCACCAAAGACTTAAGCCCATACTTTGCCATGGTCAATATTGTTCAACTCAATATCGTTTTTAGATGTTGTACAACATTTTCGAATTTTCCTAGCAAAAATGTGTACCAGTCTTCGCTAAAGATTTCATCACTATCATGTCAAAATTGAGTGTAATACATCAACTTTTTTGAAGTGTTTTATCCATTATTCAAAACACTATTGTGGGGAGCATATATAAGATTGAGATATTCAATGAAAAGATTTCATGTTATTTTATGCATATTTAATTCTTGGGCAGCGAAGAAATTAGATGGACTAGAAAATGTACTTTATTGGTTTTTTTGAAGCACCTAGGTTTAAGCCCAGAAGAGTGAGGGCATAGATATTTTCAGCAATTCTTCTTTGGTTATCATGAAGATACTAAAAATATAAGTAAATAAATAAGTAATATAACTTAGAAGGAAGTATTGAATAAAAATAATATCTATTATTTTGTATTAAATTTGTTCTCAAATCATCAAATCGGCACACATGAGTAAAAATTATAAAAACTACGTTAGTTCTCTCTTCCACTGAAAGGTTTCGTGTTTCGTTCGCCCTCACTAAAGATTAGAATGAAAAATATCGTCTTTTTATCACTCTCCGAGAGATCGGTTCGGATATCATTTAGTGTATTTTCGTTCTCTGGTATCAATATTATCCATGATACAGTGTTTTTCTAATATTGTCACGCCCATTTGTCGAATAACGCCCATTTTATTGAACATAATTTGTAATAATTGTGTCTACCCCTACACTAAATTGCAGTACCCTAGTGGCAATATTATTCGAGATACAGTGTTTTTCTAATATTGTTACGCCCATTTGTCGAACGCCCACTTTCTTGACTGTAATTTTTAATAAAAATGTCTGCCCCTATACTAAATTGCAGTACTCTAGTCACAAAATTTTTTAAGATAAACTGTTTTTCTTATCCGAGGCTGGTTTAGTTTTCATTGGGCAGTAGTAATGTGGCGGGACCCAAACCCTGCGCACATTCCATGTTTAAGGTCTATGGAGTGACCCGCCTCTCAAATTAGCCGTCAAACTGACGGATGCCAGTTTGCCGTTGCCCAGGGAACACCACGTGGAGGTTTGAGTCGACTTGAGATGATTTCGACATGGATAATGCTGGCCTCGCCAGGTTGAGGCGGTCAGACACGTTGCCATGTGAAGGTTCGCCCCCTGTTCCCCGATGTTTCTAACGACGACGAGGTGGACCATGCCTCCGATGGATGGACCACGCTGAGAAAGCCCTAACCGCACTTGGTGTATCCGATTGGAGAAGGCGCGCGCAAAGTAGAGGCGCCTGGCGAGAGCTGATGAGGTCGGTTGAAACCCGGACACGGGTTGTTACGACCACCTAAGTAAGTAAGTAAGTAAACTGTTTTTCTAATATTGCCACGCCCATTTGTCAAATAACGCCCATTTTATTGACCGTAATTTGTAATAATTGTACCTACCCATACACTAAAAGGCAGAGATATTATTCGAGATGCAATGTTTTCTAGTATTGCCACGCCCTTTATTTAATACCACCCACTTTTTTAGATGGGCACCTCCGTGCTTATGATATGTATCTGTTTACCAAAAATTATGGCAATCAGGCACATAGTTTAGGAGTTATCGATGTACATACAAATAAAAAAAAAACCAGAGAAACCGACGAACTTGAGAACCTCCTCCTTTTTGAAATCGGTTAAAAATATAGATAAATTTGAATTTTAACTGTTTTTTGTATTTGATTTGAAGTTGACTTTTTGAAAAAAAAAAAGAACAAATGATAAACATTCGATTACTCAAGGAAGAAGCGAATACAAACTAACTTTGAACAGAAAACAAATAATTTGAAGCGAATTCAGAAAAATGTATACAATGAGTGTCAGCCAACTGAGCTCCGATACGATGCACGTATACAACCACACATACACACAAGAAATAAATCGAGAAAAACTATCAGCGTAGCCACTTTGCCACGATTGTCTTAAAATGTGGGGAGGTTAATAATATAGTGCCTGAGGGGAATTTTTGAGACATGTGTAATTGAGATATTTTCTATGAGACAAACTTACAAAATAAGACGTGAAAGACTAACAGTATTGCCATTTTGTGGGGAATTCTTTGAAATGTGAGAAGTTTAGGGATCTACAGGGAATATTTGAAGAATTTTTTTAAGGCATTTTTGAGAAAAATAAACAATTTTTATCAACATTACAGCAACAAAACTTCCAGATATTTTTTAAAACCTTAATTTTTTAATTACTTTTTGATAAACAGATACCTTAATTTTTAAGAAAATGTTGATATTTAAATAATTTTTGATAAATAGATTGTGCGATCATTTCAAATTTATCTTAAATTGAATTTTAAATCTTAACTACTGCTAACAAAATTTTGCATGTCTTAGAAGGTCTAAGAAAAACCTGTTTGGTATTCGTATGACTTCCTTTTGAATTAAAGAACATCTTCTGTCAATTCTTGACTAACTTGTCAAAGCTTTTTGTTTTTAATTTTTCCCATATGACTTAGCTATGATGAATGAAATTAGTATATGCCAGAAAGGATGGAATCTTAGGGGCCATATCTTTTTTTTCTTAACTTATTCGGTCCATTATCATGGCCGCGTTCCTTTCCTCCATACAAATCGTATATAAAAAAAATACACAGGTGCGTCGTTAGACACACGAGAGAAGCGAAGCTTTTTCGCAGTTACATAGATTTGATAGCTTAATAATTTTTTTTTTAATAAATTAACTTTTAAGCACAAAAATTTAAAATAACATATAATATATTACATATATACAGAAAACATATTTGCTGCTTATTTTTTTATTGTTGAATGTCAAATTTCGACGCCAATTACATATACGGGCATATAATGCCAGCGACTCTCCATTATAACTCTCCACACATGGTTGTGAACTTGGCTGCACTGAACAAATTTTTTCCTTCAACAGCTTACTACCTAGCGAAAGAATCTGTCGAAAATTTTTCAGATTTCACTCCAAGCAAATCACAGAAAGAGGAGTAAAAAGCTTCGCTTCAAAAATATATATTAAAGAATGCGCACGAAACAAAATTTAACAAACATTTTAGATACCTTGCCGATGTCATGCGTGCGTTTGTTAATTCCATATTTATGGATATCATCTATTTTTTTGACACTTAAAAACGCACTTGTCAACGCACTTGTGGGCATTAATAATTTTCTTCGTGCCAACAACACCACAAACGCATACACAATACAAACACACCGATGCTGGAGACACCTTGTGGCAAATAAAAGCAAATTTTTGTTAGTTGTAGCATAGCAAATACACAATCCTCTATCTACGTATTGATAGATGGTGACGATCTACTGCAGCATAGCTTCTGTTATAATTAATATTGAATTAACAACTGTTTCTATCAAGTCTTTGTGGCCTGGTGGATAGTGGTGGAAGCTACGACTCTCATTTAAGATAACGCGGGTTCGATCTCCACGAGCAGGCAAAAAATATTTTTAGTATTTAATATTAAAGTATTAAATTTTCTTGTTGTAATAAGCGCTAGCAACAAAGAAACCATAAAATTTCAAGAAAAAATCTGTTGAAAATTTTTCAGATTTCACTCCAAGCAAATCACAGAACGAGGAGTAAAAAGCTTCGCTTCAAAAAACTATGAACAAAAATCGTTTCACAGAAGGTGTTGATTTTTGATTTTGATTTTGATTCAAAGCTACGGATGCCTGGAAAAAAATAAAAAATTTGCGTTTATAATCACCATAGTACACATAAATTGTACTAATTTGGTTCGAGTTTTGTTTTAATGTCATATTCGTACATTGCTTGGATGTCAATATTTTAATTTGGTAAAAATTTCAAATTTCTTTTATATCCTCAAGTAAATGTAGGGACAATAAGCTCCGAAATTTCATCATATTATTAAGCAAATACACAAGAGAAGTATAGCATAGTATAGAAGAGTTATAGGGAAATATAAAGAAATATTAGCTATAGGAATTTAATTTTGGTTAATTACATACATTATAAATTGTGGAGGAGAATGGTCAATAGTGATGAGAATTTTTGTGAGAACCAGAAAATTTTTTCTGGCTCACATTTTTATGGGGCGAAATCAACTATATTTTATTTATTTTTTCCTAGGAAAATTTTTTTTGATTTTTAATTATTTTTAAAAAGTTCGACAAAAGTTTATTATTAATATAGAAGTATAGAGTATTTTGAGATCGTTTTTATACAAAAATAAATTTTAAAAGTTTGATTTTAAAATAAAAACATTGTCGGTTAAGTATATATCAACAAGTTTTAGGGAAATTGCATTCATGATTACAATTGTATCTGTTTTAAGCCAAAACAAATAAATGTTTACAATTTTAGTCCAATTTTTATAACAGTGTTATATCCACCAGTGGTGGAAATAGAATTCCACAGAGGAGGGGAAGGGGCGGATCTTAGTTAGGGCCCAGTTAGGTTCTAATACGAAAAGGTTACAAAAAATTAATTATGCAAAATATAAATACATTTACATTCATAAACTTCGAGCCACATCAGTGCAATTTAATGTTAATAGTATTATTAATAATATAAAATATATATCGTTTGAAAGTGACGGTTTGATTAAGTATTTTGGTGCAATCTGCTAATTCATGCTACGTCAGATTTATTGCATATTGGATATTTTTTATGGTGCTATTTAAATAATTAATATTTTTCACAGAGAGTAAAGTCCTATACCGTTTACAAGTAGAGGTCAAATGTAAGGCTCAGGTTCATTTCTAATTGCTGTTTAAAGTTTATTTTAATATGATTATATTACAATGTTTTTGTAAGGATTTTAAAAAATTTGAATATAATTAATTATTTATTTCTTTGTAAACTTTTTCAAAAGAACATTACAATACCAATCTTAAATTGCAATAAAAATTTAACTGAGCGTTGCATTTAAATTGTATTTTTCAACTTTGTCCAAGGGGGACAAACGGCTTTTAGGGCTTATTTTCATATCTTTTCAACACAAAAATTCTCCGAGGGGGGGCTAAAGCCCTTTCAGCCCGTATGTAGATCCGCCACTGATATCCACAAATTATGTCTGTATTTTGGAGAAGTAGAGCTTCCGAAATTCAGCCGATTTGATAAAAGATTTGAACAACTACAGTTTTCCAATAAGCTTCAATATTAAATTTCAATGATTTCGAAGTGATTTCGTATTAAAATAGTGGCAACTCTCAAACGGTAACAGGCCACGAATTATTTGAGAGCAATCCCAGATATACATTCTCTCAAATGAGTATGAACTGGGACCGCATCGCATGCTGTGAGTATCTGAAGTTCGTATAACAGAGCTCTTGTTTTTGACGATGCCTGTTTGTGTTTGTTTATCGTGCAACAAGGACAACAAAAACAACAGCGACTCATCCTAAGGACAAATAAAAGACATGCAGCACATTGAAAAACCAAGCAAGGGAGGAGCAACGCAGCACAATAGGGCGGGCATCCTTCAATTCATTGATTCACTATTCACCAACTGAACGAATGGCAGCAGAAGCTACAAGACCATCAGCAGCAGAAGGCAGAAGCCTCACATTAGCAAGCAAAAACAACACCAACATTGCAGGATTCAGCCTGATGCTCATTGTGATGTGTTGTGATGCTTGGCGAATGTGTATCTGTATCTGTGTCTGTATCTGTACATGAGTCTGTATCTGTATCTTTTGCTATTTGGCAGCAAGCTCTCTGCAAATGTTTAACCATTTTAAATGGTTCTGCGGTTGAGTGGGAGAAATTCGGGATCATGATGACGTTACTACAGTTGTGGAGGGAGGTAGACCGCAATAAGCTTGCGCAATATGGAGTCAGTGTGCTTCGTGGGGTGTTGCATGGAAGGTGAAATAGTCGGGGGATGACTGGTTGGATGGCTTGCTTGTCGCTTGCTTCGCATTCAATGCAAACAAAAGGCACCAACAAATAAAGGACGACGCTAAAAAGAGCAAAAACCTTGGTACTTGACTTCAGCATGTAGCAAACAATCCCCACTCCGAGCGCTTGGGGGCTTCAGAGTGTTCAGTGAGATATATCAGTCGTGCTGCTGCTGCTTAAGTATGCTCTGGGTTTGAGCGAGGGTGGTCTTCAAATGTATGTGCAAAGGAAGTTCCCTGAACACAAAGTTGGGGACACGCTATTTCTGTGGTTGTGGTTGATTGCTTAGATATATAAAATCTCGGTACAGCACAAGAGGAGAAGAGGATGTCATTTTTGTAATGGTTGTGCTTGATTTGAGGTTTTGTAAATAGTTATATGATTTCAATATAAAAGTGCTCCTTAAACATTGCACATTAAAAACAAGAAAATTTAAGATCCATTATTTATTGTTTGCACAACTAGTATTGTGCCCAAGTTGAATTTTTTGAATGTTTTTGAACATTCGGCATTTGAACGACAAATTTGTTATTGAGATAAAACTATAAATTAACTGACGTATCCAGCCTCCAAGTAAAAGAATGACAAAATGTCACAAAAGGATTATTCGCCTAATTGAAATCGAATAAAATTTATGGCATTTTGACTCTAGGAAAGCATTAGAGTTATCCGTAGATAGCAATAAAACCCTTTTCTCTATTGACGCTTTTGACTTTTATGCGTCAATGCATTTTGATACCCTTGAAATTTGTTAAAAAAAAAAACGATTCAGACGTGCGGCATGCAAATACAACAGATTGTTTTTCGCTGCCGTGTTATCTTTGCTTAACCCCATTAACACCCTGCCCTTTCCAACCAACAAATGTGCTTCAACCCCTAATAGTTGACTTCAATATGGAAATTCTACTGCTTGCGCTGTGAAATCAACACTAAAAAGCCTCTAATAGCAGGCAAATAGCTCGATGATCAGGCACATCAACAGACACAAACAGCAAATGAATTTGTTAACATGACATTAATGTTGCATCCTAAGCTGACACATTATTTATGGCATCATGACTGAGTGTGGAAGGATATGGTTGATTGTTGTAAAATTGAACGACATAGTTAGCTATTTTTTAAATGTGTTCTTTTTTTTTGCATAGTTATAATGGTGATGAGTTGAATTTGACGTCTTTAATGGAGTGCGGCGCATCATTATATTTATGATGGGTTTCGTGTTCTTGTTGTCATTTTTAGTCTCACAATTTATGGTATGGAGAATGCTTCTCTATTTAAATATTTTTTGAAGTGAAAACTTCTTTAGGCGCGTTGAGTACTTTTTGGTAGAGAGCAAAACTATAGATTCGCGATATCATCACGCTGTTAGCTATATCATCACGCTTTTAGCTGTTAATTTCTTTTGCATTGTATAGCATTGCTTATGTCGTGGTTATGCTAGGCAAATATGTTTGGTGGCCTTTTTTTATTACCGAGGCGATAACCAACCGATTACCGAACCACTTATCGATTACCGAAGCAATTACCTTCCGATTCCCGAACCAATTACCGATTACCGAAGCAATTACCAACCGATAACCGATACCGAAGCGATTACCAACCGATTAACGAACCAATTACCGATTACCAACCGATTACCGAACGAATTACCAATTACCGAAGAGATAACCAACTGATTACCTAACCAATTACTGAAGTGATTACCGATTACAGCGATTACCAAAGCGATTACCAACCGATTACCAATTACCAACGAAATTACCAACCGATTACCCAAGCGATAACCAACCGATTACCGATTTCCGAAGCAATTACCAACATATTATCGATTACCGAAGGGATTACCAACCCATTACAGATAAACGAAATGATAGCGGATTACCCATTGCTGAAAATATTGCCAACCGATTGCCGAAACGACTACCAACCGATTATCAAAGCGATTACCAACCGATTAACAAAGCGATTACCAACCCATTACCATTTACCGAAGAGATAACCAACCGATAAACGAAGCAATTACCAACCGATTACCGAGCCAATTACCGATTACATAATCAAAGTAATTGTGCTACAAATATATTATATAATGACATTAAAAAATAGCAGTTTATACATTCAATATTACATAAATTGATAAAAAGAGTTAAAAAAATAGAACGCGTCTTATTTGCCGACTCTAGCTACTTTGGAAATTCATAACAGCTATGTTATTTCATAGCTTTAAGTTTTCACTTCGGTCGGCAGTCCACCAATGCCTAATTTTTTTACAATATTTTCAAATCATAAAAAAACAAATGAAACGCACTCGTTCACACGACGTTTCTTTCTTATTAATAAAAATAAAATATACCTAAGACAGTATGTTTAGTCAAAACTTGTCCTAAGATAATTGTTTCAGTCTGTAACGTGATCAAAGTCGGTGATTTCTAGCTCATTGTAAATGTCAATTCCAACTCTGTAGAAGCCAAGCGACCTTGAAATCAATAGTGTAGCCTTTATAAAAGGATCTACGAAAAACATTTGATGTGCCTTTGGCATCACTCATATAAAAGTTGACACAAGCTGCGAGAGTGAAGTCGTACAGGAATGCTCCCTCTCATAAACGTACAATAAAGTTATGTTATATAAATTCAACTGCCGTCGATCACTTCACCTATACGTGTGTAGTTATGTTTATCTGCGAGACTCAAGCGCAAAAGGGACAATGAGCCGCCAAGCTCATGTCTGCACCTCCTCTATAATTAACTCGGCTGGATGCCTTTGCTTCTGTGCGCGCAAAAATCCATTCAAGAGTCTTGAGAACCTCTTCTTGTTTAAGAATCTCGCGAGACCTGCGAGGGGAACTTTCTTGGCCCAAGATACGAGAGCGACATACCAGGAGTCAAGCTCATTATTACGTTGTTTTGTATTTCATAAAGCAGCAGCAGCAACTTAAAACAAGAGCAACACATACATTTCAATGCATATTTTTTTTTTTTTTTTTAAGAAACTACAGTTAGAATTTTGCGTAATATCCCTTGATGCTGAGCAGATTCATTGTTTGATGGCTCAGAAATCTTTTGTTAAAACCAACGTACTCTTAGCAAGGACTTTTTTTGCTTCCGGCCTAGCATTTAAATGCACGAACTTTTGCTGCTTATATCAGGACACGGTATAGAAATCTTAAAGTCAACTCTGTGAAGTCATTCAGATCAGCCAAACAATCAAGGATCAAACCGAAAGATCGAGCTAAATTTCAATGATGTCTGGAGCGGAAGTCATTCTCAATACCAAAACAACAACAGCAGCAGCAACAACATAGTCCTGAAAAAGCACGAGTACCACGTTAGGATGGCCAAGTTATTGACGTTGTACACCAGAAAAAGAAGCACCAAGAAAAAATATACAAAAGTAGGAAAAAAAAAATTGAATTCGCACTAATGTTAAGAGCCTCAACAGTCCTCAAATTTAGATAATATGAATATAAAAATTGTATTCATATGGAAAATGCAGTTTTCGTTGAATATAGCACTAAAAATAGTACCATGATGGCTTTTGTTCTCTAGCTGGAAGATGCATTTGAAACTTAATACGATGTTATGAGTACGAATATATCATGCGTTGCAATTAAATTATGAGCAGATTGCATTGCTTTCACAAAAGACTACGATCAGATGCCGATCAAGAAATCGACTCGTCAGTTGAGAGTGTGATGAATATTTAGGGCGTGACACTGGAGGCGAAACTCTTTCCGTCAGTTATGTCAAAAATCAGCGGAAGTTGATTTGTACCGCGATCAAACAGAGGTACTTGAACTGAAGAAGGGAACTTCGCAAATGCATGCCGTTGGCCGGAAGCAACAAGACGCGTGTCCCAGGATGATGAGGAAAATGCATCATCTGCAGCCGCCCAGACTCTACGTTTTCACTTTCGATTTTTCTCAATACAAAAAGTATACCTGAAACCAGGTATGCAGAATACATGGCAATTGTAAGAGAAAAAGAAGATAGGCAAAATTTTATTTCGGAAAAACTTCATAAATTGGGCAAAAAATGAGTAACAAAACCGATGAAAATTCATTTCAATTAATTTCTGTGCAATCTGCTCTCCTTTATTGTGGTAAATTTGCTAAACAAAGTGGTTTTTGTGTACAAACCAGTGTGAAATAACCCTTTTTGGGTTATTTTAATTGATTTATCATAGAAGTGAGATACCAAGACAAAAGGAGTAAAGTAAGCCCTAGGCATTGCTAATTTTTAACAGGTAACAATAACTCAGATAAGATAATCAAATCAATTCGTTGCTCTGCGCGAACTAATTATCGTGAGAATCTCCATAGTCTGGTTTCTTTTCCGAATTACCTGAATGTATGCGGTTCAAATGCACACTGCTTTAGATTAATCCTTTTTAGGCACTTTGCAATTCACTTTTCCTTACTTTTGTAGATCAATTGAAGAATTAGGGAAACTAGCGTTTATATTTAAAGAAAGAAATGCCTTTTCTGTAGAACTAAAAAGATTTGTCTAATTCAAATTAAAACCATTGATCAAAACACAACACATGAAACTTCAAACAGTAGAACTCAGCATATATCGAGCAATGCTACACTCGCGTATCACATTTAGTCACTATCTTGTTAACAAGCTTCGAGCCAAATAAAAGAAAAATTTTGATTATTAGAACTAAACACAACGATAATGAGAATCAAGTGAGTATTCCACGACTAACTTGATATAAGAGCGAACTACAAAAGAGCTCTCCACATTTATGCAGATAACGACAGGAACTCAAATGTGGAAGCAGCAAAGATTATGAGACGCTAAAACAGCGGACTTTTGATAAAATTAAATATATATGATATATGAATTAAAGTGATCAGCATTGTAGAAATAGTTTGTTTTTGAATTAAAAAAAAAAAAAAAAAATTTGCGTGCTTTTTGCTAATCAAAATTTGCAAATGCTATAGAAATTAATTTCATGATTCACATCTAAAGTCATCTAAATCTTAAAAAAAGTTACAATAAATTATATCTCACACCATGGGTGTAGGCAGGATATTAGCCAGGGGGTAGATCAAAAATATTTTTTATGCTGGTCGGTATATAAAAATAAATTTTTCTACGTCACCCATTACTTATTTTTCTTAAGAACAAATTTTTGCACAAAAGTTAAAAACACTTTAATTTTAAAAAATAGCTTCATATTGAACAACTGATTTTGTTTGTTTAGTAATGGCAAACTGTGTGGCTCCTTACTCCTTACACTCCTTACACTACTCCGATACAAGTTATTAACTTCAAATTCAAACTTCTGCATTTAAAGTAAAACTTTTTTCAAACCAAATTTTAACCTATTTCACTTCAAATTCAATTCAATTTCAAATGCAACTTTTTACAAATCAAATTTAACTTTTTTTACTTCAAATGCAACCTTTTTAACTTTAAATTCAATCTTTGCAAGCAAAAGCTTTATTAAAGTTTTTTTACGCCAGAATGAAACCAGAAGAAAATCTATATTCAAATATTGAAGTAAGCATAATGAAGGTCTAAGTTATGGACTTTCACTAAGTTAAGTGAAGTTAAGTAAGTGGAACTGAAGGCATATAAAAAATATAAATATTGGTACTTTCACATTATTTTCATATTGCTTTTACGATTTTTCTTTTCCAGTAAGTTGGATGCATTTAACATTCATATAAGTATTATTTTATTCGATTTATAGGTTAAGCAGTTATATAACACCCAAAACTATAAAGAAGATTGCATCAAAGATTGCATCAATGGCAATTTTTCTTTTTACTGTCTAAATATAAATCCCTAAAATAATGCTTTTGCTAGCAATAGTTAAATTAAAAGTTTTTAAGTTTGATTTGTAAAATGTTTTATTAAGACCTGATTCCAGCTCTTCCCTAAAGTATATTTTCATACACAAAACTGAAAATTAATTTAAAAGCAATTGTCTTTTGTCAATATTACTTGAAAGAGTATGCAGCTCGTAAGAAAAAGTGTTTTGATTTTAATACTTTTTTTCATTGAAAAGTGACATCGACATTACTGTGAATGTCAAGAAATATATGTAAATAAAATTTTGACAAACAACATTCAGAGGTAAATAATTTGTTTAATTTTTTTTTAATAATTGATTTAAAATTACTAAAATAATGTTGTAGGCATCAAAGTGAACATTTCGATGGAAGGTGAAGAAGAGGCAGCACAGGTTGGGTAGAAGTTGTCTTCAGAGAAGTGGTCTAAAGCTGTACGAAAGAAGTGGTCTGCCAACTTTTCGGAGGATGAAAAACACCGGCTACACACAAAGAAAAAAAGTGTAAAATTATAAAATTGCCGGGTATAATTTGCCTAAGACCTTCGGCCAAAATGGGTTATCTAAGCATTTGTATAATATAACAAAGGAAATTTAGGCAACCTTCTGCTAAAATGAGTTGCCTTAGATTTTAGGCAATATTAAAAAAGGAACTTGGGTATCATAACATAACCTTAGGTAAGTTATACTTATACTAGTGAAGACTTCCTAAGGCCTTTGCAACAAGCGCTTACATTGTTCTCTTATGACTTATTTGTTTTTACCATCTTTTCAGTTATGTTGGACACTTTTATGTTTTTCTGTTTTTAATTTACACAATTTTAATTTAATAATGTCAACTCATAAGTAGTCTTGCATGATTCTCGCTGTGATCCACTAAGCAGTTTTATGTTATATTTGCTTCGTCAATTTTACGAATAAATTACTTCGAAATATATACACGTTAGTACAAATGATTAGAAAAGGAAAGCAAATAATGACCGGATATGACAGAAAGAGTAGCAATGAAAGAAAAGATTGTAAAACCCCAATTTGCTTTTGCCCAAGTAGCTTTGGCATATTATACAATTTTGGGATACCTAAGTTGACAAAAAACTTTTGAAATTTACACAAATTTCTTAGGCTTCATACAAAAATAGTTACCTAAGTCATTTTAGGCAATACGCAGTCGGTATTTTTCTGTGTGTAGCAAGGGAGGTGAAGGAGTGTCCAGCCATCTGGAACATCACCAACATCCACCACAGGAACAAAAATGCAGTTGACCAGGCTTAGCGATCTATAGCTGGTATTTTGGAGAAATAAGGCAAATAACCTTAGAAAATATCGCTTAATTTAATTTTGTTTTAACACAGAAAGTGAATGTAGGTCGGCATGGACGACCATGCAATTCAGTCATAATTCTACTAATGAATTATTTCAATATTTATAGGAATGTATTAAAATGTTTGATGGAAACAAATCAGCACTAAGATATTAAGATAAAATATCAACAATGCCGGAACTGTCGAAACTGTCGCCGTCAAAATTACGAGTACTTGCCTGCATGGTATAATGCAGCGCTGATTATGTTAAGAGTCAGATGCAGCGCTGATTATGTTCTCTTCTTCGTCACTGCCGATATTATCAATGGCGCTTTGCAGTAAATATTTTTTTATATAATTTAAAATGATGTTTGGTAAAGCAATTAAAAATGTTCAATTAAAAATTGCTTCAATATCAATAAAAACACGAAAAAGAACGATTTTTTAAAATTTTTAATTAAAACAACAGGACAGCTTTAACTATTAAACTTCGTTTACATTTTCACAATTCTTGCTTTCTCCCGTCTTTCTCATAGCTTTGAGATTTTGTATGAGTTGTCAACTTCGTTTTGACATTCGTGGCATTACGCTCTCATCTAGCGAGCTTACCTTCATTTATTCTACCTACTACTTTTTATTCTACTTTTTCACACTCAAGAAATATCAGTAACCTTTTTCTTAAGTAATTACTTCACAGCTGGATAGATACCTTTGACTGGAAAATGTTTAGTTTGAAGTAAAAAACTTTGCATTAAAAGTTAAAGATCTGTTAGATATAGGTTTTCATCAACAGTTTTTTTACCAAGCAACTGTGTTGTAATGAAATAGCAACACTTAATGAATTTTTTTATATTATTATTTAATTGCTTTCATTTTTCTTATATCTACTGGGGAAGCTATATCCCCAGCTACGCCCATGTCTGAAACCATGGCTACCGCTAGAGAAATATTGGTCGCAGAACTAACAAGTTTTTTATTTCAAAATAAAAAAACGCTAAAATTATAAAATATATAAAACTTTAAAGGGGTGAATAGTTTTGAAATAAATTTTTTCCTAAATTTATTTTTGTGATCATTTACCAAAAAATAATATTAATTAAATTCATAGAAAATTCATAAAAAACTTTGCTGATGTTCGCAAAAACCTATTTATCAAAATTTGTCTATTAGAAGTTAAAGGTTTTGTTATTTTTGAAATTACCCAATAACGCACCTTAAAAATAACTAAAAAAATTAAGTTTAAAATCCCTCAGCCCCCAAATGAAATTTTGATGTTCATTGTTATTTAAGTTTTTTCTAATTTAAAAAAAAAAAAATTGTTAGACTATGAGCAATATTACACTAGCTACGACCATATCTAACACCCTTATTGGTGGTCTCATCAATGTAAATATTTTTTCTAAGTTGGGCTATTGACAGTGGTGGTTCTAGAAATTGCTTAAGGGGAGGGTCATCTAATAAATTTTCATGATACATTTTCAGGAGAACAATATAAGAAATACTTAAGAAATTAATCCATATTAAAATACCTTAGTCCTCATACAATGACCCAGAAGAAAAAATCCTGAGATTATCCATCTTTTATAAGTATAAGTATAAGTATAAGTATAAGTATAAGTATAAGTATAAGTATAAGTATAAGTATAAGTATAAGTATAAGTATAAGTATAAGTATAAGTATAAGTATAAGTATAAGTATAAGTATAAGTATAAGTATAAGTATAAGTATAAGTATAAGTATAAGTATAAGTATAAGTATAAGTATAAGTATAAGTATAAGTATAAGTATAAGTATAAGTATAAGTATAAGTATAAGTATAAGTATAAGTATAAGTATAAGTATAAGTATAAGTATAAGTATAAGTATAAGTATAAGTATAAGTATAAGTATAAGTATAAGTATAAGTATAAGTATAAGTATAAGTATAAGTATAAGTATAAGTATAAGTATAAGTATAAGTATAAGTATAAGTATAAGTATAAGTATAAGTATAAGTATAAGTATAAGTATAAGTATAAGTATAAGTATAAGTATAAGTATAAGTATAAGTATAAGTATAAGTATAAGTATAAGTATAAGTATAAGTATAAGTATAAGTATAAGTATAAGTATAAGTATAAGTATAAGTATAAGTATAAGTATAAGTATAAGTATAAGTATAAGTATAAGTATAAGTATAAGTATAAGTATAAGTATAAGTATAAGTATAAGTATAAGTATAAGTATAAGTATAAGTATAAGTATAAGTATAAGTATAAGTATAAGTATAAGTATAAGTATAAGTATAAGTATAAGTATAAGTATAAGTATAAGTATAAGTATAAGTATAAGTATAAGTATAAGTATAAGTATAAGTATAAGTATAAGTATAAGTATAAGTATAAGTATAAGTATAAGTATAAGTATAAGTATAAGTATAAGTATAAGTATAAGTATAAGTATAAGTATAAGTATAAGTATAAGTATAAGTATAAGTATAAGTATAAGTACGAGTATAAGTATAAGTAAATAAAAAATATAATAATTCAAAAACTTGTTTTTGAAAAATGAAGTTATTAAAGAAAACAAGTTAGCCTGTCTGATCGGCCGTCACCTCTATGCAGACAATGGAAAGACTTCTTGAGAACATAGACATTAACTTTTCGGAGTCGGCATAACTTTTGTTGGTCTAGTTCTCGAACATCGATGCACAAACATTTAAAAGCACGCACAACATAATCGATCATAAGAAGCTCTGTAAATGCGCATTAAGCACCCCAGTAACGTTGGAGTCTTGTATTAAATGCAGCTTTTCATCAATATCAAAATGCCTCTCACATGAGTCAAGTGAGAAAATAAAGTAAGAACAATAAGTAAATTTAAAATTTTTAAAATAAAAAAAAACATTTCTTAGCTTGTATAGTTTTTAATAAATACAGTGGATGTTCAGCATGTTTTCTTTATCATGTAAGTTTTGCGATTAAATTCGTTTATCCCTGTTTTTGTTTCAAAAGTGGGAAATTTATGTCAATTTCATTTTTGCTTCATTTTTGCTTCAAATTTGCTTTGTTTTAGAATAATACTATGTCCGAATTTCCGAATTTATAAACTTAACAAATTGAATGTACTAGCATAAATTTAACTTTAATTTTCTAGAATTTGAACTATGTATTTGCAAATTCATTGAATTTGAAATCGCCAATTGAATTGATTAAATACCCATAAAAAATTATAGCCTTTACTATCTTAAGCAAGTTATCAGCTTTATTTCAGTCATAAACATTTTTAATGTGGTGCAGCTATCTTTGGCATCAGTATCAATTTCTATCTACAAGCCAACGATCAATTCTGTCAGAAAAATAGTCATAAATTGTCAAAATTTCAACAAAATTATGCCAGTGTCATAAATTCATAAAATTCGAAATGCGAACGCATTTTACAGTACAACAACTACATACTCACATGTACGAGTATAACAACTACGATACATCAGATACGATAATCGTCTTCAACAGCGAGAACAATAAACCAAAAACACCTAAACGACAATAAAACATTTATTTTTGTTTTGATAGATGATATCACCGCAATAAGCAACTAAAGATCCATCGATCGAGCAAGAGAGACAGCCAGATAAGCACACGAATGAGCCAACTTATAATGTCTGTCAACACCTTGAAAGAAGTTGTTGTTGTTATGAATGTGAATGTAACACTGATGATATTTTTATAACTAATAAATTATTAATTTGCTGTAGTTATAAACTTATCGCTCTACGATCATCTACGCTGAACGAAAAAACATAAGTAATATTGCCTAAGTCAGCTTAGTTAGAACATTTTGTATAAGCAACTCAGCAATTTGTACTGTTTAACAAAAAAATTTTTTCAATATGTATTCGGCTAAGGAAAGCAAATCTGAGGTAGTCGTTAACTAAGTTCTTAAAAACAAAAGTTGAGGTTATTTGTATGGAAATTTTAAATAAAAATCAAAAAATTTACCTAAATAATCAAAGCAGTTTCATAAAAACTTTTTTATGCTAAATTGGCAAAGAGAAGAAAATAAAAACTAAATTTGTTTTTTATTATAAACACGATTATAAGGTAATTTTAGATAAGTTTTTGCTGTGTGTATAATGATAAGACAATTGATCGAAAACGACAACCGATCGTCATGGAACAGCTCAAACTGATCAAGTTTAAATTGTTGTACAAATGTCAATTGATAAAAGAGGGAAAAATCGAAAAAGATGTTTCTTTAAGTGGGGCTGCCAAAAAGGATGTCCACAGCAACGCATTTAATCACAATTTTCAAATCAACCTGTTCGTCAAAAATTGAACATTGCGCGGTGATAATACAATTTTGATAATCGAGAAGCTATCTAAAAATTTATTGTACATTCATAAATAAACATTTAGGCATTCAATTGTTTATAAGTAGTAACGTAGTTTCGTGCATAACGCTTTGTTGTTGCATGATATAAATGTATGTCAATAACAACAATATAAATACAACGTTGTGTAAGACATCTAATTAATTAAGTTTCGAGCACCTGCTGCCCTAACACAAACACAAAATAATGCGATGAAATATCTTTTAGATAAGCAGAAAGGGGAAGAATTACATTAGTAATTGAACTTGATTACGGATAACTTATACCCCCTAAGGTTCCGCGAGATGCCTCAGGGATTCCGTTCGAAAATGTAGAAAATGAAGCTATGAAATTTAAAATATTATTTTAAAAAAATAGTTTTTAAAAATTTTAAGTAAACCAAATCGTTTAATTGAAGCCAACTCAAGCAGCAGGTCAAGAAATATTTAATTTACTTGATGCTTATTTTTAAAATCGTGCGATTTCTTGGAATTTATACAATCATAGGTCTATGCACTGATGGAGATAAGGCCATGGTTGGAGTTACAAAGGCGTAATAGCACGCAGAGTTCCAGACATCAAAAATAACCATTGTAGTCTTCATATTCATGCTCTTGCTGTTAAATAGATACCACAAGTACTTCAAGAAGTTCTCAATGAAACTGTTAAGATTGTAAATTTCATCAAAACCAGACCCCTAAATGCTACGATATTTACCCTATTGTGTGATGATATGGGAAGCTTACATAAAAAATTGCTTCTTCATACAGAAGTAAGATGGTTATCCAAGAGAAAGTTTCTGACCAGGTACTTTGAATTACATGGTGAAATTCGAATCTTTTTATCAGAACATGAACATGATTTATCTGCAAACCTAAAAACATTAGTTGGCTTCAAAATCTGGCCTATCTTTTCGATATATATTCGTACCTAAACGAGTTTAGCCTACCTTTTCGATTTATTTTCTTACCTTAACGACGTGAATCTTTCACTTTTCAAGGGCCAAATACTATAACTTTAAAGTTCAGAAGTTAAGTCAACTCAATTTAATTAAAGTTAGAGCTTTAGGGGGAATGTATAAATAAAAATAATACACAGTTTTTTAATAACACACACCGAGAAAAAAAGCTATAGGTAAATCACCTAAGTCGGCTTGGGTGAAGAGTATTGTATGGGAATTATTAACTTATGCTTATTCACCTAAGCAATTTATTGTTTAATACATTGCTTTGCAAGCACATACTTCGATACCATGCAAAAAAAAAAAATATTTGATTCACCTAAGCCCAAAATCCAAAAATACAAAATTAAAAAACAACTACCATGGTTTGAGCTATTTTCTGCAAACAAAAAAAAAAAACTCAGCTGCATCATTAGACACAAGAGTGAAGGATAGATTTGATAATTTGATGTTTTTTTTTTTTTAATAAAACCACTTTTAAATTCAAAAATAACATTAAGTAAATTAAAAAAAAACACTTTAATATTCACACCAGTAAATTTTATTACATTTCATCAACAAAAAGAAGAAAAAAAAAGAAAAAAATTTCATTGCCCGCCGTGCGGAATCGAACCTGGAACTTTTGGTGCCAGTCCATCGCTATACCAACTGATCTAAGCAGCTTTGCTACTGTTTGCTGACATAACTGCAGCTACGTTAATTCATCTAAGCAATTTATTGTTTAATACATTTGAAAGCACATACTTCGATACCCTGCCAAAAAAAAATATTTGATTCACAGATGTTATGCCCGTATGATACTTAATTTTTTTGTCCAATTTTCAAATCTGAAAACAAGTGGAAAAAACAGTCCGTCCTACAAATTTTTCTTCAATTCGTACCATATGCGTACTGACTCTTACCAATTGAATCCATGCATTCGTGTTATTTGAACTGCTCTAGTTATAATTTTCAGTGATCAATTTAATTAAGTATCATACAGGCTTTAACAGATGCTCTACTAACAGATGCATTATGTCGCAGTATTATGTTGAAAGCTGCAGCATAGCTCAATGCGTAGCGTAGTGTCTTCATATACAGTCGTATCGGTTGGTGTGGGTGCGAATATCAACCGCATGCGAAGGTAAAATTTTTGTATTTGATATTTAATTTAATTTAATATAATTTAATGTTCTTGTTATAATAGACGTCAATCAGCAAGAAAAGCCGAGAAGTTATTAATTTCTAAGAAAAAAACGGTGTTGATAAAAGAAAAATTTTTGTTGTTGCCGATTTCAGTCAAGCAAATCACAGAATGAGAGGCGGCAGCTTAAAAAAAAAAGGAAAATAAAAAAAAAACCAAAACCGGAAAAAGTTGTATTTTCGAAATTCAATTTTTTTTCTTTAAAGTATTGTATAAAAAATTACCAAATACTTTGTTAATTTATCGCCCAATAAAAATTGGCAAGTCAACATGTAAAACTTTTTCATAAAGTACTAATACAAAAGCGTTTTCATAAAGTACTTGGTTGGCTGAAAACTGCCAAAGCCATCAACACTAGGTTTTTTTTCAATTTAACATAAGCTTTTTTCTCGGTGTACGGAAACCGCATTAAAATTTTCATTTGGCCATATTGAAATTGCTCCATTTTAGATTAAAATAATGGAAGTTAAAAAGAAATTTAAAAAAATTTTAAAAAAAATTTTAAATTTAAAAAAAAATTTTAATATTTTAAAAAATTTAAATTTAAAAAAAGCATAGTAAGAGACTTGATGCCTTCTATTACAACCTACCAATATGAGAAATCTTTTTTCATATACGTCGCTACAGAAACTAAATGCAGAAATCGACTTGAACAGAAAATTAAATACGTCTCCAACTAACAACAATTCATTGAGATCTAATAAACAAGCACACCAAATTGATTACCTTTTCATATATTTTTTTTTTGTGTGTATTTTATGAAACATAACATCAGATCTGTGAAGGATTCTAATCATATGTAGCTGACTTCAGAAAAAAGGCTTCAGAAAAATTAAGTCACCAATCATTTTGAATGTTTTTGAATAATTAATAATTTTGTGGAAACATGACTTGATTTCATTGTCACTACATCTTTGTCAATTTCATTGCGATTTGACTTTGAACGCATTCAAGTAACACAAATTTTAAAGTTTTTACGCAATATACTTAAGCAAAATTTTGTGCTGATTCTGAATCCGGCTACTGTTTCTTCCACCACGCCCACTTTTCAGATATTCACTTAAATATGGAAGCGATGAAGAACTTTGCAAAATTGTGTTAAGTTGTACAATAAAAGTTTTTTATTATTAATCTAAATGAGTTCCATACTTAAGAAACGTGCAAGTTTATTGTATAAATTTATGGTATTATATTGAATTTTTCCTCTAAGTGAAATATGAAAATTTAAAAAAAAAACACACAAAACATTATGAACAATAAATTATAAAAAAAATTCAATCAAGTCACAGCTGACTTCAAGTTACTTGAATGCAATCAATTGCCACATAAATGAATGCGAGACTGCAATCAAATTATGACAAATGATTGCTAAGCTCACATGTTGAAGTCAGATGTACGGAAAAGTAATTATGTATTGTAATGAATTTGAACAAAATCAAAAACTTGAAACGTAAAATGATTGGAATCTTTCACAGCTCTGTAAAATATGTTCTATATAATATGAAATAAAATTATTTGTTTTTTACTGAAAAAATGCAAATTTATATCTTTTGTAAAGTTGCCGACATTATTGGGTTCCGTCGCAAACTTAATATTGAAAAAGGTTCTGCTGATGATGGAAGTTTGAAGAACGCTGATTTAAATAATTCCTTTTTTTTTTTGGTATTGGGGGTTGGAATTAGTTTTAAAGGTTTTCTAAGAGATGGCGTAACTATCAATAGATCGCATCGGGCACACCTGTGACTATATTCATTTCAAAGCACATTGTCTAAGCTTCATTTTTCAGTATGTGTCATTCCACTGAAGTGTAAACAACATATATTTTTTTCTCTGTGAACATGTCGACTTTCGTTCCAACAAAACGCAATTTGCGGGAAGGTTTACTTTTGTGCTTCCATTTGAAGAAAAAAGCGGTTGAAGCACAACGTACGCTTACTGAGGTTTACGGGGACTATGCTCCATCGATTTCTACTTGTGAGTACTGGTTCCGTCGGTTTAAAAGTGGTGATTTTGATACGGAAGACAAAGAGCGTCCGAGCCAGCCGAAAAAGTTTGAAGATGAGGAATTGGAGGCTTTGCTCGATGAAGACCGGTGTCAAACCCTTCAAGAATTGTCAGAATCATTGGGAGTCGACTTATCAACGGTCGGCAAACGCCTGAAGGCCATGGGAATGATTCAAAAGCAAGGAAATTGGGTGCCGTACGAGTTGAAGCCGAGAGACGTTGAACGGCGATTTTGCATGTGCGAACAACTGCTTCAACGGCATAAAAGGAAGAGTTTTTTGCATCGTATTGTCACTGGCGATGAAAAGTGGATCCATTACGATAATCCTAAGCGAAAAAAATCGTGGGGACCACCCGGCCATGCATCAACATCGACGGCCAAGCCGAATATTCATGGCGCCAAGCTTATGCTGTGTATTTGGTGGGATCAGATGGGTGTCGTGTACTATGAGCTGCTAAAACCTAACGAAACCATCACTGGGGAACGCTACCAACAACAATTGATGCAATTGAGCCGAGCATTAAAGGTTAAACGGCCGGAATATGGCAAAAGACACGACAAAGTGGTTTTTCAACATGACAACGCACGGCCACATGTTGCAAGAACCGTCAAGGAAACGTTGGAGGCGCTGAATTGGGATGTGCTACCCCACCCGCCTTATAGCCCATACATAGCCCCTTCCGACTACCACCTATTCAGATCGATGACGCATGGCTTGGCTGAGCAGCGCTTCACTTTTTACGAGGATACCAAAAAATGGGTCGATTCGTGGATTGCCTCAAAAGACGAGTCGTTCTTCCGGCGCGGAATCCATATGCTGCCAGAAAGATGGGAAAATGTTGTAGCTAACGATGGACAATACTTTGAATAATATACATTGTACCGTTGTTTCTAAATAAATGCTCAAAAACCGAAAAAAAACCTTTAAAATTAATTCCAACCCCCAATATAATGTTTGTGGTTTTGGTATAGTATGTAAAAAAAAAATACGAAATGGACATTTCAGCACTTGAAAGGATTTTGACCGAGCTTCTTATGATAAATTGTGTTGTGCGTGTTGTAAAATGTTTGAACACAAATTATCGAGAACTGAACCTACAAGTTTAATGCCGACTCCGAACGGCTTATGTTCTCAAGAAGCTTTTCATGACAGTTTTTACTCTCTGAGGTTTGTCATTGTGTGCAGAGAGGTGACGGCCGAACAGAAAAATTAATTAAATTTTAATTGAATTTTAAATTAGATTTCTGTTTTTTGGCGCAGTGGGTAGAGTGTGTGGCCCATACGCCAGAGAACCCTGGTTCAAATCCTACCTGACACATACAGTTTTTCCAATTGAATTAATTTTTCTGCTCGGCCGTCACCTCTCTGCTGACAATGGCAAACCTCAGAGAGTAAGAACTGCCATGTAAAGCTTCTTGAAAACATAAGCTGTTCGGAGTCGGCATAAAACATGTATGTAGGTCCAGTTCTCGATCATTTGTGTTCAAACATTTTCACAACACGCACAACACAATTAAACAGAAGAAGCTCGGTCAAAATCCTTTCAAGTTCTGAAATTGCCATTTCGTTTTTTTTTTTTTTTAATTTTAAATGAGTTAATTTCATTTAAATAACATATTCGAGACTCATTCTGCTTTAAGAGATAATCTGCTTTTGTAAAAGTTGCAAATGGTCAAGGTCAGACGCCTTTTTTTAAAAACCTTGGTCGAATGGAGAAATATAGTTGGAAAGTACTGTTACACAGGCAGGCTCTGGTGTGGTTATTAAAGAGTACTAATTGCCTCATTCTTGCTAGAAAATTATTCTACATTCCTGGGTAAAATGGAAGTTACAATTTAAAATAGTGGAAAAGTTAAATTTTGCAAAACGGTGAATGCAAGAGTTAATATAGGAATATCATCAAATTAAATAGTATTGTTACAAGAAGTATTTTACACAATCTATTCCTTTCTTGGGAGTATATGCATGTCTAGATACAGGACTGAAACTGATTCAATTCGATTATAATTCCTTGGATATGTCGATAAGATGTTTATAATTGTTATTTATTTTAGAAAACTTCCATCAGAAAATATGTAAAGCAAATTTATAAATAGCCTGCCAATTGAATACAAAAGAAAATAAAAATAAATTACAATGCTGAAAACAAAGGCAGACAATAACACTAAAAGACACAAACAAGATATAACAACAACATATACGCAGCGCCAGCCGATAAGAAACTGTGTCGCATGGGTGCATCCCCCAGATAGGGTGCAGCATCGTTCGGATTCGTCAGTCAGTCCAAGTGTTTGAGATTTCGATTCGCTCGTGTCGCATCCAAACGAAACCACGTCGAGACTTATCAGACTTGGAAATACCAACATGTGCAGTTTTTATTTTTACTTCGTGTTGCTCATGAATCGAGTCCAGCATATGTGAGAGACGTGGAATGGGGAAAACGACATCTTCAGCGATTACTTTGTAAGCCTCAGTTTTTAAATTCTTTTAGTTTTGAAAAAAAAGTGCCGTTCTTCGTTTCTTCCCTTGGAACAACTTTTGCTGATAAGCAACAAAAAAAAAAAAAAAAAAAATGAAACAATAGACTAGAGAGTTTATCAGAGGCTTGTTGAGAATAAATATACGTTCCTAAACTGGACATTATGTCACCCACATTTACAATCTACAGAAGCAACATTCAAGCTTATCAGTAGCTCAGCTCTGGTCTGTGCAGTTCCAATGGTCTAATCTCAGCTTGTTAATGTCAAACATTGTTTTCGCAAGAAATTCATTGCCAAACGACGAGAATACAACAACAAAACAACGATACAAAAAAACTATTGCAAAACAACAACACTATTAGCTGCTAAGATGTGGCTATGAATTGTTTGTTTATTTTGGAACTTCCTATTGAGGTCGAGATAAGTTCAGAGCTTCCTCAATGCTGTTATATATCCAAAATTGTTCACATTTTACGGAATATGCTCATAAATTGTCAATTTTTATTGGTTTCATAAATGTGAAAGACGATCTGAGACTGATGCTCGATGTGCTCGTAAGGCATCAAAACGTTGGGCAAACTGGCGAATGGAGCTTTAGAACTTCATTATCAGTAGCGCCAGTGCCATTCGATTGTTCATTGTTTATTTTCGGTTCTACAATTATTTATTTGGCAATAAAAGCAACTTTGTTTTGTATTCTAAACAACGTCAAAGTTAACAACATTGTGGTAATGCTTATACAAACTGTACGAAATAATTTGGTGTGTCATTTTATGGTTCTAGCAGTGTTGAAAAAGGTCCGTTTCTGCTAGAACTTTAAGATTCGGCATCAAGATTGGCTTCAAATTGTAGAAGCTTATTTAAGTCTTAAATTTGATGTTATCCGAACTGAAAGTAGTCACGTTGAAATCACCAGTCACACTTGAAAACAAATGATTAAAGTTTGTTTAAACTGGATGATTAAGTATTGACCATAATATAAACCATATTCCCTCAAATAATTTCTGGTTGCTGAACATGCAAATATTTTTCAGGTAAATATTTCAGGAACGATATGTTTGATCGAGTAAGTTTTCATATAGGAATAATAACGCTTTCAATAACATGTCAACTGAAAATTTACTGAGTTATGGCAGTATAATGTAAAATGTAATGTAATGTATAATGTAAATATAAAAATTTTTTTGTTTCCAAAAATTGACTTAAACAATTTTAAGCACAATTTAGGCAAAATTAGATGATATTTTAGAAAGTGATTAAGTGTTAAGTGAAATAGAGATTTTTTCTTTTTTATCAAAAAATCAATATATTTTCTTTCATAGGATATTATGACCAATTTGAAATTGCTTGATTAATTTGAGTTAATTAAAATCAGTTAAAATTTATTCGATAGAACATTATCTGTGTTTTCTAGTGTCATCAACAATTTATTTACATTAACTTTGCATGAGGTTGAATGATGACATTTTTGAAGTTTTTCATGAACACCATTTTACTGAAGAAAATAAAAATTCTTTTAAATACCGAATTTTCTAGAGCCTTACGGTACTTCACCTTGACCAAAATCTGAACAAAATTTCCAATTATTCCTAGTATGCAAGATAATGTTATTGACATCTGATTAGAACATGCTGGAACATGCTTGAAATGTAATTAAGTTTATTTTAACCTTAAAAAATGATTGATTTTTTATATTGGTCAAGCAAAAACCAATTTATAAAAATTTATTTATAAATGATGAATGAATAAAATAAACATTAAGTACCTTTTTGTAACATTTCTCTTTTCCCCCAAAATATTGGGGGTTGGAATTAGTTTTAAAGGTTTTCTAAGAGATGGCGTAACTATCAATAGATCGCATCGGGCACACCTGTGACTATATTCATTTCAAAGCACACTGTCTAAGCTTCATTTTTCAGTATGTGTCATTCCACGGAAGTGTAAATAACATATATTTTTTTCTCTGTGAACATGTCGACTTTCGTTCCAACAAAACGCAATTTGCGGGAAGGTTTACTTTTGTGCTTCCATTTGAAGAAAAAAGCGGTTGAAGCACAACGCACGCTTACTGAGGCTTACGGGGACTATGCTCCATCGATTACTACTTGTGAGTACTGGTTCCGTCGGTTTAAAAGTGGTGATTTTGATACGGAAGACAAAGAGCGTCCGGGCCAGCCGAAAAAGTTTGAAGATGAGGAATTGGAGGCTTTGCTCGATGAAGACCCGTGTCAAACCCTTCAAGAATTGTCAGAATCATTGGGAGTCGACTTATCAACGGTCGGCAAACGCCTGAAGGCCATGGGAATGATTCAAAAGCAAGGAAATTGGGTGCCGTACGAGTTGAAGCCGAGAGACGTTGAACGGCGATTTTTCATGTGCGAACAACTGCTTCAACGGCATAAAAGGAAGAGTTTTTTTGCATCGTATTGTCACTGGCGATGAAAAGTGGATCCATTACGATAATCCTAAGCGAAAAAAATCGTGGGGACCACCCGGCCATGCATCAACATCGACGGCCAAGCCGAATATTCATGGCGCCAAGCTTATGCTGTGTATTTGGTGGGATCAGAAGGGTGTCGTGTACTATGAGCTGCTAAAACCTAACGAAACCATCACTGGGGAACGCTACCAACAACAATTGATGCAATTGAGCCGAGCATTAAAGGTTAAACGGCCGGAATATGGCAAAAGACACGACAAAGTGGTTTTTCAACATGACAACGCACGGCCACATGTTGCAAGAACCGTCAAGGAAACGTTGGAGGCGCTGAATTGGGATGTGCTACCCCACCCGCCTTATAGCCCAGACATAGCCCCTTCCGACTACCACCTATTCAGATCGATGACGCATGGCTTGGCTGAGCAGCGCTTCACTTCTTACGAGGATACCAAAAAATGGGTCGATTCGTGAATTGCCTCAAAAGACGAGTCGTTCTTCCGGCGCGGAATCCATATGCTGCCAGAAAGATGGGAAAATGTTGTAGCTAACGATGGACAATACTTTGAATAATATACATTGTACCGTTGTTTCTAAATAAATGCTCAAAAACCGAAAAAAAACCTTTAAAATTAATTCCAACCCCCAATAGTTTTGCAGGAATGACAGGTCTAAGTCCATATATCAGTTCTTTTATTAGGTTCTTATATTTATAATAACAGCCCTATTCTAGTGATTGACAATTGCAAATTTATTGACAATTGTAAAATTTTTTATTTTAAAATGTAATCAATAGCTCATAAAATGACTAAGCTGTCAACACCATAAAAAAAAATATTCGGAACAAATATATTTACCTAACATTTTGAAAATGTTCAACTCCTTGTAAAAGAAAAAATAGCACATGGAAGACTAGCTCGTCAATGAATTTACAGTTATCAGTCACCAGAATAAGGCTATAAGTCTTAACATGTATATGCTTGATTTTGACTACCTCATAGAAAGTTGAAGGCCTTGAACATTTTTTGTACATTACTCTTGACATTTTAAAGTACATGTTAAAGCTATTTAAAAATTGAAAATTTTTCAGTAATAAACAAATGCTAGTGCTGATAATATATCTTTTAAATTTCAAGCAACGGAATGCATTGGGGAGAATCAGACTCAGTTACAAAAATACTTAAAACTAGTAAGGATGGAGCTTTGGCAGGGTACTGAAGTTAAAATACCTCCCCGCGGCCATATTGAAGGATATTCGAAGTCTTTAGTCACAAAATACACGATGACATTCAGTTTTCTATATTAACGAAAGGTTTTCTATTTTGATTACGTCACTTTTTATGGGAGGTAGGCGTGGAGGTAGGCAGAACCAAGAGAGATGTTACCGCTGCTTTCGCCGCTATCGCAAAGGAATCAGCAAAAGTGAGTTTGACGATAAACGAGGGTAAAACAAAGTATATGCTGTCTACAAACAAGGGAGCGCGGCGTTTAGACTCCCACGTTTCATCCGGCAGCTATAAATTTGAAGTAGTCAAGGAGGTCGTATACCTTGGCACCGCCATTAATACCAACAGCGAAATCAGCCTGGAGATAAAGCGAAGAACAATAATTGCTAATAGGTGCTACTACGGGCTCAGTAAGCAACTAAGTTCCAGAGCCCTCTCTCGATCGACAAAACTAACACTCTACAAGACGCTCATTCCACCTGTGCTGCTTTATTGCGCTGAGGCATGGGTAGTTTCGCAAACTGACGCAGCCGCTCTGGGGGTATTCGAGAGAAAAGTTCTTCGCAAAATCTTCGGTCCTGTTCGAGTTGGCGATGACTATCGCATCGAATGAACCACGAGCTGTATGAGCTCTACGATGACATTGACGTAGTTCGGCGTATAACTGTGCAGCGACTACGCTGGCTGGGTCATGTCCATCGTATGGACGACGAAGCTCCAGCGAAAAAGGTGCTCGAGGCGAGGGTCGCTGGTCAACGACGACGAGGGAGACCATGCCTACGATGGGTGGACCAGGCTGAGGAAGCCCTAACCGCACTTGGTGTATCCGATTGGAGAAGGCGCGCGCAAAGTAGAGGCGCCTGGCGAGAGCTGATGAGGTCGGTAGAAACCCGGACACGGGTTGTTACGACCACCTAAGTAAGTAAGTAAGGCGTGGTTTTGATCCGATTTTGCCAAATATCATAGTGATGATTCATATTATATATCAAATTAATGTGCAAAATTTCAAGACATTTCTTTGATTTTTGTGGATTTTTAAGAGATTTTACGTTTAAAGTAAAGCCGCTTTGTGTGGGAAGTGGGCGTGGTTTTCATCTGATTTTGCCATATATCATAGAGATGGTTAATATTAAATATCAAAGCATATGTGCAAAATTTTAAGACATTTCTTTAATTTTTGAAGATTTTTAAGTGATTTTACGTTTAAAATAAAGCCACTTTGTATGGGTGGTAGACGTGGTTTTCATTTGATTTTTTCAAATTTCATAGTCAGGATTTGAATTGAGGTTCAAAGCTTACATGCCAAATTTCAAGGCATTTCTTCAATTTTTGTGGATTTCAAAGACATTTTACGGTTAAAATAAAGTAACTTTGTATGAAAGGTAGGCGTGGTTTTCATCCGATTTGGCCCATTTTCGAACTTGATCTTAATTTTGCAAAAATAAACTTATATTTTGAATTTCATCGCAATAGGTTTAAAATTATGGCTGTAATCGTGTCCACAGACGACTAGACAGAGGGACACGCGGAAATCGACTCAGGAGGTGATACTGATCAAAAATATATACATTTTTCTATACCTGCCATGCCTCCTTCTTGACGTTACAAATGGGACGACAAAGTTAATATACCCCTTACGCATTTCGCGTTAGGGTATAAAAATCGCATGTACACTCAACCAAATAAAAGTATTGTTCTTGATCTTGATCCATCGATTCCCAACAAAATCCATCCATCCAAATTCTTAAAGTTTCATTTGTTTTTAATGTGCTGTTGTTATTGCTGTTAATAAATTTGTAAATAAATAATTAATAAATTTAGCTCAGATTTATTTATTTATTCTAAAATAAAGCTTTTTGGGCAAAGTCTCAACTTGCTAAGTAACAATTTTAAGGAAATTGTAACATTTTTCAGCGAAGTTAGTGCAGCACCTAGTACCAGCATTAGTAATGGAAGTTCAATACCGGAAAATATGACGGCTTTTATGTCTCAGACTGTTTCTTCCAGGAATGAAACTCTTAAAAAAAAAAACGAAATAATGTTTAAGCCTAAGAGAGGTCTCGAAGGACAGCTACAGGCGCCTTTCAGGCCCGAAAAAAGACTAAATAGGCTATTCCTTTACTATCAAATTGTTAGGGGATAACGTTCAAAGACGCGTGACATATTTTTGTCAACTCAGGACTTCTCTGAGGATATTATCGCGCTAACTGAAACTTGGCTGAATGGAAGCATTACTAACTTAGCACTGTTTGATAATAGTTTTTAAGTTTATAGAAAGGACAGACACGCTGACAATACTTCTGCTATCGGTGGTGGATTCCTATTAGCTGCAAGGAACTCTTCCGTAAGTCCCTTTATTAATATTCCCTGCGCTGCTAATATATGCGAACTCATATGCGTTAATGTTATGTATTGTAGTTCTAATGTATATGTTAAGTATAGTGTATATGCACACAGAGGTCTATGTGCTGATTGCATAGAATATAATATAAATTTACTTGACGTTAATGATGATATTTTATTGTTGGGCGATTTCAATCTGCCTGACTTAAAATGGCATTCTTTAGACGATGAAACATATTTTTTTTTGTGCATCTAATTCGAAGATACGACAAGAATATATATTTGTTGACAATATATATGTTCTGACTTACAACAAGTGAGTTGTATTTATAATAGTCTTGAAAGATTTCTTGACCTGGTCTTAACTACAGACAGTAACAATGTCATTGTTAAGAGGGCCTTTCGTGCTCTGACAACTGTTGATGAATACCATCCACCATTGAGTATTTGGTACAAATCTGACCGGGAGATTATAGTAAATTCGAATTCAAAAGACAAAGTTTATGAATACAATTTTAAAAAAGCTGGCTTTTTGAAGTTGAATCATTTAAATCATAGTAAGCTTAACGTAATTTTAGAATTCTTAAGTCAAAATAGCCTTCATGATTTCATTAAGTTTTTTATATCGAACATTTTGCTGTGTTTTCTCAGTCCGTACCATATAGCCTCAAATTTGCGAAAAATTCTATGTCCCTTTAAAAATGACCTAGAGGCTTACAAGTGTTTGTTTCTGGAATTTGAAAATCGCTCAGTTGCATTATATCGAAAAAAAACGAAATGACCATCTCAGCCGTTGAAAGGACTTTGACCGAGCTTTTTATGATCAATTGTGTTGTGTGTGTTGTGAAATGTTTGAACACAAATGATAGAGAACTGGACCTACCGACTTTATGCCGACTCCGAACGGGGTATGTTCTCAAGAAGCTTTTCATGTCAGTTTTTACTCTCTGAGGTTTGCCATTTTCTGCAGAGAGGGGACGGCCCAACAGAAAAATTAATTCAATTGAAAAAATTTTCTGTGTCAGATGGAGAATTCGAGTCTGGGTTCTCTGGCGTAAGAGTCACACACTCTACCCACTACGCCACTGCCGCCACTACGTTACATTATATCACGAATACTTAAATGATGTTAATCTGAGAATATTGTCTGATCCAAGGAAATTTTGGGGATTCCTACACACAAAGAAGAAATCCGATGGATTTCCATCTTCATTCTGAACTTTTGATGGATTTATAATTCATAATTTGTGCCCTCTTTGGCAATCTTTTTAAAGAATCAGTCTGTTCAGATTCTTTTAAGCCTGATGAAGAGTACTTTGAATATATGAATTCCGTACCTAATGTTTCTTTGGAACATATATCCTTTACACCAGTGGATATTTTAAACTGTATGGATCAATCTATGAGGATTTTGGCTTTGGGCCCGATGGAATTCCTGCCGCAGTGTTAACACAATGCGGTTCCGTTTTGAGTCAACCACTTTCTTTATTATTCAATAAATCAATTAACGAAAGTTATTTTACAATTAATAAGCTAAAGGTAACGGGATTTCCACAATACTTTGTGAACTGGATAAAATCGAATTTGGAAAACATGCATGAAAAACAGTATTATATCTAATCAGATATTAAATTTTAAAATAATTTTGATGCAGATTGGAAGAACTTTTTCAGGCCAATAATTTACGACAAGTTGTTTTTTTTGGAAATTATTACACATATTCATATTCATATTCATATTCATATTCATATTCATATTCATATTCATATTCATATTCATATTCATATTCATATTCATATTCATATTCATATTCATATTCATATTCATATTCATATTCATATTCATATTCATATTCATATTCATATTCATATTCATATTCATATTCATATTCATATTCATATTCATATTCATATTCATATTCATATTCATATTCATATTCATATTCATATTCATATTCATATTCATATTCATATTCATATTCATATTCATATTCATATTCATATTCATATTCATATTCATATTCATATTCATATTCATATTCATATTCATATTCATATTCATATTCATATTCATATTCATATTCATATTCATATTCATATTCATATTCATATTCATATTCATATTCATATTCATATTCATATTCATATTCATATTCATATTCATATTCATATTCATATTCATATTCATGAAACACATGATTTTCTGGAGGCTTTCGTATTGCCCAAATATTTTGGAAATCGTCATACAATACATTAAGGTTCATTTTTAAATGGGTACAAATAGAACTTTTTTTTTCAAGGCGCCTAAACATATGCATGGTTAGTTGTTACGTCCTGTGTTCTCCCTGAGCCCAATCCATTCATTGGTGGGTACATTTTTCACACATTAACTTTTTTGAGGTCACTAGTATCTACAGTATTGACATTTTTCAATGATTTTTGGCTCGTGGCTTTGAATTGATGGCTTGGAAAAAGCTATAGTAGCTGAACTCTATTGTTATTGCATGTAATTCAAGTCCGAACTCTAGTAGCTTTGAGTTTAATATGTAATTCTTGTTTTAAATATTCATATGGAATCGCTGAATATAATTTGGTTTAAATAACAATTTTTTATTTTTAACCGACTTCAAAAAGGAGGAGCTTCTGAAGTTGGTGCTTCTGATTAAAAGTCTGATTATATTAGCACCGACCTTGAAAGCGTTTGTAATCATAAAGAAATTAATATTTTTATGATAATAAAAAAAATTAGAAAAAAATTTAAATAAAAAGTTTTCCAATATGACCAAGAAATTAAAGGGAAAATTTTAAAATTATTTTTCACTTTGTAGTGATTTTATAGTCGGTTTTATTTTTTTTTTAAGAAGTTTTTCTATTATATTAAGAATGCTTTAAGAGCTCTGCTAAAAGTATCTTTAAAATAACAATGAGTCACATTTTTCTGCAATCGTTTTTTATTAAACAAAATCAAACCTTCAAAAATGTTATTTAAAATTATTCATGTTTTTTTTAGTTAAGTATTTTTTTATTTTGATTTGAGCTTAGGGGTTTTTTATATATTTTGCAGGCTAAACAAAAGCCATTGATTTTATTTTTTACACACAAATAATAATTATTGGATTATCCTACTATATATAGTTCTTGGTGGTTTCTTAAACATACCATGATTTAGTTTTCTCGCAATCGCCTTGGATCGCATGATTAGTTCCAGCAACGATGTCATAGAGGTTTGAGTATAATTTTGGTTCTTATTTAATATGATATATTTTAAAATTTGTAGATTCTTTTTATTGCTATTAAACTTTTATCACGATTAATAGAAACCATTGAGTGGATTAAAAAAAAATTGTAGCCTTATTAATTGAGTCTTGATAACTATTGTTTTTATAACCGTCTGTTAGTTGAACAACTGATGCACTTTTAACAACTTTAAATTAACAAAAAAACTTAAAAACTCTGAAGCAAATCACACCTCTGAAGAATGCGTTGAATTTAGTAGAAATAAGTTCAAAAAGGTATCAACTGCTGCTTGGCCAAGTATTACAGGGGGTGCTTTCGAACAACAAACCCGGAACCGGATGCTGAGCTAATACTATCGCTTTGAGTACTTGCAAATGGGTACACTTTTTCGATTGCATGCACTGTTCTGATGAGGTCGTCATTAGTTCAAGGTCAAAGAATACAAACTTTAAGCTCGCACTCTGCCACTAAAGACCCTCGCGATTTGAGTTGTTGTTTTATATATATATATATTGCAACAAAAACAAAAAACCAAGTAATACCAACAAAACACAAACAACATCAGTCTCAAGCAAAAACTACGAGAACATAATTACGAAAATGGCTTTCCAATTTACAAAAACAACATTTTCGCGAATGAAACGCAGCGATAAAGTTTTTTGTGATGATGTTGTTGTTTTTCTCTTGTTCCTGTTGACTGACTGAAAGTTTTTGTTGCAATCATCGGCAGAATCGAAACCACGTCCGACGGTGAAATACGCGCGCAGCCCGTTGTGGCGACACCTGTTTATATTGAAGCACCACAGTCGCGACTGACGAGACTCCTGCTCGGTGGCAAAAAATGCCCTTAAGAAAGTCGTATCGCGTACGCGGAACTCTACTTGGAAAAACAATAAAGTCTCGCGGTTGTCTCGAAGCTCGCGCAGTGACGTTGGAAACCGACCAAGCGACAAGCCGACCAACTACAACAACAATTGTAAGCCATTACAATAGAAAATAGAATGGAACACAAAATCGAGAAGGGACACCGTCGAGCGGCAGAGGTTGCTACAGTGTGACCGTAAAAATCCTTTAGCTGAACATGAACCGAGCACCTAATTAGATGGGCTCGAAATGCAAATAAGTCACGATAGTCTTAAAGCGACGCGTGCTCCTTCGCAACTGTGGGTGTGGGGGTTGCGTTCGCTACTCTATGTACAAGAGTTAAACCAAACTTTTTCTTTGTTTGGGGTGTCCACGACAAGCAAATTTGATTGCTTGACAAATACCTGAGAATTGTTGCACATTCAGGCCTGAACTATAACTTTGAGAACTAAGTCGTTAGAAGATTACGTGTTAAACTCTATTCAGATGCACGAAACGCTCAACAATCGCGGACCGTAGCTAATGAACGAATGTCTTTGCTGGTGTAAAATTCATACAGTAGCAAAGCTTCTATCGGCTCACTTACGGCGCTAAAACTTTAACGTTTCGTATTTTATCAATTCACTAGTTATGTCTTTGGACACAGAACGGCGAGGCCAGAAACGAACGAGCTCTCACAACCCACTATACACGGAAAGATAAAAAAAAAACAAGATTCTTCTGTGAAAGAATGCGCGCGCAGTTTGGTATTTAAATGCGCATTTGATAAAGTCTGATAGTGATGTTTTCAACGAAATTACAATCCGAAATATAGAACTTTTTATCATATTTTAAGCAAAAAATATTTCTCCCACTTGAATTTACATTCAACATAAAAATAATATGTAATCAAATGCATCATTTTTAGTAGTGATCAGTTTAATTTGGCAGCTTCTGCCTTTTGTTGATCCTTTTTCGATTTAAGGCAAAGTATTTTTTAATAAAAAAGATATTAAAAAATATTCGGCTGTATGCCAGCGTTTGGAATAACATCAGTCGCATCCGATCGTTATTTAGATCTCCAGAACGCTATTCTACTTGAAGTATTTAAAACGCTTTTTTATAGCGGAATGTCGTTCCGGTTGTTAATTTTCCTCCAATTGCAAATATTTGTTCTCTTGTGCAGTAAAATTGGCTTCTTCTTCGTTGGTGGCTCGTTTCGTGCTTATTTTAGGCCGTGATTGTTATGATCTTTATTATTAGATCATAAAGAGAAGAATGATTCTCGATTGGTTTCGGTTGCATGGCGATCTATAATTATTTTCGGCAAATATTTGAAAATAAATGCAAAAGTGAGACAAGGTTAGAAAAATATTCCATCAAGGTTAGGTGAAAAGTCTATTTATCCAATTTATTTCCAGCAAATAGCTTTTTAAGCTAAACGTTTTAAAACTGTAACATAACAAAATCTTGAATGTGCATATATATGGGCAAGTCCCAGCGTGTCGGACGTTTCATTCGTAAGCTTCTATAAGAAGTTTTTTATAAAAAAATATTCATACAATGCAGAGATATATTTGAGATAAGTGAATATTATCGAAAAGCTATCTATAAGTATAGTAAAAAAAAAAAAAATAAAACCAGTTTGTATTCAGCTCAAATTTATAATAAACATTTTTTTATTTTAAAAATGCGTTCGGACGTTTCACGAAACGGAAGTCAATTTTGGACTAAGTTCATACTATGCCTAGATCTGCGAACTTATCAGCCGCATAAAAAAAGTCGGAAGACAATATTTTTTACAAATTTAACAAGCTTTTAGAAAAGCCATACGTTATCTTTATAAAGGCCATAGTGAGGTCACAGTAAATTATTTTATTTGTTCGGACGTTTCATGTCGATCGTTTCAGATTTTCCATTGTGTATATTTTGGGTAATGAAGTAATTAAGTAACTAAGTAATTAAGTAATAAGTTATTAAGAAACAAATTTAATATGTTGTTCTTTCCTTGCCTTAATCATTTCAGCATTATTTTTATCCAATACCTTCAATTTTTAATAAAACAAAAACATTTACAAAACACTTAGTAAACATTTACTAAAAAGAAAAACTACATTTGTGAAACACTGCGGTCGATTTGATCATCAGGGTAGATGAATTAATGTATAAATTACCTAAATAAATAAAATTAAAATGTTTCTCCAGGATAATATCCCAAAATTGAAAAATTTTAATATCTTATAATTTTTCACCTAACGATTTTTGGGATTTCCCCATATATAACATATGTAAGCTAAAACTTTTTAATTTATGCATTCGGTCACGAGACTTGAAATTCAGAGGACATATTTGAATTTTAACCCTCCTATACCTGACAAGTTTCTAGTACGTCGTTGCCCGACAAGTTCCCCAGGGACCTTTTTATGAATATGGGGTATGCTGCTTCAATTATTCATTTTTTGACCATTTTTTGTAATCGTATGTTTGGTGTATTATTGTAGAATGTGTGTGGTTATACAAGTGGCGTAGATATGGGGGCCAATGGGTCTGGACCCCCCAGAGCCATGAAAAGATTACCAAATCAAGTTAAGTTAAGTTAATTAAGCACGAATCCAAATGTATATGAAGTGCAAAAAATGCTTCCTTTTCTCAAGAAAGTTCTAAAAATTTAATTTAATTCGGTGTTTAATTTTTCTAAGTTGGTCAAAATAACTGAGATATGTAAATGGTGATATGTGAATTGAATAACTTAAATCCTGTACTAAAAACCAAAACTGTTTATGAACCATGCACGCGGTAGAAATTATGAAAGGTGGGTGGTAAGAGAATGAAGAATCATGAAATTTCAATTTAATACCTCAAAAACTGAGACAGCTCAAAGCAAAAAACCTTATTTTATGTGATATTTTCTTAAGTTTCACCTTTGATTATTTAAAGGATATTAAAACAGGTTTTAAATTAGCTTTGTTAACCATTTCCTTGAAACAAAAAATTTCCCCCTACCATCCAACAACAAAAAACAATATTAAGAGTTATTAAATAATGCAATAAAAACAGTTTATGAATTATTATTAATGATTAAAATTTGCTACTGATTCAAAATTGATTTTTTTTTACCCAAAACTCTTCCGATTGTAAATTTTGTTTTTTTAATTATTTATATAAAATTTACTAAATCCTAAATCAATTTTCGTTTTACAATATCATCAGCATCTAACTCATTGGATACGTTAAAAAAAACAATAGCACAAAAAGACAAAATTTGGGACTGCATAGCGCTGGGAACTAAAGAGTTAAGCTTTCGCAAATTCTAATGATAGTGGTAAATTTCAAATATAAAATGGTTAACAAAGTTGATTTAAAACTAATTTTAATATCCATCGTTTTGTTGAATGTTTTCATAAATATGTACCCAGCAAGTCGTTGTATAAACGTTGTCAGCATTAATTGTACGTCTACGTCTACTTCCCATATACTGCTGTACCAAATTTAGGGAAGCTCATGGTCCTTGATTCACTTGACGTTCCTTATAAGGCTGCTTTCCGCTATAAATCACACTCTTCAATCGAAAATATTATTTCGAGTCGCAGATCCAACACACTTATATCCCATATCTCTAGAAAATGTCTGCAAAAAAGCTTCGCTTCTCGAGTGTGTCTAACGACGCACCTGTGTTTTTTTAATTTTTCGAGGCAGCCATGACTTATATAAAGGCTTCCCGCTCATATGCTTCACTCTGACAGTGTATATAGCTATAAAACACAAATAAATAAAAGAAAATTCCCGAAAAAACCAAAATCATGGGCATGATGTACACTCTAAGAAATAAATACAAATTTACTATAACTATAATAGTAATATTTTGTTTTAAATTCAACTGGAATGTAATTTCACTGCAAGTTTCATTATAAATGTTTAATGTTTAAAATTATATACAAACTTTAGTAAAATTAAGCAACATATGTTGAATTTTGCTGCAATATTAATATTAAACTTTTTTTTCGTCATAAATTTCATTGCCAATAGACATATGTATGTGTGTTGAATTTTCAACATCAATTGCATAATTGCATCATATTCTCATTCTCGTTTGGTTATGAGCAAGTAAGCAGCTTATTATTCATTCCGGTATCCGCTTCTCTAATTACAAAAATGGTTTTAAATAACGTGTTTTAATTTTAAGCTAAGATGGTAAATATTTTTTTTCTTTGTAATATACTCAATATTTATATAGGAATGTGAGTGTGAGAAGTGCTTAATAAATTTTTAAAAATTGATTTTAAAAATGCTTTGTTTTATTTCTGTTTTATTTCTATAACTCTAACGACAAATAGATATAGCTTCTTGGTGCAATGGACTTGAAAGTTTTTCTTTTTTTTTATTCAGATTTGTGTGTTTTATTAAAATTAAATCAATCATAAAATTAGTTGAAGCTTACTTCAGTTTTAATTGCTAAACACATGTTAAATATTAGTAAATAGCAGTAGTATTTTTTATACTACATTATTGTAGTAAAAGTAAACAAAAGTTGTTGAATATTTTTCATATAAAGGTTGCAATTTTGCAATAGTAATACAAAATTGATAGCAACATTAAACAACTAATGTTTAAGTTTACTCTAATACATACACTAAAGCTTACATATTACCATATATTTTAAGCAAAATTAAACACCATTTGTTGAATTTTACTACACACCAATAGTAAGCAACAAATGTTGAACTTTTTAAAGGTGCGTAAATTTACTACAGTTATAGTAGCTAAACTGTTGCCTACAACTATTGTAGTAAATTTCAACAAAAACTTTTTAGAGTGTATGAAAGCTCATACAAGGTCCCTGTGGACCTTCACTCTAAAAAATAAATACAAATTTACTATAACTATAATAGTAATTTTTTGTTTAAAATTTAACTGGAGTGTAATTTCACTGCAAGTTTCGTTGTAAATTTTTAATGTTTAACATTATATACAAACTTTAGTAAAATTAGGCAACATATGTTGAATTTTGCTGCAATATTAATATTAAACTTTTTTTTCATCATAGATTTCATTGCCAATAGACATATGTATGTGTGTTGAATTTCCAACATCAATTGTATAATTGCATCATATTCTCATTCACGTTTGGTTATGTGCAAGTAAGCAGCTTATTATTCAGTCCGGTAACCGCTTCTCTAATTAAAAAAATTGTGTTAAATAACAAGTTTTAATTTTAAGCAAAGATTGTAAATATTTTTTGCTTTGCAATGTACTCAATATTTATACAGGAATGTGAGTGTGAGAAGTGCTTAATAAATTTTTAAAGATTGATTTTAAAAATGCTTTGTTTTATTTCTCTAACTCTAACGACAAATTGATATAGCTTCTTGGTGCAACGGACTTGAAAGTTCTTTTTTATTCAGATTTGTGTGTTTAATTAAAATTAAATCAATCATAAAATTAGTTGAAGCTTACTTCAGTTTTAATACCCAAACACATGTTATATATTAGTACATAGCAGTAGTAATTTTTATATTACTACATTATTGTAGTAAAAGTAAACAAAAGTTGTTGAATATTATTCATATAAAGGTTGTAATTTTGCAATGGTAATACAAAAATGATAGAAACATTAAACAACTAATGTTTAAGTTTACTACAATACATATATTAAAGCTTAAATATTACCATATATTTTAAGCAAAATTAAACACCAACTGTTGAATTTTACTACATACCAATAGTAAACAACAAATGTTGAACTTTATGAAGGTGTGTAAATTTACTACAGTTATAGTTACTATAGTTATAGTAGCAAAACTGTTGCCTACAACTATTGTAGTAAATTTCAACAAAAACTTTTTAGAGTGTTGTGAAGCAAAACCACCATTAATGACTTCAACTCAACCATTATAATTTTATTATATTTTTATTTATTATATACGTAGTTATTATTATAATATAAATTTTTACGTAACTGTATCGTATCTAATTTCATTAGAAAAAAAACATCCCATTTAAAGAAGTCAGGAAGGCTGCGGCTTTTCGGTCGAGTCATATTGAAATGCTTCATCGTTGCAATCTTCACAAGTCCCAGCGAACCTTCTTAGGCATCGGAGAGGGTTAAAAAATACTGACAAATATTATTTTTTCTTGGTAAATTGTACATACCCAGTAGAGAAATCCATATGCCTAACAACATTATTAGCTCCATAATAACTTGCAATAAATTTAAATTAAATTATAATAAAGCGAGTTATTTAGGAGGTTAAAATAATTAAAATGTATGCAGTTTGAAGAGCTTATCACCACCTCCTCGTAATTCTTTTTTTTCAACGTTCCTACTTTGACAATTGATTACCCTTATAATGGAAGAAGTTCGTGTTCTTGCTGAAATAAGAAAATAATTAAATTTTCTTGTCAAGCGTTTGCTCAAAATGCATTAGTACTGTCTGACCGAGACCGAAATCGAAGTGGTTGCTGAAAATATTAAGCCTGTTATAATTCAGGGATATTCCTGTAAAGAAAGTAAGGATTGAATATCTGCAAAATGAATGTAAAATATTAGTAATTTCTCGTAAATAAAGAAATTGGTTCTTAAAACATAACTCTGTGTCTATGAAATCTTATGTAAGAACATATTGCGAGTATGCTTTTAAGACTCAGAAGAGTTGAGCCTATCCTGTGTACTGAGGTTAGGAGGTTTGTGCTGGAAATGCTTGGTATGGTGCATGCACTGGACCTCCTAATTGATGACCGGATCAATAGCAAGAAAATTGTCATTGCCCTTGACAATCAGTCGGTTATTAGGTGCATGTAACGTACAGACATCACTTTCAGGTTGGCCGTAGAATGTCTTACCAAACTCAAAAAGGTGCGCTCAGAGAAATGAGCTCACACTTATATGGGTGAGAGGACATTCTGGCAGAGAACTTATGCGAGAAAAGGATCAGCAGAAGAATTCTTTGGACCAGAACCACGCATCCCATAGGCGACAACATGGTGCCAGGCCTTATTAAGCAATAGACGGACTCGGAACACCGTACAAGGTGAGAAGAAGCTGTTAATTGCAGGCAATCGAAGGCGGCCGTGAAGTGGTCTCGTTGTGAGGCAACAAAAGTTATCCGATAGAGTCGAAGGACATTAAGCTGGCTTACTGCACTGGTCACAGGACATGGTCCCTACATGTACCATCTCAGGAATATGATACTGACCGAGAAAGATGCGTGTAGTTTATCCGGCTAGAGAAGCCGGAAACAGCAGCACACATTCTGTGGCACTGTCCGGCGTTGGCAAGCATAAGAATGACCATGCTGGGACTTCCATTTATTGGCAAAGCCGAGATGGGTCAACTGACCTACTAGGATATGCTTGAGGTGGCAAAGGATGCTTATGTAAGAGCATGCTCACGTATGAGGGCTCCGAGCGGTAGCATCCTTTGTCCAATGGGGACGAAAAGGGACCCACTGTGGTCCGATTCGACCAATCCTCGATTTATTATATATATATGCTTTTAAATTGGCGTATTTTTGGCTAAAATAAGGGGCTTTGTTGTGAAAAATTGGTAGAATGTATTTTATTCAAAGTATTGCCCATCGCTAGAAATTACTGTTCACCATTTCTCTGGTAATTTACTCACACGTCTTTGAGAATAAGTAGTGGCGGTAGGGACAATGTCTTGTGAGTACGGCGGGTGTGACATGTTTTGGCAAGTATGTTTTGACTGGACTTGTGGTCGAGCATTGTCATGCTTAAGAATCACTTTGTCATGTCTCTGTTGGAATTATGGCCATTTTTCCTTCAATGCTCGGCTCAAACGCATTAATTGTAGTCGGAAGCGATCTACTGTGATTGTTTCGTTAGGTTGGAGCAACTCATAATAAATAACGGCTCAGTAAAAAAACTCCCAATAAAATAATTCCCAAATGAAAAAAATTAAATAACTCCCAAATGAAATAACTTCCAATGAAATAACTCCCAAGAGAAATGAAATAAGTCCCAAATCCAAAAAAATTAAATAACTCCCAATGAAAATGAAATAACTCCCAAGCTAAAAACGAAATGAGTTCCAATTATATAACTCCCAATAAAAATAAAATTAACGAAATAACTCTATTTTCGGTAGCTTTATAGGTCAAAAAGTGCCGCAGGCGAAAAATTGTTATAAAAAATTACGCGATTTTTAATAACAATATTTTAATTGTTTTACTTATATTTTAAAACGATTTGTGGTAGTTTTATAGGGGGAAAACCGCCGCAGGCGAAACGTTGTCATAAAAAATAGCTCGATTTTTAATAACAATTTTTAATTGTTTAAACTTTATTTTTTTTTCAACTATTTTTGCTAGCTTTATAGCGGAAAAGCCCCTAAGGAAAAAAATTGTTATTAAAAATCGCGCAATAACAATATGCTTCGGATGCATTTTTTTAAAATTAAAGCATTAAAGTAAAACTTCCCGAATATGCTGTTTTGTTCGCACGCAATTCGAGATACCAACGAGATAAAAACTTGTGTGTATGGCCAAATATAAAATTTGACAGATAGAATTAAATGTATTTTTTTAGGCGCATTTTAAGATGCAATGGTTGTCACTGTCAAAAAATTACAGTTATAATAAATATGAATTTGGTCAAGGTTGATTAATATAGATTAAGTCATTTCAAAGCAGCTCGATTGAACTGTCAGAATGGATGAAAGGAAAAAACCTGAACCACACAATTTTTAGCTAACAGCTAGTTTGACGTAGGCTTTTTTTATTTTTTTTTTTTGTTCTTTTTAAAACATTAAGTACAAGTTATTGGGCTGTCAATAATTTTATTTATAGCTTAAAAGCTATATTAACAGCTTCATCGAATCCTTTAGATGTCCTTATAACAAAGCGTAATTTTGCAATAAATTGTAACTTTTTTGTTTTTTTGTAAAACTAGTTCCATGACATTTTAGAAATAGCTTATAAAAAAAAACAAATACATAATTCTAAAACTTTAATGAGTAGTTCATAAAACAGTACAGGTAAAAATCTGAAACTGAAAATTAGAAAGAACATTTTTGTTATCTTGCAAATTATATTTCAAATTGGATCAACCTTATTCGCAATACTCTGTCCTCTCGAGCACAAATGAAAAAGATAAACAAATCAAAACAGAAACGAAATAAAATTAATTGAAGAATTTAAAAAAAAAAGCAACAACTTATGAAAGAATAAATGAAAATCAGTTCAAATACGATAAAAGAAAAATATTCAGTTTTGTTATTTATCTTGAAAACAGAACACAATGAGAGAAAATAATGATGAAGCGACCACCCAACCAACAGCACCCAAAATTCACTCTCACACCAAGTCAGCACAACAGCAAGCTGTGGAGCGGGGAGGTACTCTGCTGGCAGTGCTTCTTACTGGCGGGCATGTCGAAGCGCTTATCTCCCACAATTATCTGCAGCTTTGCGATGTCGTCGTTACCGTCAATGGTTTGTTGTCTGTCATTCGTTTGTCATCAAAGCGCTCTTCGCTGCGGTGTAAGTTGTGGAATTTTTCTCGCGTTTGCGCTGTTTTGCAGTGGGTGGAGCCAAATTGTTTGGATGCGTAGCGTAGCGCTCTTTCTCTCTCATTCTTGTACTCAGCTAGACGCGTGGGAGAGCTCTTGGGGGCTCGAGAACATCGCTGCCGTAAGTGTTGCAATTGCAGTATTTTACTCCTATTGGATAGTGCGTACATTTATACTTCCCAAATATGAATAGTAACATTATTTTTTGATAGAACAAATTACCTAAATTAGTTTTAAGCTGATCATAAAGCATATTTTTGCTGACACAAATATTTTTATTTTGCATTGTTCGCAAAATTTTTCTTCCTCTTACTTCAATTTTTCTAAATTTGTTGTTCTTTTTTTTCTTAATTTTGTTTTTCCATTTTAGTGAGCAAGTTTTATTGAATATAAACAACAATTAATAACAATAACAACAATTATTTTTGATTCAGCCTCCCAGGGCTGATGACGACTTAAACCAAAGTGCAGGAAAAATTAAAATCTTTGGTATGATTATATCGCTATCTTGACCGTCTATAATATTAAAACTTCTATAAAATTTGATTTTGACTTGTTTTTTTTTCGGAAATTCTCTTCATAAAGATGGTAGTGAGGATAAAAATTTGTGATTTAAGATGGAGGTGTTACAGCTTTCACATATTTCTTTGGAGCGGATATATTTCCTGCTAATGAATTCATTAAAAGCTGTTATTCAGGAGTCCTAAACTGTTATCAACGATCCACATGCTATAATTTTATAAACTTCTATCGACTTTTCAGGGTAACTGGGTATAAGAAATACTGCACTGAAGGGAATCAAAAACTTAAGCCATTGCTTTCATGGACTTTGCAATATCTTTTAAGAACTAATGCTCTAAAAACTCAACACTGAAGTCATATTCCAATTATTAATAAATCGGATGCATGGTTTAGTATTAAAAAGTATGGTCAATCAAAAATAAAAAAAAATATTTTTAATTTTTATATGAAGTAGTTAGTTATTCATTTGATAATTAGTTATTAGTAACATAGGAGTAGAACTTTGAAAATTTTAAAGCTGAATATGCATCGAGTTTTGAATGCATTTTTATTTTCACAGACTAGAACAAAAATATGTTCTATGTTTTTCATTCAATCATATTTGTTTTATTTTGCCACGTTGTCGTCAAACTTTAAACTTATTTTTTAAAAAATAATGAAGGAATCAATAAAATATATAACATTGAAAACATTACCCTGCTTTATTTAAGTACTACCTAAACTTCAGTAATGCTCCTCAAAAATTTAAATTTTACTGCTCTTAAAAAATGCAAAACGGCAGCACTGTTCGACAACTGCGTTATGAATTCGCCGTGAATACGTTTATTTCGCGAGTACCTGATTCCTTCGCTTTATTCTTTATTTTTGAGTTCAATCAAGTGCTGTGACTGAAGATTCTAAAATTTAAACTAATGAAGTATGTTAGGAGGACAACCGCAAACACACCGACCAACCTATTGCCAAATGAGAAAATAACGTAGAAATTTCAAACACTTCTGCTTAGGGCTGGCTACCTTTGCAAGGCCACCGCCGCTTTAAAGTCCTTGAAAGAGTCTAGTTTTCGACCTAACAGTTGTTATGGTTGTTGAGGGATTCGAGCATGTCTCGTCGCGACGCGGCTTCTGTTGGGTGGCTACGGCATATCGCAAGGTTAACAGAGACGCGTGTGTCCTTCATCGCCGACGGCATTTCGCCGCAATTGCCTTACTTCACCCTCTGTTGGCACTGTCTCTGCTCTATAGATCAGATAAAAGACTCGCTCGATGAACTTTAAACGTCGACGTATCCTTACCCTGAATGGCAGCAGCTCGACACCGTGTTAGGGGCGTGGTATTTGGAGGATGCTGGCGCTCTAGTCGAAAGTTATCATATCTCGTTCATTGCCGTGAACCTTATCGTGTATGTGCGGATGACAACTCGGTATGCCACGTTGTATCCAGTCATCTCGCTTTTGACCACCTTAAACAACAACAAAGACTAGGACAATAACACGTTGGTGAGATTACAACGCAGACCCCACAATCTTTTTGCAGATAAAACGGAGAGACACTGAAATATAATGGAGCGGTTGCTATACACATAAAAAAAGAGAAATCATTGTTGACTAACCGATTAAGGGTGGAAGTGACACAACATAGGATGGTAGGTAGTTAAATACTTACATGTGCGTGACTGTATCCAAGACTTAAAATTTATCGGACAAAGGTTTAAGTGACATAACACAGAGCTTATCTGGTACCTGGCAGAGACAGGACACATCAGAGGGCATGTGCAGCATAGTGATAGAAACTATTTTCATTGCTTAGGAAAAAAATATCAAAACTTTTTTAATTAGTGGAAGAAGTAGCAACCAAAGAAACTCAGGTGAATATCAAATGCTTCCAGGAAACTTGAAAGTTTTTGTCACACCTAACCATAACAAAAACCAAATGGTCGCCTCCAAATAGAAAACAGAAAAGATGTCTTAAAGAGAAGCAAACAAATGGCCGTTCAATACGTATACGACTTTATTGCCCAGCAGCTCTGACGGATTTTTATGTCTTCATTAAAAATTGTTTTGACTGCGGATGCCAGAGACAACGTAAGCATGAAGCTTAGTAACGTTTAAAAGTGAAACAAGTGGCTGACAATAAGATCGCATAAAAATCACATAAAAATATAACTGCCGTCGTGGTAATCAAACGCGACCAAAATCCGTCAAAGTTGTAGGCACAGTAGATTGTTTGGCGAAATCTTTCATGATATATTAGTACTCGAACGCTATTGTGAGTAGCATCGGCGGCAGTGGCACAGTGTGGTATGGACAAATCTGAAGCTCCATCGTAGTCCAATATTATTGTTATTTGTGCAGCAGCCATTGACCGCAAGTGGTTGCCATGATATGGTAACATCTCAGTGATGTACTGAGTCGTTGACAAACCGAGCAACTGACTGGTTTATTTGTAAGTTCGAATTGTCGGAAGGCGACTTAAATGCACGCATGCAATACAATGATGATTGCAACAGCGACGACAAAAGTCATCGCTTCACTGCCAGATTCTCTTGCAAATTGTCACGTTCTGACCATATACATTATGGACTCGTAATCTGAGAAGAAAAAGAGTTTGTTAGTTATTTTGTTTTTTTATTATTTTTTTACGGGAGTTGTTTTGGGAAATATGAATGAAAGATGAGTATGATGGTGCTTTGCGCAGACGACATCATTAAAAGAAGAGCATTGAACCCAGAGCTTCTGAAGAAATTGCTGCTGTCTTATCTAAAGTTTATTCATTTTGGAGACATGAACTGTAGCTGAACTATTTTCTCAATTCTTATAAAATAATTTGTACAAAATGAGTAGAATGCTTAAATAATGGGTGGAGCAATTAATCCCGACGAATTTATCTTATAGACCGTGCTACAACACATTAGTTTAAACATTAGAAGAAAATTAAATGATTTATTTGGTAGAATAATCATCAAAAAATTTAACAGCTATGCAACTATTATTGAAGACTTCGAACGATTTTCCTGGAAAACTGTGCATGGGAAAAAGCGAAGAAAAACTCCATATATGGTATATTGAGAACACACCTAAAAAAATGTTTGACCACATTAAATAAGTATTGGCTCCAATAGACTTCAGTTTATTTTCTTTTCAAAGAAATTCGTGAAAAATCTTCAAGGAAATTTGGAAATAAGTTTAAAGCATATCTGTATTTAACTATTTTTTTTAATATTTTGATATTTAGATTAAATTGCCGAACTTGGTTAAACCAGTCTAAACCACTGGTCTAACCAGTGGTTAAAAAGATAAGTTGTTGATGAATGTCAAAAGACTTTTCCCGTTTATTTATTTCATGTTTGTTCTTTCCCAGCAGGAAAGCGAGCGCTCTATTGGCGCATTTGAATCGCTCAAAAAAAAAAAACAGTAGAGCGCTTCATAAAAATAAAGCGCTTTTAAAAATTTTGAATATTTACGTATAGCGCTTGGTTTTTGTTACGTTTTTATAATAAAAACAAGGAGAACAAAGCGCTCGGCTCTCGCTACGATTTAATTTTTTCTACAGCGGAAGCGGAGTGCATACATCTGATGACATGACTGTGTTAAAAAATGCGCTATACACAAGGAGAATGAAGCGCTCTACTGTTTTTTTTGGAGCGCTTCAAATGCGCTAATAGAGCGCTCGCTTCCATGCTGGGTAACGAAAAACAATCGCCGCCAGCCAGGTTTGAACCTGGGCATTTCGACTACAAGGCAAACACGTCAACCAGTCTGCCACAACGCAATTGAAAAATTTGTTTCTTAGGAACAAATGACAGAACAAATTTTGTTTAGTCACGTGGAAGTTTTTGAAATGAATTTTTTTTTGACATTAATATCTAATACTTTTTTTTTCAAGTGCAACGGTATCGTTACGGAAAGTGCTACAAATATAGCTCTATACAAACAGCACTACTTGCAAGGAGAATGAAGCGCACTTTATGTGCATACAAGTAATGCGCGTTGAAATTTTTTTTCGAATAGATTAATGTGTGTGTCTTTTTAGTTTTCGAATAGATTAATGTGTGTGTGTGTGTGTGTTAGTTAATAAATGTAAGTTATTATATATGTTTTAGTAAAATGAATAAGAGTTCAAGAATTCAGAGATACTATAAAATTCAAAATAATATTTATGATACGGTAGTCAAATAACTAGCGACGATTTGATTTAACACAGATTTATACACAAACAAACATTCATTTTCATTCGCATTGCGCTCCTGAAGCGATTTAAATGAAATTATCTTGCTACCATGGGGGTAGCAAGGGATAAGGAGGAAATCTGCACCCCTTGATATCAGAAAAATTAAAACAATAACATCATATTATAAAAAACTCTTTAAATTTTCATTGAAAACTGTAACTATACAGGTTCTTAACTTCAAATTCAACTTTTTCCAGTTAAAGTAACTTTTATCAAATCAAACTTCAAACTAATAAAAATCTTTAATGATATCCTGACTACGCCCATGCTTGTTTATTCAGAATTTTTAATAGTTGTGTATTCTTTATAAACATAGAATATATTTTCGGTTTTTAAAATCAAATCACGTGACCGATTATTTATAAAGGAATTTTAATAAAAATAGGGAGTTCTGGAGAGGCTAGAGAATATTAAGTAAAACTGAAAATATTTTTGCAAATGAATGCTATACTATATGAGAGAATGTAAAAGGTGCAGTTCTGATTTTTAATTATTTTTAGAATAAATATTAATTTTTTAATAATTTTTTGAAAAACTTTTAGTATGGAAATTATTAGTACAATAATTTTTTTAATGCAAAATCGATTCCTATAAGAAAATCGATTTTTTAAGCATACTTCATAAAAGTTTTATTTAAAAGAAAACAAAAAAAAAATCTTTTCATGATATCAAAAACTTTCATAATGTGTACTGAAATAATTTAAAAAGATATCAAAAAATTCAATCAAAACATTAAATAAAATTAATAAAATTAATATTTATAAAATTTAAATAATATTTATTTAATATAAAATTAATAAAACTAAAGACAAAAAGTTACGTATTTCTACTTAAAATAGTTTAATAAGTTTCTTTCGTGAAGTTATTTCTATTATACGCGCGTATAATAAAAGTTAACAAGCGTCAGTTACAAAACATTGGATAGAATCCACTTCCATCTACTAACTTTGACGGTTAGTCGGCGAGCTTCTCAACCATCATGTTTTTATCGAATTCTCAAACCAGGTACTGACACAGACTATATTAGTGAAACATACACAGCCTCTTATATTTCTTTATCTTTTTTTGAAGCGTTGGCTTCTTTAGTGAAGTTATTTATACGCTCTCAGAGTAAAATTAAAACTTAACAAGCGTCAGATGAAATCCACTTCCATCAACTAACTTTGCCGATTTTTTAGTGAATTCTCAAACCAGGTGCTAACACAGACTATGATTGAGGGCAAATGATGCAAAAAAAAAATGTGTAAACAAAAGTGCTGTGGGTATGTATGTAAAACATATACACCTGTTGTTGTTAAAGCGATTTTTGCCATCAACTTAATTATTAAATTTGAATAATAAAAATTTAAAACTTAAAATTGTGTGCTTGTTTACTCTTTCAATTAATATTATATTTAATTTAACATCTAATGCTAAAAAGCTATCGCTTCCATCGGCAGCCTTGATGACTGCACCCCTGTTTTTTTTTTCTAAAAAGTCCAAACATGTTTTCTCGAAATATATCCCAGTAGTTATTTTTATACTCGTATCAGTGTAAAAATAATTTATTTTCTTAATTCATTTTTTTTTATTTTCTCTCAACTGATAGGACATTCAATAGCAAAAATTATTTGAGATTGACTTAATATTCTTTATACCTCCCCAAAACACCCACTTTTTAAATAGTCAGTCACTCGAGTTGATTTTAAGAACTGTGAAAATTTAATTTAATTTTATTAAGAATCCGTGAGAAGTAAAAAATTTTTAGGTGACAAGACAATTTTATTGAAATAATTCCGGGAGCACCGTGTTTGGTACCTACTTTTTTTAAACCTCATATTTAAAAGCTTTTTAAAACTTATATGGCAAATGGCGCTATGAAAAGTCACCCCAATTAACCCTGGAAGTGCATCGTTAGCCGATTCGACTAACAACGATTATATTTTTGTATTTTCTCTTTGCTCGTTGTTTAGATTGCACTGTGTTGTCGTAAGTATATCAACAGTCATCGGAGAGATTTTTTTTCTGGTCGGACGAGCGAACCTCTGGGTAGACGGAAGTTAGTGTTTTAAGCAAACATGTTAGTCGTAACGACTAACAAAGCATTTAGTGTGACTTTTTGAATTTGTTCGTACTCAAAAAAAATTTAGTGATGCTTTATTTAAATAGTTTCGTTGCAGTTTAGTTTCCATCTCTAATGATGTCTCTCCCTATTTAATAGTTTGCCTTGAAACTTTTTCGCACCATACAAATTTATTTTGGACCACCGAAAAAACAACCAATATGGTATTTTTATCCCTACTTGCATATGTGGTGTCTGACGTTTAATAAGGCTTATTAGGGGCTAAGTTATTTCATGCTCAAGCTACGAAGTGATATGAGAATATCAAAATATCAAGGTATGTAATTTAAATATAAAGATTTTAAAATTACGATAAGAAAGATTTGCAGTATTTGCGATTACAAATCGCATCAAATATGTTCAAAAATGTCGTTCTGCACAATGTGCCAAACAAAATGTTTGTGGTGAATATAAATTTAAAATATCGACAGTTTTTGCAAGCAAACATTTTTCTAAATCATTTTTTTTTTTTTGTGAATTGGATTAAATCCTCTTATGCTTTTAACCATATCTTTAGTTGTATTAGTATATAAAGCGGTTTAATACTATGATATCGAGAATAGAGGTAAAAATGAAGTCACTCATATTTTTGTTCAATATATTATATATGAAAAATAATTGATTGAATTTCCTTTCGCTAATTTCAAATTTAATATTATAAAGCATTACTTAACTTGAACTTTTTTCCTATTTTTGTAGGGAAGTTGGATTTAAAATTGATGTTTATCGTTCCGACTAACAAAGCCCACAAACAGGGCTTACATAGCGATGCACATCCAGAGTTAAATATGGCCCGAATGAAAAATTTAAAAAACCCAAAAAAAAAAAAATTATACAGACATAAACAACAAAACTATTTGGGGTGTTATTATTGAAATTGGGGTATATTTTTCAAAGACATTACTTCCTTTTTTCCTTTATTTCTAGGGCCATTTATTTTTTTTTTGCTTCATTTTCGTATATGTTGAAATATTTAAGTGTAAAAAATGAAATTAAAAATTCAATATTTATAGCACGGTGCCGCATTTTTATTTTCTGATGCAAAATATGGGTTTTCTTTATATATAAATATTCCGAGATTGGAGTCGCAACAGACTTTCGGCTATATAAAATATTATAGTTCTATAACTATATATTTCTATAACTTTCTATAATTCTATAACTTCACATTAGAAGTATCATCAGAAATTGAAAAGTTATAGTATTATAATCTTGGCATGTGTGGCTAACCAATGGCTCTTTGTGAGTGGCTTTTGATCTTTAACATTTGAATGACAAGTCGTGTTGCTCTTGTTTTATATTCTAAGGCTAATCTTATTTAAATGTTCTTCCAGATAAATAGTGCATAACAGAACATAAAAACAAAATAAAATTATTTTTATTAAACGAGAGTTTTTGTTGGTAAGCGGATAAAACCGTTTTATGACAAGATATTTCTCTGACTCGAAATTTTTTACCATCTTAACGAGAAAAATGTGAGTCGATATCAAATGCATTTCTATAAAACTTGGAGTTATAATTACATCGAGAAAAAAGCTTATGTTAAATTAAAAAAAAAACCTCGTATAGTTTATAAGATGGCTTTGGCAGTTTTCAGCCTCCCAAGTATTTCATCAAAACGCCTACCCCTTACATGTTGACTTGCCAATTTTTATTTGAGTGATAAATTAACCAAGCCTTTGGTAATTTTTTTTTATACACTACTTTTATAAAAAAAAACATGGAATTTCAAAAATTCTGGTTTGGTTTTTTTGGAAGCTGCCGCCTCTCTTTCTGTGATTTGCTTGACTGAAATCGGCAACAACACAAATTTTTCTTTTATCAACACCGTTTTTTTCTTAGAAATTAATGACTTCTCGGCTTTTCTTGCTGCTTGACGTCTATTATAACAAGAACATTAAATTAAATTAAATATCAAATAAACAAATTTTACCTTCGCATGCCGTTGAGATTCGAACCCACACCAACCGATACCACTGTGTATGAAGTCACTACACTACGCATTGAGCCAAACTCCTTCGTCACACGGAGTTATTTATTCAATGTTAATTACAACTGAAGCTATGCTGCAGCATAACAAAATAATCTATTAAAAGATTTTTGTTGTATGGCTATCAACAGAATACTGCATCTGTTAATACAGCATCTGTTAACATAGCTGCAGTTATGTCAGCTAGTGGTAGCAAGGCTGCTTGAATCAGTGGATAGAGCGATGGACTGGCACCAAAAGTTCCACGTTCGATTACACACAGCGAAAAAAGTCTTATTTTTCCTGTTTTCTTTTCTTTTTGTTGATGAAATGTAATAAAATTTGCTGGTGTGAATATTAACGAGTGGTTTTTAATTTACTTTATGTTATTTTTGAATTTAAAAGTGGTTTTATTAAAAAAAGAAACCATTAAATTATCAAATCTATCCTTCTCTCGTGTGTTTTATGACGCAGCTGTGTTTTTTTTTTGCCAGAAAATATCTCAAAACTATGCTTAAGCCATCCATGCTAGTGGCTTTTTAATTTTGTATTTTTGGATTTTGGGCTTAGGTGAATCAAATACTTGTTTTTTGGCAAGGTATCGAAGTATGTGCTTTCAAAGCAATGTATTAAACAATAAATTGCTTAGACGAATAAGCATAAGTTTATAATTTCCACACAATTCTCTTTATCCAAGCTGACTTAGGTGATTTACCTATTGCTTTTTTTCTCGGTTTACTTGGAGTCATAGTAATCTAAATTTTCTTTGCAATAATTCACATAGTACGAGATATCATTGAACATATTTCTAAAACTAAAACTAAATTACACGTAAGCAAGCTTATTCAATAACCTGTCCTAAATTATGAATATCATAGTTTTGACTTTGATAGTTTTGCAGTAACATAAGTAAAAAAATAGTTCTCATATTAAACTCAAATTCAAAAATGTTTCGACGCCCTTGTTCACCTGAAGACTTTTGAAACACAAAAGTATAAAAAGGAATCCAAGTCCATCATTTATATTTTTGTGGGCGGTGGTCAGAGTTGTGAAGATCTCACTCTTTCTCTTTGAAATAAAAAAAAAAAATTTAGCACAAAAGTAGCACAAACTTAGTTTCGCATGGAATATCCACGTTATGAATAGTTATTAATCCGTATTTTATGTCATAAAGATTCTTATCAGGCAATTGCCATCAGTTGACTTGATGGACAAACGTCGCTCATAAATCTTTAGTGTCGTGTGTCAGGTGAATTCTAAGCTCGCATCGCGTGTCAACCATCATGGAGTGTTTTCTCTTTTTATTTTAATTTTTTTAGTTTCTAAAAAGACTTCAATAGAATTTTGCTCGAGACATTTAATGGTGGCAGCATAGTCATAGAAGAAGGTTGTTGCATAGTATGAGTAGGTTTATCATGAAAATAATTAAACAAGGATAAAAATATTTAAGTCATCTACATTTGCAAAAGATACATTTAAATATTTTGGGTATTTTTTTATAATATTTGACAAAGTCTACTATATGACCCAATAAAACCATCAACGTGATTGCGGCGTATTTATCATGGTAAGTTGGAGCAGGGTACAAGGAGAGACTAAGACTTCACTGGCCATAAGTCATACACTTTGATAGAAAATTATGTCACGACAGGAAACTAGATAAGACCATAATTTTCGGAAGGCTAAGCAATTCTCTCCACCCGGCACCGGAAGTTGGCATGTTGCCGTTATTGGTCACTTTTTGCACCGAGTCAAGTGAACTACTCTCTGTACTGTTCCACTGACAGACGACCACTTTCCACTCCACCTTGTAACAGTGTGTAACGCGGTTTCAATGAACGCATGTCGCTGCTGTAGGGGTTAGTTGCTGTAGTATGTGTGGAGTTAGTGGTTTTGAACATTATGATGATGGCTGAGTTGTCCTTAATTTCTTTTGAACGCAGGTGGGAAATAGGTAGCAAGTAGATTGCTTCATTTGCATTTAAATTTAATACTATTTTTTGTGTAGTTCGTGTGGACAACCTAGAAGATTGCATGCTTGGGAGGATTTGGAATATTCTTTCAGCTATTTTTTGTAGTGACTCTTGTGTTAAGGGCCAAAGGAGGTACTCCATAGTCAGTTTGACACGTGGCCATATTCAATGTTGTGCACGAGGGACACGATGATATTTTGGACTTTATCGTTTGATTTCATCGTTTGAGTATGGAAACACTTTCATAAAATATCAAAAACACTGCTGATCACTCAGTGATTTTCCTAATAAAAACATTTCAAAGCAATGATCAGAACGTGACTTTTAGTAGTTTTTGTATCTGTAAGAAGCAATTGTATGATTGTATCGGACCGGCGGATTAGGTTTCCCGATCATTACACCGAAGTTCAAAAATAAACATTAATTCATTGCGAAGATATAAGACAGATATGTAGACTGCGCGTCAGACATATAGAGCTAGTATTCAAACAAAGATCACAAAAGAACATGCAAATAGTACACGCAGAGAAAAAATATGTTTATAGATGTTTGGTTTCAAAAACAAAATATTCAGAGGGAACCACCTAATGATTAAGAACTTTTCTTCAATAGCATTATTTTTCGATATAAGACATTATAAGATATATATCATTTTCGATATAAGATATTAGTTGCGTCCAACATTAATATAATTGCCTTAGCTAAAAAACTAACGTCTACATCAATATGCTTGTGACAAAATATAATTGTGTGTTTCTACCCAATAAAAATATATTTTCTTTACTGTTAAACTCAAAAGAACAGAACTCTGCAAATTTAAAATAAACAGAACTCCTTTCTTTTATGTGTTTTGCCTAGACATACATATATCTGTTTCTTTTGCACTTGCACGACAAATAGCGGAAACCTTGTTGCTTTATGCGCTTGCTTTTAACAGTTGCCAAGTCTTGGCGTCAGTTTAAGTTTCAAGCAGCCGCGCCAAACGTGTTGAAAAGTTTAGCTCTTGTGAAAAGTGTTTCTGAAAATGTTTGTTTAAATTAAAAGTGTTTGAGTTTTCAAATTAATAAAATAAAAAACAAAATAAAAGAAAAATAAGGCGGTTCAGCAGTAAAAATAGGTGAGTTTTGAAGCAACTTTGCTGATAAAGCGGGTACTTCGCAAGCAAAGTGGTAACCATAAACATAATATGGTTACTTCTCAACATAACTAAATCCGAGAAAAACTTATTTACTGTTTTCTAAACATATTTTGTTTGCTTCAAACCAACAATTACGTCTAAGCAAATATTTTGTTATCACAGTGAAAAACTTTTGGCATATCTTTTGCTAAAATATGTTTCCAAGTAAATATAGTGTAATGATCGGTAAATATATTATGTTGTTCTTAATTATCGTTTTGAAAATAATTGCTAGACTGCAATTAAATTATGTATTCTCCAATTAATATATATTTGTCCATGAATATTTAATGTTATTCTTGACTAAATTATATTTCCAAGCAAGCAAATAGTAATTGACTAAAAGTGTTCTCAGTCCTGGACTGAGAATTACAATATATTTATATGAAAACATATTTTCTTCAAAACCAATTATATTGTTTTTAAATTCAAACAACAAGTGCTGAGGTACAATTAAATAATGTTAAGATGCGAATATATACATAAAGAAAAATTGTATTAATTAATCATATTATATGTGGATCCAATTATGATTACTTGTTTCCAAGAAACATGCAGAAACATATTATACTTCCTGAAAATTATGTTTGGGAAGGCCTATTATTCTTCAGCGTGAAGAACCTGACTTCAGAAAACCTTAATATTTAGTTGTACTATGCTTATGTTCCACATTAATGTAGACATAGATTTTTCAAGCGTCAAAAATTCTTTTAATCGAGTACAAAGAGTATTGAAAGAAAATTCTTTATTTTTACAGTCAAGTTCTTGCTGTGTATATTAGTGCATGCTGCTTGTCTGGACAAACAAACAAAATGCATTAAACCATCTACCACAGAAATTCAAAACTTTGTTTTGATAACTTTGCAATCATCTCTAAGGACGTTCATCGCATTGGCAAAAAAAAAAAAAAAGGAAAAAAAAACTTTCTGTTGGCAGAATACAGCAGAATACGTGATCAGATAATGTATTTAGAACCTAGACATCATTGCGCAAACTACTAAATCTAAATATCTGACATTGGCTTGGTTTGGGTTCGTATTATTGTGCTGCTTTTTAATACGCCATTAAGAAATATTAAAGTGGTTCAGAAAAGCCAATTAAAATATTCCGGCAACTTGGCCGCAATGGCAGCTTTATAAGCATTATTCTGCAAAATGGTTACCATGAACGGCCCCAAATCAGTGAGCGGAAAAAATCACTCATTCGCTGAAGCGAAGAACTTTACTTTGCAGCAGCATCTGAAGCGTAAAAAGGTAAAAATCTGAAACATTCCCACTTGCAGCGGCGCACTTGGCAAATACAATATTCTTTGAAATATATAGCTATATGTATTTATATTCTAAATAATCATGCACCAAGTGATGTGCAGCGACAGCCATGGTGCACAGAGTGGCAAAGGGTAAGAGGCAGCAAAACCTCTTAGCAAGAATATGTCAACAGAACGTAAGCCAAAGCACTGTATGCTGTGTTCTGCGCCATTTCCTGAAAGATGGCTGGCTTACTTGTTCATGAAGTCATTTGGAAACATTTGGCTTAGGAAAAATGTACTAATTAAAACGAAAATATTTGTTCACAAGAACAGAAAGGACAGAACAACTCAAAGTAGCCTTCATTGTATTGAGTTTGAAAAACAAAGCATATTAAATGGACAAAAATATAAAAATAAAACCACTTAAAAATCTTTTAAACGATTCTCAGTATGCTCTGCTCGGGATGAGACAGCCAAAAATTCATAAATATCCCCATGACAGGGATTCCGGATGTTTCATGAACTTTTAACTCCGAATACTGATGTTAACGGTTAAACTTTTTGCAAAGCCCAATAAATCGCACAGAAGACAAAGCTGGAGACACCTCGAGGTGGGTGAATGACTACACATGCCAGCGCCATATTGGAGCAAAATAGATTTTTATCTAATTAATAAGAGTTTTCTTATAGTTTCAGAATATTATCCGATCTGAAGTGGTTAAACAAATCTTGTAATTATTCTAAAGTACAGTTACATTGTAACTTTGACTAGCCGACATCGGATGATTTGAAGACAGAAGAGAAGAACCAAGACTAATTAAGTGCGGTCATCCGAAATATAATCATGCTTGAGAACATTTCATTCATTTATAGGCTTTCTCAATTTTCTACGCAATCGCAACAACGTTTTCATGAAAACTCAATGGGTTCATCTGTCAACCAGTTTTGTTTGTAAAACACTTGAGATCTCCAAATAAGCCTATCGAGTTTAACGACTTTCCAATTTGTTTCATTTTATTTAGCAATGCGATGCCAAGATCCAAACGAATCTTTTTAAAGCCATCCATAAATAAGTGTTATGCGACACGGAAAATTTTCTGTCCGCATAAGTACAGAGTGCCATATTTTTATGGGAAAAATTGAAGAACTTTGAAAATTATTCCACTTTACAATACAAAAGTCAATGAACGACATTGTATGTTATAGATTAATGGATTTAACTCGGTACTCGAATGAATATTTTTTTTTTTATATCAATTCAAAGAAAAATATGAAAAATATATTACATATTTTAATTTTCCTTTTATAATTCGTTAATTTTAGAGCTTTATGCCAAATATATTCATGAAATTAAAAAATAATTTTTAATTTTTACTAAAATTTTTGTGGTTGAAATCAACATTTTCCAGATTTAAATTCTTTTTTCAACATAAAAGTTGAAATTTTTAACCTTCTTTGATTGAAAACAATAAATATTAACTAATTCAAACCAAAAGGAGGAATTTTCACTTTTCCAGTATTTAATTCTAGTTTTTCATCTTTTAAAAAAAAAAAAAAAAAAAAAAAAAAAACAACGAAATGGCCATTTCAGCCCTTGAAAGAACTTTGACCGAGCTTCTTATGATTAATTGTGTTGTGTGTGATGTGAAATGTTTGCACACAAATGATCGAGAACTGGACCCTACATGTTTTACGCCGACTCCGAACGGCTTATGTTCTCAAGAAGCTTTTCATGGCAGTTTCTACTCTCTGAGGTTTGCCATTGTCTGCAGAGAGGTGACGGCCGAACAGAAAAATTAATTCAATTGAAAAAACTTTCTGTGTCGGATGGAGGATCCGAACCTGGGTTCTCTGGCGTAAGAGTCAGACACTCTACCCACTACGCCACGGCCGCCACAATTTCATCTTTTAGTCGAAAAAATTATTTCAACCTAGGGCATCAATTTTTCATCTCGTACGTTCAACTATTTTAAGCGGAAAATTTAAAAATTATTGCAATTTAAATGACGAAATTCTCGAATTTTTAACTTTGCTTTCAACAACTTAGGTCTTCAAATGAATTTTTCGACTTCTACGTTTATATGTCAACTATATAGGTTGAATTTTTCGTTTGTGTAATATTGAAAATTGACTTATTTTAAAAATCTGATTAAAATATAAGATTTATAAACAAAAAAAAAAAAACGAAATGGTTATTTCAGCCTTTGAAAGGACTTTGACCGAGCTTCTTATGATCAATTGTGTCGTGCGTGTTTTGAAATGCTTGAACACAAATGATCGAGAACTGTACCTATAAGCTTAATGCCATCCCCGAACGGCTTATGTTCTCAAGAAGCTTTTCATGGCAGTTTTTACTCTCTGGGGTTCGCCATTGTCTGCAGAGACGTGACGGCCGAACAGAAAAATTAATTTAATTGAAAAAACTTTCTGTGTCAGGTGGGAATGGAACCAGGGTTCTCTGGCACATGGGCCACGCAGTCTAACCACTGCACCATATATATATTTATTCAACTAATATATATTTATTAGTTGAAAAAGTTAGCTTCATTGGTTGACTATTAAATTGTTTAACCTTATATTTATGAAAACGTTTTGCTTCCAATTTTTTTATTGCAAGCAAAGCCTCAGTGGAAAATTTTTAAGTGTGTAATAGTTTTCATACTGAATTTAAAGAAAGAAATACATGATAATAATGCGTTAAGCTCTAGAAGCTGTCGAATTTAAAATTTTTAATTAATTAAATTTAAATTTATTTTGAGACGATTAAAAATGCATACAAATAAAAAAATTTGGCATCTTTATTACTTATAATCGATTTTAAAATCGCTCAACATGGTCAGGAAAATGGTATAAGAAAAATTGATAATTTTTTTGAATTGCAAATAAATTATAACAAAAATCATTTTATTGATAACTTTAAAAAACGTGTTACATGTGAGTTCTTTAGTTCCAAAATGGGACTCAAGCAAATTTTTACGAAACTGAGTTAAACAACATTTCTTATATGAAATCTTCTCAGGAATCGATTTGTGCACTTTATTTTATTCCAAACCCAGTCTAAATACCTTAAAAAGTGATTGAAAAACAGCCTTATTTCCAAAACGCGACCTGAACAGAGATTTTTTCTTTCAAAATTCTTTCAAAAAAGTGTCAAAAAACCGTTCAGTCTCATTTTGAAACTAAAGAACTCATGTGATTCTCTGAAAAAGTTGGGTGATATTACTCCTTACAACTTCTTACTGGTACATTGAAAAAATTATTTCAAATTTTTGTACATTTTTATTATAAAATTGTTATAACTTTTATACATAGACAATAGACACAGAAATATTTACTTGCTTTGAAAAAATTAAAAATCACCGATTTCAACCATCCATCTGCCTTAATTTTGATCATAAGAAGATATCCTTTTTTAAAAATTACTATAAATGTTGAGTTGAGGCAACTTCAAATTTCAAAAATTTTCATTCAAAATATCATGAATAGAGGAGGAAGAAGCCCATTCGTAATTGCCAAGGCCTAATTTAATAGTAAAAATTAAACAGAAGTAATTTAAAAAATCTTAAAATCATTATAATTTCGGGAATATTTCTTTCTTTCAGAAATTACATTTTTTCATAGAAAATTTCTTTCAATGGGAAAAATTAGTTTCGGAGATAATAGTAATAAAGTCTCTATGATAAGTCAAGCTTTTGATAAATTCTTTTAAATACGACAAACTACATCGATTCTTCAATGTATGCTGGCTTCACAAATTTAAAACTGTGGTAAATGGCAAATATTATGACTTTTATTCGCAAAACTGCAAAGTCAGATTGCACTTACAATATTTTTCCTGAATAAGAATTTATTTCCAATATTTGGGAAGCTTACAGAGTCCTTCACACACATTAAGGTGCGCATAATCATCCATCGCAGCAGGTTATATGCATACAAAATTTATCTCTACGTTTACTCTTATGGATTACTCATACTGTGCGTACCGAAGAAGCCATCACCGCTGAAGAGGTAAATGTCAAGGACCCAAGCTTAACGATTCGACGCCGTTTAATAACTCGGTCTTGGGCCGACAACTACGTGGAGGATTTTAAATACCTTGGCCTTGGCCTTCACCCGCATAAAAACCAACTGGTACACGAATTACGTCATTCGTTCGATGAATGGGCTGAAAATCAAATGGAAGTTGATCCGTATTTTTACCATGAAACCATTTTCAGTGATAAACCAGCTACGACTGACCAGTTGGATACCGAAATTCGCCACGTTACTGGCGAGACAAGGTGATGCAAAATTGGACCGACAGGATGGTCTTCATCAGACGCGGTCGCGGTGGCCATATGACCGAAATTGTGTTGAAACAATAAAAAAATTGGACATTTCATTAATTCTCCTGTATATTGTTAGAAAAAAGTTATATCCCTCTCCTCTTACTGTGCATACCATTAGGTAAGCATAGTTGCATATGCATGGGAGTAGCTAGACTTTTCCTGAAATATATATCCTGAAATATAAATATAAACAATTTATAAATTAAGGCATTAAAAGTCGGTTACGTATTGCCGCCAATTACCTTTGCAAAATTAGAAAAAAATACATTCATTCACTTTCTCATATCACGTTTGTGTATACATTTTTATATCTTAAAATATAGCGAAAATATTGTTTCATATTTGGATTAAAAATGAAGTCACACAAAGGCAACCCGAGTTCTACAACTTCATCAAACAAACTGAAAATGGAAAAATTAAAAATTTAATAAGGTATTCAAAAATCAATAGCTCCTGTCAAACGATTTAAGGCGGTCTTCTCATTCAAAACCCGTTTTTTGACCCTTTTTAAAAAAATTCTTATTTGAAAACGCAAAGAATAATTGAAAACTTTTTTATTTATTGTATTACAAAAGGTTCAAAGTAAATAAAAAAATTTTTTTTGCCTCGATACGTGGGCTGTTCAAAAAGTAATGAGACTTCAAAGATGGTGGTGAAAAAAAAGGTGTCGTCACGGCGGCCACGATTCCGGGTCTCCGGAGCGTCTGAAATGAAAAAAAAAACGGGGTTATAATCAGTATAGATGTAATTCTCGGGTGAACCTCAAGCTTAATTTTGTGATTTTTTTTGACAAAATGGCGGCCATTCAAAAAATAAAATTTCAATTTCGGGTTTTTTTTTTTAGTTTAGTGTAAAAAAAAAATAGTAAAAAATTTTTTAAAATTATGGTCGATGTTCACCCGAGAATGGTGACAATTCTGCGTCGATTTCACTTTGTTTCATGAAAATCGGTTCAGTTGAACTGGAGATATCATGGCCGCCAGTTCGAAAAACGTGGGTTCGAGATAAACGCGTTTAAAGTTTGAAGTAATTTTTTTGGGAAAAAAAAAAAAAAAAATCAAAAATGTTTAAATGCAGTTTTAAAGAACTGACAATTTTTACTTACAAATATTAGTCGGCGATGCCAGCTCCATACAGGCCACCTTCCTCTTTTTCGTAGAAACTGCTTTTTGCTGCCCTCTCTGCTCTGCGAGCCGTTCTGCCAGCTTTTGATGATGCCGCAGCTCGAGTCTCTGATCGGTTCAATCTGTCTTCATTGCGAGATAGTGCGTATTCGTATGCGTTTTTGCCAATCGCAATACCCATCAAACCCATAATTTTAAGTATGGGTATAAAACCGTCGTTGAAGAGGCACGTTGCAATGAAATTGGCCACTTCGATGGTGCGTGCGCCTGAGTTGATGTGTTTGGGCGAAAGTGACCAAAGAACAGAATTGTAGGACTCATTGGAATTCAGAGTTTCAGATCCAAGGCATCTTTCAAGCAAATTATCTGCCGACAGCGCTTCGTAAGCTGGTTTTATTACCTCCATCACCTTCTTGTCCATCAGACCTTGCTTCACAAAAAAGGCTGTATCTTCTAAAGTATTTCGATCCTTTTAGGGGCATATTCACAACTACCTAAGCTATAAATAAATGCAAAAAAAAAAGTTGAAAAAAAGGAGTTGCTCAATGAGAAGACCCCCTTAACATGCTATCCAACAAGTAACGCGACAGTTTTTTGAAAGTTTCTTGATAATTTTACAATGTGTGCGACGACATCATTCCTTCTCCGATTTTAAGCAGAATATTTATATCGACTTCAGCACAACTTTTAAATCTAAAACATAGTTGATTGTAGATGAGCATGATGTTAAATTATGTTTAAACGTGAATATTTTTGAAGACGACAATATATATAATGATGAGCAGGGACCGGATTTTGTGGCATTTAAAATGTAAAAGAGAAACAAAATTAATTTGTAATAAGGCAAAATAATGTTGCAAAAAAGGCCAAACATTTTTTTAAAATTAAATAATAAAAAAAAATCCCAGAAACCAAGGTTGCCCAATTAAATGACTCTACTCCGATTACTTAATGCTTTTTGGAAGTTTAGCAGTTTCCAATCCACCAATTACATCTGCAATATCTTGAATAACTTTTAAGACTCTATTTTCAGTAAAAACTGAATTAAATTTGTCAAACACTGATATAATTAGAACAACGTATAGTGATGTAAGTAGCGTATTTGCGGTAAGCTTACAGAAGTGTATTTTGCAACAACAAAATTGTACGTGAGTAAATATACTCAGCTTACCGCACAAAATTGTTGTGTAAGCAGCACGTATAATTCGTTAATGAAACTGTGGTCTTATGTGGCCTTTTTAAGTAACTTTGCGTTAGCGAAAAAGTTTTTAAAATTGGTAAAGTATTACCATATGTCAAAAATGTTAAAATGGATTTAAAAAGTTTTGTGATGGCAACTTATTTTCTATACAATTACACAGTTAAATCGATATTTATTCAGGGTGGGCTCGTGGAAATGCGCAGCGTTAAACTTATAGTTTTACTACAAGTTTACTTCAGTATATATACGATATTCATTGAATACCACTACTATTTTTAGATTCTACCAGAAATCCAAAATATGTGTGTATATATATGCAAGCTGAGCTCGAATTCTGTTATCTGCTAGAATTGATTTTGCGAAAATAATAGAAGCCGCATTTTCATCCAGCTCTTCGACTATGCATTTTATATGGGTATAGTTGCTTGCATAATGAGTTGCTGCACTCTCCCATGTATACCACAACGAGTCAAAACCTGTCACAAGATGTACGACTAACCAAAAAAAAAAAGTATTTTCCACAGAATCCGTTAACAGATGATGAACTTTTTTACCCTCATAGGTACAGGTAGAGGCAAATTTGAACAATAAAACACTACAAACACATTGAAATGACCTCAATAAAATTATATTTTGATACAAATTAGTTGAGGGTTCACTAAAAAGTAAGTTACTTAAACATATAACGAAAACACAACAATAAAAAATATTGGATCAAAGATTTAGGGTGGGGCCCATTGCGTTTCTCCTCTGGCTACGCCTATGAATAGATCAGCTCTTGTTTACTTGAATGCCATTAAGAACTGATGTTGCAAAAAAATGCACTTGCCAACTTTGTTCAGTAAATTTATATTATATTTTTTTGGAATAGTTTCATATTTTCTTACAAAATTATTTTAAATTTTTCTTAGAGCAAGGCTTTGAATTTTGTGAAAACACATATATTTTAATAAAAAAATGGTACCGGATTTTGAGGAAAATTTTTTTTCGTGCAAAGGTCTACAACACTATTTTGTATTCATAATGCCTAACATATATGTATATCCTCTAAGATGACACCAAAATCCTAAAAATGTAAGGCATACTTTTTTCTCTTTATCCATTCGACGCTACATTCTATAGAGATTAAGGAGGTTCTAGACTCTTTTTCGATAATGAAAATTATTAAGAAATACTTGTATCATTTGGCAGTCATCGAAGATCATCCACAACCACATGTTCACCCCTAAATATGACTTTATCAGAAAAAGTCAGACGTTGTTAATAACTTTATTTTCTTTGTTGCTGTAGTATTAAGTGTTAATTGTGTTTATTACACGATTATTACATTATAGTAACATCCCTTACTCCCATTCACGAACATTCACATCGAATGAGGGTGTAGATGTGTGCAATCTCAGTATGAAGCTTAAAGTGTTTTTCTCATAGTTGTCCTTGTGCGATAAACGCTGTGAACATATTTCACTAATTTTCCATTTAAATTGTTGGCAACGACAATAAATCATAGACGACCCATCAGTTCCAGCAGCGGCCTACCATAAAAACATGAATGCACTTGACCCCTGTGTTAAAGCTGATAATCGCGTTATGGGTTGCGCTTAGAAACTAGTCAGAAATGCAGCAGCTTTTACTGTCAATTAATGTGAATTTAAAAAAGAATTTACAAAATTATTCTTAATTTTTCCTAACCAAATGCTTCTGCTTAATATTAAACTCAGATAAAATTTGCCTTCATATTCTACTACCTCCACTTTTTTCGTAGAACACTTCGCACCCAACACCCCATTTTCAAAAAGACATTAAGTCCGTGTGGTGAAATAAAACATTGAAGTCTTATCAGGACTTCCGCCGTTCGTGACCAATGTCTACGGGCCGGTGACTATGTCTTAGCGCTGCATGACATGCGCTCCTCGGTGAAATGTAGAAAAACATGCAAATGCCCACTTTGCTGTCAGGTTATGTCGTATCGCATGGATGATGAGGACGTTCCACGATTCCGTGCTACTGCCACTGTGAGGCACTTGTTCGAATGCTCGCTGCTTTATGGCTTTGTCCTTTTTCAGGATCCTGCGATTTGACTAGCAGCAGAGCACACGCAACCCTACGCCAAAACATACCAATACTAACAGTGGACTACCTAGAACATCCTTGTTCACGAATGGCAGCCACGTAGATGGCAGATATCCGTCATTATTCATAAATATGCAAATGCAAATGGCCGCTCAAGCAATAAATTTTAGATTGAACCTAAATTGGGTGGGAGGATATCGTTCAGGGCGGTTAATTGTATTTTGGTGGTCAGTGTGGGTGGTGGTGGGTAGAACTTGCTTGATTTGACAAAAACAAACTCTTTCAACAAAACAAGCATGTGCATCGGAGAGGCAGTCAAAGAGTGATTTGAAACATATATTGATCTGAAAGAGACACAGATTAAATAAAACGTCCATTTAAGCTAAGAGACCATACATTAGGGTGTCCCAAAAGAGTTTAAGTTGTTTTTGTGTGTTGTTGTGTGTTGTTGTGAGTTGTTTTGTGTATGGTGAAATAAATGTAAATTAAATTTAGTGTACTTAGGACCACGGGAACCCGTGCCGTCTTGCATCGATACATGTCAATACTTGGTGATATGGGAAAAAGTGCTAATATTTTCAAAAAACCCAAATAACTTTTGTATAAGTGTAAATATTCACAAAACTGGTTCACAACTCATTTTCTATTTAATATTTTTCTTTTTAAATAGGCTATCAAACACACAAATTGGTAGAAAACTACCAGAGTTGTGATTTCTTACTTTTCGAAAAAAGTAGTTTTTGTTCTTGTGTTAAAAAAAAATCTAAAATATGTAAATGAAATCTTGAGTAAATATTTTCTTTAACTATACATAATGCAGATGCAAAAAATTGTGCATTTATGTTGAATAACCTGGTCGATAAGAACTTTTTTGCTAGAAGTGTTCCAATTTGAAAATTTCGAGTTAAGGTATTTTTACAAAAAAAAAAAAAATTCCCAAAAACCCAAAAATAAAAATATAACAAAATTTTAAAAAACCATATCATGACTTAAGCATAATCTTGAGTTTTTCTGCAAACAAATAAAAAACCCCGAAATTCAAAAAATAGTTATAACTGCTGAAACTTAACTGTTTTTCTATCATTTCGATCACAAAAAAAAAATAACTATAAAAAATCAAAAAACGTATATATCTCAATCGGAGTAACTTTAATAATTGTAGAAAAATATTTCTGATTTTCATTCGAAAAATATTTAAATTCCAGGGTTGCCAACATACCGGTTTTCCCATTCCGATATTTATTAGTTAAGATTTAGGTATTTTAACGAAAAAGTCACCAAAAGTCGAAAAATGCTCTTTTTTTTAACACTATCTACTGTGGGCAAAAAATATCGGGAACATCGTTTATAAATAAAAAGTTTGAATTTATTCTTCTAAATTCATTTCATTTCGCTCAAAGTAGACCCCCTTTCAGATGCAATACACTTGTGCTAACGTTTTTTCCAATTTTTAAAACATGCTGCAAAGTCCTCTTCCAGTATAGTCTTCAATTACTTCTTCGTGTCAAAACGGTTTCAAAACTTCAAAACGGTGCCCACGGAGCAGTCTCTTGAGTTGCATTATCGTAATGGACAAACCAAGAATTGTCTCTCACAAATCCGGTCTTTTTTGATTCACACCATTACGCAAACGACGCATAACACCCAAGTAGGTATTCTTTGTTGACAGTTTGGCAGGTTGGAAGGAATTCGTAATGCACTACACAACAATAATCGAAGAAAACTGTCACATGACCTTGATTTTTGACTTGCTTTGAGGTGGTTTGTTCGATCTCGGCTCATCTTTGGCACGGTTTTCAAAATACCGGTCACTCAAAATAGTTTTCACTGATCCTTCCGATATTCCAACAAGGCCAGTAAGGTCTCAGACTGTCAATCGACGATTTTGGAGCACCAATTCTTTTATTTTGTTGACGAGTAGCTCATCAGTTGATATTGATGGTCGTCCTGGCCGTGCCTCGTCTTCAACGCTTTCTCGACCCTAATTGAACATTTTGTACCACTCGTAAACTCTTATTTTCGATAAAGCTTGCTCACCGAAGACCTTCTGCAATATTTTCAACGTTACGGCAGCAGAAATTTCATTCCGTACACAAAATTTAATGAAACTGTGCCATCTTGAAAATAAAAACATTTGTCCCTATCGGAATCGCAAAATATTTAATTTAATTTCCCGGTATTCTTTGCCCACAGAGTATACACTAATTATGCAGAAATAGAAGCCACGTGCCAAAATGGGCAGAAATTTAGTTTTCGTATGTTTCAGAGATAAATGAGTGAAATAAATAAGTGCTAAAAAATGACAGCGATAAATAAATTTTTTTCAAATTTATTTCAACATCATACGAAAAAATTAAGGGAGTGTCACTTAAAAAAAAAAAACTTCAACTTTTTTAGCACACCATACCATAACAGTACGTTCAAAAAGTCCATAGGATGACACATAGATGGCGTTACAAGATTTTTTCCATATGATTCTTATGTAGTACCAATCTTCAAACGATACGAAACGGAAAAAAAAATGGAATAAAGAGAATTTCGAGTTTTGATAAAGCATTGCTTTTTGATGAAAAAAAAAATACAGTGGAAACCAAACAATGGCTTGATAAACATTATCCGGACTCTGCTCCATCGAGACAAATGGTAGAAAAGTGGATTGCTGAATTAGGTGAACGTGGTCGTACCAGCACAAATGATGAAGAGCGCAGTGGACGCCCAAATTAGACTGTTATTCTACAAAACATCAAAAAAATCCACAAATTGGTTATGAAAGATCACAAATTGAAGGGCACGAGCTAGCTGACATTGTAAAGATATCAGATGGCAGTGTTTTTACCATTTTACACGAACACTTGGGTATGCGAAAGCTCTGTGCAAAGTGGGTGCCGCGTGAACTCACAGTCGACCAAAACCAACAACGTATTGATGCTTCAGAGGAGTGTTTGGCGCTGTTTAACCGCAATAAAATCGAATCTATCATCGATATGTGCCAATGGAATCCAAAATACAGTCAGCTGAGTGGACAGCAGTCGACGAACCGAATCCAAAGCTAGCAAAGATCCAACAGTCGGCTTGTAAGGTGACGACGTCTGTATTTTGGGATGCGAAAGAAATCAGCGTGCATCAACAGCGACCATTACTGTGCACTTTTGAATCGATTGAAGGCTGAAATCGCCAAGAAATGGCCACATTTGCAAAAGAAAAAAGTGTTGTTTCACCAAGACAATGCACCGTGTCACAAATCGATGAAAACGATGGCAAAATTTAATGAATTGGGCTTCGAATTGCTTACCCACCCACCGTATTCTACAGATTTAGCCCCTAGCGACTTTTTCCTGTTTTCAGATCTCAAGAGAATGCTTGCTGGAAAGAAATTCAAGTCCAATGATGAAGTAATCGCTGAAACTAAGGCCTATTTTGACGAGAAAGAAAAATTGTACTATAAAAGTGGTATCGAAAAGTTGGAAAATCGCTATACTCGAATCGCTCTGGAAGGCAATTATGTTGAATAATATAATCGAGTTTTATCAAAATTTTGTTTTTTTCTTACTTTTCCTACGGACTTATTGAATGACCTGTTACATTACAAGTAAAATTCACCTCATTGTCTTTTAACTAGGGACCTGAAAAAATTTTACATTCCCATTCGTATCCGCATCTTCCTGTTGAACATTTCAATATCCGCATTCGCAACACCACATTTTTATTGTTTTTAAATAAAAGATCAAAGTATTTTTAATAAAAAGTAAGAGTTTTGAAGTAATAGTATTTAAAATTATAAATAAAAGTAATTAAAATTATAAGTAAAGATATATTTACTTAATTTTGGCAATAAATATGATAATGCTTTTAAGCATTTGAAATTTGCTGTTTCACGATTTCGTTACATAGTAAGAGGGAAAAATTAAAAAATAGTACTATTAAATTTATCAATTTATTTTTCACTGTTTTGATAACATCGACATCCGTAAATATAAGTTTTGAATACCCGCATCTGTATCCGCATCCTTAAGTCAGGCTTTCCATAAATCCGCACCAACAAAAGGACACCCGTCACATCCCTAATTTAAACCCTTCCTTTTTGGCATAGTCATCAACGAATGTTGTTGGTCTATCTCTCTACTGTTTTAACTTTATACTCTGACTTCAAGACCAGTCACACTGCATAACTGCGTTGTCCGATTGGCCCCCACAATGATTTGGTCGAAAATAAATAGCAGGTTGAGTTGTCATTTTTTGAAGGGGCTCAGCTAAAGTAAAACGCAACTCATTTCCTAACGTTAGTCACTTTAATATTCTATAATAATTTGCATAATAATGCAATTGTGTCCAAAGTTTTATGACACCGGCTGAATAAAATTAACACACAGACACTGAACAGAGAGAGAGCGACTCCTTAGCAGTATATTGTACAACTTTTATTGTTAACTTGGTCATTTGGTGAAAATCAAAAGATCAATATTAATAATAAAATGCAAAAATTGTTGAAACAAATATCAACGTTCTGTTCCCTGCCTCCATATATCCATCCGAAAGTAGAACAGTGCTTTACATGCCACATAAACGCAAACAAATCATGTGAAAATCTGTGAAATTGTTTAAGGATAACAGCTTATATTCTGACAAATCTTTAATCCTTACGTAAGTGTTGGCGCACATGTCGATGGGCGTCACCCACGAATTTGTGTATGTACATAAATGTGTGTAATTCGGAAAATTATTCAATGTTCGACGGGAAAATCACGGTCATGCTGAAGTGCAGACCAAAAAAAAAACTCGGCTGCCTGCACTGTCTGGTCCGAAAGGCAACAGAAGTCGAAAACTCGTAAATCATAATTTTCCACACCGTTTGATGCGCGCAAACCCAGCCGCAGCACGATTCGATGAGAGCTAAAGTTGGGATTTCATGCTTCCAACTCTATGTTCTGTTTGCTAAAGGATAATTCTGTTCAGTTCAAGGCATGCGATTAAGATTGAGATATCAACAGCACCCACCCGATCAGTCGTCCTTGCTGCCCAGTTTCGTCTTTTGCCTAACATCTTCCGGCACTCGTTTTAACATTCAAGCATGGGGCATTCCACTGACTAAGCATCAAGTATGAAATTGAGTTTCCGTCTTTGACGAGGCGCACCGAATTTTATTGGGTGGAAGTTGTGAAAATTGCTCAAATCGGTTTAACATCTGTTTTTAAGGATAATTTCCTAATTTCAAGGATATTGCTCAATTTCCACTCTGACTTTATTCTGGTTAGTGTAAGTAAGCATTTAGAGTGTGTGTGTGTGTGTATACTTTAATTAATTATATGGAGGGATGATTGTAAGCGAGAACTATTTTTATTTTTTATTCCTGAAAAAAAACACATAAGCCCAAATAATTTGTATTTTTCTCTTTTGAACTTTCTGTTTGTCTTTTTAAACAGTTATATATATCGTTGTAGGTAAATAACTAGAAATATTTCTTAGTGCACTGAGAAGTATTTTCATACCCCAACGCGTACTGCGTAAGGGGTATATTAACTTTATCATTCCGTTTGTAACGCCATTAAGAAGGCGTGGCAGGTATAGAAAAATATATATATTTTTGATCAGCATTACCTTCTGAGTTGATTTCCGTGTGTCCGTCTGTCTGTCCGTCTCTCCGTCTGTCCGTCTGTCAACACGATTACAGCCGTCATTTTAAAGCTATCGCAATGAAATTCAAAATATAAGCTTATTTTTAGAAAAGGAAGATCAAGTTCGAGAATGAGCCAAATCGTATGAAAACCACGCCTACCTCCCATACAAAGTGACTTTATTTTAACCGTAAAATATCTTCAGAATCCACAAACATTAATGAAATGTCTTCAAATTTGACATGTAAGCTTTAATATTTAATATAAATCCTCACTATGAAATTTGGAAAAATCGGAGGAAAACCACACCTACCTCCGAAACAAAGTGACTTTATTTTAACAGTAAAATCTCTTCAAAATCCACAAAAATGACTGAATTGCCTTGAAATTTTGCATTTAAGCTTTGGTCTTCAATATAAATCCTGACAATGAAAAACACCTACCTCCCATACAAAGTAGCTTTATATTAACCGTAAAATCCCTTAAAAATCTGCTCAAATTGCACAAATATCTTGGAATTTTACACATAGGCTATTATGTATATGATATAGACTACCACTATGATATTTGGCCAAATCGGATGAAAACCACGCCTACCTCCCTTACAAAGTGGCTTTATTTGAAACGTTAAATCGCTTAAAAATCTGCAAAAATTACAGAAATGTCTTGAAATTTTGCATACAAACTTTGATATTTAACATAAGAAACTCTTTGATATTTGGCAAAATCGGATGAAAACCACGCCTGTCTTCAGTACAAAGTGACTTCATCAAAATTGAAAAACTTTTGAAACTAGTAAGGAATGGAGCTTCGGCAGGGTACCGAAGTTAAAATACCCCCCCCCCCCCCCCGCGGCCATATTGAAGTATATTCGAAGTCTTTAGCTACGACATACGCGATGATATTCAGTTTTATATATTCAAAAGTTTTCCAATTTTGTTGACGTCACTTTGTATGGGAGGTAGGCGCGATTTTGATCCAATTTTGCCATATATCATAGGGATGGTTGTTATTATATATCAAAGCCAATGTGCAAAGTTTCAAGACATTTCATTAATTTTTGTGGATTTTTAAGAGATTTTAAGTTTAAAATAAAGCCGCTTTGTATGGGAAGTGGGCGTGGATTTCATCTGATTTTGCCATATATCATGCAGATGGCTTATATTTAATATCAAAGCTTATGTGCAAAATTTTAAAACATTTCTTTAATTTTTGCAGATTTTGAAGAGATTTTAAGTTTAAAATAAAACCAATTTGTATGGGAGGTAGGCGTGTTTTCCATCCGATTTTTTCAAATTTTATAGCCAGGATTAAGACTCAAGAGCAAAGCTTAAATGCCAAATTTCAAGGCATTTCATTAATTTGTGTGGATTTTAAAGACATTTTACGATTAATATAAAGTCACTTTGTATAGGAGGTAGGCGTGGTTTTCATCCGATCTGGCCCATTCTCGAACTTGATCTTCCTTTTTTAAAAAAAAACTTTTATTTTGAATTTCATCGCGATAGCTTTAAAATTGCGGCTGTAATCGTGTCGACAGACGGACAGACGGACAGACGGACAGACGGACGGACACACGGAAATCGACTCAGGAGATGATGCTGATCAAAAAAATATATATTTTTCTATACCTGCCAAGCCTCCTTCTTGGCGTTACAAACGGAATGACAAAGTTAATATACCCCTTACGCAGTACGCGTTGGGGTATAAATATATATAAATGAATGACATCGCGTCTGTATGTACCCAAGTTCCAGCCACGTCGTTTATCCAACCCATACATATATTATTCGGTAAAATGTGGAGTTCTTATACTAGAAAAGTGGGTGTGGCATTTTACTTTGTTTAGAAATTGTTCTAAGTGGCAGCTAAGGGTAAAATTAAATTAAGCGTATGACACAAATATTTTTGCATATTATACATCAAAATTTTATAGACGTCTAAAAACTTCGAATATACTTCAGTACGGCCGCGGGTGGTTTTTAAGCTTCGGTACCCTGCCGAAGCCCCATTCCTTACTAGTTTTTCTTGGATTTTATGGTGATGAGACAATTTGGATATTATGTTATGGTTGAGGTGCCAATTTTTTTAAATAAAATTCGTCTGACTTGCCGCCATATTTGGAACATGTCTTGTTCACCACTGGAATATATTTTATTACCAGGGGAGAGGTTGGGAATCGAACATTTGTGACGAAGTGTAATATGGGAGAGTAAGGTCGGGTGTGCAATACGTCACAAAAAAGTGTCACAAATATTTCTACTACTACCTCTAATTTGGTTTGTGTGTCAAAGTAGCTCCTGTGATACCCTGACCGATTTCTTTGAACCTTGGCGCTATATTTTTTTTTTTTTTTTAATATAAGCATATGGTTATGTGTTAAAAACAAATTGACCTCAAGCGAATAAGCTGAAGAAATACACTTTTGCTCAATTCGACATTTTTCGTCATTTCGTTTTAGTGTAAGAATTCAATTTATAAGGAATGAAAAGGATTAAAGCAATGGCGATAACTTCTTCGCTTGTGCTTTAGAATTTGCAAATAAAATCTCTGTGATGACTGCTCAAATTGTGTATTTATTTAAAATCCAGTAAAACATTCATGACAAAAATACATCCATTCTCTTATCCTTGCCATGACCTCTGCAGTAGTGTTATGATTGCGTCCAACAATATATGTATTTAAGTTCGAGCCATGAGAACAAAGCAGCCAAATCTCATCTGCCACTTATAGTATTTTAAATCATTATGAATCCACTTAGTCGATGTCTAAGGCATCAATTAAAAGACAATTGCTTCAAGTACCAGATGGACACAAATCAGACAAAGACGCACAGACCAAACGGAAGTCAATTGATGCCATGAACGGATGAAGTAGAAGGATGACTGGATGTTTGACCCCTTTAATATAAAGCAGAGCAGGATGTTCCAGTTCAACAAAGGATTCAAACATTGTCTGTGTAGCGCTGATACTGCAGGTGAAGCTTACTTCAGACGAGCATCCGCTAATGAAGTGAAAACCAGTTTATAGCAAGATAGACAACAAATAACTAAGCAACAACATATAAGATGAATTTTTGATCAGACAGTTTTTTGTGTGCAAAATAAAAGAGGACAATTATCATTTATGCAGACCACTGCAGACCACTGTATTAAAAGGTAAAGGGCCCACTTCTCTTCAAAGAAGTGGGTCAGTTGAAGCATTCAATTTATGAATGCATTGCTCAGGTTTAATTTTTCCCACAATCTCGTACAACCCACCATTTGAACAGGCCCTGAAGCGGACAACTGTAACTTTGTATAAGCCCATGAAGAGCACAACCACAAACACAGCAACAACCGCAACCATCATTTGCACCAACAGCAACAATAACAACAATAGTGTTTGTCCTCGGTATTGATTCGAGCGGCTTGTAACAGAATTTAATTAAATGCCACTCGCCACGAAAATATAAGCAGTCACACACACACACACACAGATTTTCCTAGATACATTCAACGCCACTTAAAAATTAATGTAATTATTTGCCACAGTAACAATGTGAGCAAATAACTTGTGTTTGGCCAGACGCCCGCAGCCAGAGTTCATAACTAGAGAGAGCGTACCGGATTTCGCTGCTTAAAAATGAAAATCGTTTCCTGAATATGCCAAAATTCCATTCCCTTGCTTGGTGTGATATGCGCACAAAACCTGCTAGTAATCCTTTAAGGTCGGTTAATACATTCCAGCCCTATTGCAGTTCCAGCATCAGGTTTATTTATTAGCGATAATGTTGTGTTTATTTAATTACCTTCAACTTAAATAGATGCCCGCAATCCATCAAACACGTTGCCCTCCATAAACTCCTCTTGCCACAGGGAAACAACCCCCACGAAAACATCCATCCAACAACCTGCATCCACAATATTTTGTGCCAGCTAGTCTCGATTTGAAGCCGTCGGCTCTTTGGCTCTTTGGCTGAGCGTCTCCAAGCAACCAACCTGAAGTTAGTTTACTTTTTGTTCTCTTCCTGAGATTGTTTTGCTTACAACTTCCGACAAAAACAATTTGTGTTTTTGTGTTGTTTACACTTTGAAGGGGTTCGAAATACATGTGTTTTCGTCTTTCCCACTCCGAACTATTTTGGGCTTTAGGCAACATATTGACAGACAATAATTTGTCTAAATGAAATATAAAATAATTTATGAGATTGCAGAGACGTGTGCCCAGAAATAATAGCACTTGGTTTTGAACTCAGGCGAGGGTGGATGATGGTGGCTGGTGCAGCTATTAGTGTAACTGTCTATTAATATTCCACCAGAACACGGAGGTAACATAAGGTCGGACTCAGCTTAAGAAAATGTCCTCATTCGAAATAGGATGCTACCATGTTATCAAGCTTTCAAAGAAATTTCGTACTGTGCTTATAATAGAAAACTTCTTTTAATTTTTGCATCTTAGTTCTTTAAATTTATTTTTTAGCTTACTTAAAGTTAAGACTCAGATGAGAAATTGACCTGAAAACAATCGCCAATGGCTACTTGTAGTGACAACCGAAAAATCCACAAAAACTCAAAAGTCAAAAACTTCATGTTCCATTCCACTTGTTGTTACCCAAGACTGACTCAGGTCCTTAGTTATAATTCGTAACCGCTACAGATTGAGAGCGTGCTGTTGTTTGCGTAACAACGTATACAACATCTTGTTTGTTACCTCAGCAGGGTTTCCCGCAGGAATTCAAAATTTAAATTGAATTTTTCTGTTATGTTGAATTGGATGACAGTGGTGGCTACGAGCGGATAAAGCTAATTTTAGACTTTTGTGGTATATGGCCTTCATTTTCAACTTATAACAATGAAACTCGTTGTTTTGAAATGAGTTTAAAAGAAAAAACTTTCCAACCTTTAAGAAGAGTAGGTTAAAAGATGTTTATGACATCTTTTAGAGTCCAAGAGCAAAAGTATATCTAAGTCTTTTTTTTTATAGGAGTTATATTTATTACCAGCTGGGTCAATACAGCCATTACCGTCAGTATGTCCATATATATGTGATGACATATAACATGAATACAGGAATAGTTTTTAATTTGATATTTAAGCTTCAATCTAGATCAACTTCGGAAATTAGCTATATCTGATGAAAACCATGCCTCTCATACAAAGTGACTTTATTACAGTCTCTTAAGGGGGACGTAAGGGTTTGCACTTTTTAAAAATCGATATTTTTTTTTTATTTTCTTATAGTAAAACGTCTGTAGAATATAGTCCCAAAATTTAAAGTCAACACAGCCCTTCTCTAACACTGTAGCTTCAAAATTTTAAACGCGTTTTTCTCAAAACCACTTTTTAAAAGTCCGTGTTCACTGACATTTAAAAACTATATTACTTATTCATTTAAAGCTTGGCACACACCATGATACAATAATAAGCTAGGGTAAGGAGTTTCACCAGTCAAAATGTACGACCGCGAGTGTCAAAATGTATTTTAGCATTGCCACGTTTCTGTATTATTGATAAATGTGGGACAAATAATAAGAATTTAGGACAAATGTATGTACAATGAAATTAATCGCTGCTTAAAGCTTTTTTCAGTAAATTATTATTGCCAATTGGGTTTTGTTTAGCTTTTTGTGTTCTTGATTTTTTATATGAAATTTTTGTTCTAATGTCCACTATAAATATAATAGAAGAGGTGTTGAACACAAATTAACAATTTTTTAAAATTGGCACATTGATTTTATTTCATTTTTTAGTTTATTGACTTAATCTGTTGGAACTTTCAAAAACATAAATTTTCTTTCTTTCACGTTATATGAGAAATGGCAGAACTTCTTTTTGACATTATAAAAAAAATTAAATACACTATAAGTATATATTTTTATACCCCAACGCGTACTGCGTAAGGGGTACATTAACTTTGTCCTTCCGTTTGTAACGCCAAGAAGGTGGCGTAACAGGTATAGAAAAATATATATATTTTTGATCAGCATCATCTCCTGAGTCGATTTCCGTGTGTCCGTCAGTCTGTCCGTCTCTCGACACGATTACAGCCGCAATTTTAAAGCTATCGCGATGAAATTCAAAATATTTTATTTTTAAAAAAGGAAGATCAAGTTCGAAAATGGGCCAAATCGGATGAAAACTACGCCTACCTTCCATACAAAGTGACTTTATATTAACGGTAAAATGTCTTTAAAATCCACAAAAATTTAAGAAATGCCTTGAAATTTGGAAGTGTGAGCTTTGTTCCTCTTAACCCTGGCTATGAAATTTGGAAAAATCGGATGAAAGCCACGACTACATCCCATACAAAGTGGCTTTATTTTAAAAGTAAAATCTCTTAAAAATCTGCTCAAATTAAAGGAATTTCTTGAAATTTTGCATATATGCTTTGATATATAACATAGACCACCACTATGATATTTGGGAAAATCGAATGAAAACACATTGCACATTAGCTTTGATATATAATATGAACCATCTCTATGATAAATGGCAAAATCGGATCAAAACCACGCCCACCTTCCATACAAAGTGACTTTGTCAAAATAGGAAAACTTTCGTTAATATATAAAACTGAATGTCATCGTGTATGTCGAGGCTAAAGACTTCAAAATATACTTCAATATGGCCTTGGGGGGGTATTTTAGCTTCGGTACCCTGCCGAAGCTTCATCCTTACTAGTTTTTATTTATTTTTTATTTATTTAAAAAAACTATGGCGAATGGAAAAACCTAAAATATAACATCAAAACTTTTCTAATAATAAAATAATGTACTTCCCCGTACTCCAGTGGCTACATGTTATAACTTCACTTTAAGAAGCAAATTTCGAAGCGAAGTATTAATATTAAACTGTATAGTACGTTAAAAAAATGAATAGAATTGTCTGAAAAAAATGAAACAAAGCGATATTTTATCAAAATGTCGAATTTCGCCTGTCGAATGTGTTACAATATACCAATTGTATATACCAAGTTGTCGAACATCAATGTTTGCGATGTTAGTTATATGTGGCCACAGATAAATAATTCATAAAAAAGCAATCGTGAATTTTTCGTGGATATATTTTAAGATACGGTAGCACTATATTTTATAATTTTGACATTAGAGGTCAGTGTGGTAAATATCCTTACCTTACCTTATTATTGTATCATGGTACACACTTTCTACTTATAAAATACCTCCTCACAACGATAAGTGTAGGAATTTTCTTAAACTTAGAAAAAAGTGGAACTTTCGTGGAAGATTTCAATTTTCACTTTAATTTTCCCCACCAAAAATTTAAAATGAAATGAATTATAATCTGAGAACGTTGGGGGGAGGATTTAATTGTTTCGACTAAATTTTAATGTTCTTTGATTTCAGATAATTTTCAGCTGAGATACAGTGAACACCGCAAATCGTCTTTTTGCAACGATGTTCTTGGAAAAGCTTTGTCACCGGGTTTTTTTGTCGATACTTTTTTGCATAAAAAATTTACAGAAAGTCATTAAACTGATATTTTATAATGTAGAATAGGTTACACTGAATTTGCTCTTGTCGTATTAAAAAAAAAATCACAAAAAAATGTTTTTTTTTAAGCTGATACTCTGACTTCCTTCTTAAGAATATAAACAAATTAATATAGTGAATTATATATAAAATTTGATTTCACATACGTTTTATTAGATTGAATTTTGGTAAAATTTTATAATAACTGCCGCTAACTTCTTAATAAATTGATGACATCAAAATAGCAAAACCATTAAAAATTCTACAAAATCGAATAAGCTTTGATATTTCAAAAGTATTCTTAATTTGAAAATTGAGTGAATACCGCGCCTATTCCTCATACAAATTGACGCCGTTAAAATTAAAAAAAAATCGTACATTATTGAAAATCTACATAAGCATGGCTGGGGGGCTATTTTAACTTTGATCAAGTTGAATATAGTTCTTATACGTTATAATCACATTTTTAGTATAATGAAAAAAGAAAAAAGAACCTATTTATACAAATCTTTGTTTTGACGCTCTATTTACTGATACAGATAGAATTAATTGGATGGATTCCTGGTACCTGCATAGTGTTGATGATAAATGAAACTTTTTGTTAAACAAAATTTCGTCTTTTTTCGACATTCACGTCCCTCTTCGTTCTTCCCGAACTAATAACAGCACATGTCCATGGTTCACGAATTCCATACAACTAGCTTTAAAAATACCTATACTAGATGGAAACGTAATCCAACTGCGGTCAACTGGGAAGAGTATAGAAGGGCTAGAAACGATGCTTCATCAGCAGTTAAATTATTTAAAAAAAGGTTATTTTTCTCGAAACTAAGTACGTCATTTGAAGGAAATTGAAATAGGAAAAACTAGATCCAGATGTTCTTAATTCTTATTTCGTATCCAGTTCTCTGACCTGAACCTCCGATCTTAACTCTTACACCAACTTTATTAATTCTACCCCCAATTCATATCAGAAATTCTACCCCCAATTCGTTTCAGAAATTCCAGTTTGTAGTCAGATGTAGTAAGATGTATCGTGAGGATAAAATCAAATGCTATTGGCGACAACGGAGTTGATATTAAATACATTAACCTCATTCTATCCTATGTAATTAGCCTCCTCGCTCACATATTCAACCATTGCCTTACAAGTTCAACATTTGCTTCAATTTGGAAAATCGGCACAATACTACCTATCGCCAAAAAGCCTAAGGCAGTTGAACCTAGTGATTTCCGCCCATAAGCCTTCTCTCGTCTTTATCAAAAGTGCTGGAATCCTTACTATCCTACTTTCTAATTGCTCATTATCTCTTGTCTCCTCTTCAGTCCGGCTACCGCCCTGGCCGTAGCTGTTCCACACACACTGCTCCTAAAGGATCGATAGGTTTCATGAAAATGACAACAAAAACTAAAAATTAAGCTTGATTTGTAATTTTCTTACGATCAATAATATGTTGAAATTTAAGTTGGCGCTGCTCCTTTTTGGGAGCTAAGGGGTTAATAAGTATTTAACGATGTTGATTCATGCTATTGTTTCTAGCAGAAAAACAAACACACATAATACGTATTTATGTTGTGTTTCGCTGTGCTCGTGTGAAGATGAAATCAATCAGTTGAAAGTACTAAGTTTTGACTTTGAGAGCGAATTTCTCAGAATCAGTACTTTCAACTGATTGATTTCATCTTCACACGAGCACAGCTCGGGAACGAGTAAGCCTATAATGTTGGTTGATATATTGTTAAAAAGGTGATTTTGTTACCTTTCCAATGAGTTCTTTAAATACGTCTTTTTGACAAAAAAAAAATCAAAAAAAAAAAGTTGCTCAATGAGAAGACCGCCTTAACCGATTTGTGAGTGGCCAAGACGAAGTAGAAGACGACCCTCGTACCGGGCGGCCATCGTGTTCGACTACCAAGATAGAGAGATAGCAGAGGACGTCGGCATTTCAATTGGATCCGTTCAGAAAATTTTGAAGAATGAATTGGGCTTGAGACGTGTCGCTGCGAAGTTGGTACCGAAAGAACTCAATTTCATGCCAAAAAGAGAGCGAGTTGCTATCGCAAAAGACATGCTGGAAATGGTCGAAAACGACGAATCATTCATCGAATCCATAATTAATGGTGATAACACATGGATATACGAGTATGACACGCAAACCAGGCATCAAGCGAGTGAATCTCAAGGCTCAATTTTTTCATCCATCGTCAAAATCGAAGACACGAAAAAAGTTGTTGTAAACAAAACACTGTCACTTTACCAAATGTCAACGAGAGTCGCTGATATTTGGCAGCCTTGTCATAGACACATGTGGCAACCTACTAAAAATATAATTTTTGAATTGGACTGTTAAGTCCGGCTTCTGTTTACAATATTTCTTAATGACATTTTTTCTTTACGTAAAAATGTCACAACATATGCATATGCGGATGACCTCCAACTCTAGTTATGTGCTGCAATACTGTTTATACGATTGCGATAAGACTTTGTCAACTAATTGCTTCCACTTTCACGAACAATATAGGAATAGTTAAAATTTGCCACACCCTTTTTTCACCGCCCATAAATAAATAAATCTATCTGAATGCTATATTAAAGACGATTTTGGTAGTATTAGACTAAAATTTGGTAATTAAGTTCGATTGGTTAATGTAGGCAACTATTCTAAAAATAGGTGTGGTCTTACCATAGCTACGCCCACTTTTAAGAAATCTTTAAAAACTCCAAAACTACTGGGTCGATTGAGCTAAAATTTTGGCTGTGAATTTGATTTGAGTGAAACGTGGTTTTGGGGGCAAACAATTGCCAAACCTCTTTTTACCACCCACAATTCAATAAAAGTACTATATATCAGACAGTTTCGGTCGTATAATACTAAAATGATAGTTGTCGGCAACTCTACAATTCTACAAATGAGCGTGTTTTCACGTACGCAAAACCCACTTTCAGGGGACAAGCGCAGAGCAAAGCGAATCGCGTCGGATACAGTGTTACCGTTTTCACTTCAATTGAAGTATTTTATTTCTTTTTCAAGGCTCATACTTCGACACTTCTTCTTTGGCATGAATACGTCCATTTGGTACGAAGTGCAATTTCTTTTATTATGATTACTTGTTGTTTGTCCATTTCTTCAAAGAATGGCAGCATTTGTTTTCAAAGTTGTGTTGCTAATTATTCGCAAACCTCTTAACGAAAATTAGAAATCACAGACTGTCAAGGTTGGCAGCATTTGTTTTCCATTTCCAAAAAACAGTTTCACTTGTAAAAGATGAATCGCAGAAAAAAGCTACGTGGAGTCCATGGAAAGGTACGTAAAATAACTTTTTAACTTGAAAGTTTAAAAAGACGTAATCAAAATACATTTTTTTAGATAAAATTTCGAGAAAATTTTACTCGAACTAATAGTTTCTGTAAAAAAAAAATTTTTTTTTTTGAGTTTGATAAACTCTTATTTCTTAAACGTACAAGAAAAATGTAGATGGTTTTAATTTTTAGTCAAAACTGGTTTTAAATTTTACATAGCTAACTTTCTTTCAAAGTTATTGCGTAAAAAGTGATATTACCTTATATTACCTTGATAATACCCCCTCCTATACGATTCTTTTTTTCTTATCTTGACCCAAGGAATCACCAACTTTCAGATTGATCTCGCTATCCGATTCACTCTGTATTAGTGAAACGTGAAATCAAATTTGCACTAATAATTGATGAAAGTACGGATGTTAGTGCCTCCAAATGTCTTGGACTTGTTGTTCGGTACTTCGATAGCAATGCCGAAAAAATTCGCATTTTGTTCATGTGTTTGTATTGAATTGTTTTGTGTATTATTTCGTTTTACTTTATTTCATTTTTTCAAAATAAAGATTTGTATTTTAACCCTTGAAACCAATATTGGTGTTAACCATTTAAATATTCGTCGCTTCGCTTCACTTCTTCTTTTTTTAAATTTCACTTCGCTTAAAAATTTTAAAACGGCAACACTGGACGGGTTAATGCTAGTTAGATAAAAAAATGTATATGAAAGTGTCAGCTGTTGTGCTGGAAACTTGCTTAAATTCGTTTTTGATAAATTTTTATCTTTTGACTAAAAAATCGTAGTTTACTACAAATGCGAACTTATATGTGATTTATAACAAAGCTTTTAAGAAGCGATTTTAAGTAACAAGGGAAGAAAGTTATTTTATTCCGTTTTTAGGACATTCTTAAATATAAAATCGTTTAACTTAAAAAAAATTTTTTGCCTTTTCTTTTTTTTAATATTGCTTATTTAAAATATTTTTTTCTTTTATTTTTTTCGAGACAACGATACTGTTTTTTCTTTTCTAATCATATTTCCTGGAAATAGTGCAATAAGTGTGGGCATTCAATATAGTTTTCAAAATAAAAAATTTTTTTGATTGCATGGTTGGTCAACTTTTGTGTCTCTTATTGCAGTGTTTATGCTTTATAGAAATTAGAAAAATATTTAATTTTCATGCCTTAAACGAATACTTTAAACTGTTTTCATTATGTCAGCTACATGGCTGTAAATTGATGCTTATGTACGACATTAAGGACATAAACTCTGCAGAGGAAGCATTCGATGTTACACCGGATGAGAGCTCACTTAAAGCAACTCGCATCTGTGCGATTCAAGCATTCCACAACGGTTCGTTCCACATTCGAGTGCATGCGAGATATGAGTCGGGGACGTTGCTGTTTGAGCCAACGACACTCCACGTGGTATAAGAACAACGAACAAAACCTTTTGCACACACATGCATTTACAATGAAGTGAAAGCAAAGTTCAAATCCGAATGACTACTAACGCGTCCTGCATAGCAGAGACAGCAAGACCGGCAGGCAGCATGGAGACAGTGAGACAGCGAATATCCGGCTTGGCGGCTCTGTGCTTCCTAAAGCCAATGCACAGTGCATGCATATGTGAATGATTTGCATCCCTTAAATAATTTTGATTATTATTATAATTGTATTTGTGTGATTCTGTTATGAGTCCTGGACGGCGCACAAGCTCATATAATGCGTCTATAATTGCACAAACAGCCACAGAAACAAAACCGCGCGTTAAACAATTTAGACAAACATTGTGAGTGAATTAGAAAGAGGGTTAAACATCGTTATTGGCCGCAGAAGCAGACGATGTTTAAGCGTTTGAAATCCTTTTAGCAGTAATTGTTCAAAATTATAAAAAACAAGTAAGAAAAAAAAAATAACTGAGAACAAATAATTTACATCGTATTTTAACGGATGTTAAGGACTTTTTAACTACAATTTTAGGGGAGAAAAATGCTGTAGAAGAAGCTTTCGAGAGTGTTATTGATATTGTTACTTCGATCGCGATTTAATGGACTGCTGGAACAAATTTTATTGTTGTCATAAAACGATTCTTACTCAATAGCATGCTGAAGAATTTTTAAAAACGCGCGTATAAAATGTATTATTCATAAGCAATTTGCTTATCAATAATAACGAAAATGACATATTTGACAGCTGTCGATCAAGCACGAATGTCGGTTTTAACATTCGCTCCGCTTTTTATGAACTGCGCTACGGATCAATATCCTCCAATAACATTCATTCGCACTTTTCATGAATAATTGATGAGGTCTCTTATCCAAATTGGATAATAATTGTCACCTTTGTTGTGACAAAAACAACGTCTGTGGAATGTGGTCTAATGCATTGGCTGAAAATCAGAACTCTAACAATTCTTAACATCTTTTCCTTGACATTAAGATGCTGTTTCTTAATCATGCACATTGCAACATATACTGGTGCAAATAAGAAACTTATGTTACAATACTCTGGTAATTTGACTCATAACTTTATCCATAAATCAGAACATTTCTTTTTGCATACAAAATAAGGCTATTAAAGTACAATCAGCGCGTAGTTATCATGTCAGTCGCGCCAACACTTCAAGCTAGAATGCTAACGTTGTGTGGCGTGACATCTGCCAAAGAAGGTCGCGCCCCCCACAAGGTGTTCGTAATGCAGCACGAGTCACCATCCCTCTTGGTGGCATGCGTTAAAGGATTCCGTTTGAATTTCGCCCTGCAAGACTTAACGTCTAACGCGCAACATTCGCAGTTTCAGCTCAAACATCTGTCGGAAATTGATGACAACGAAAACGAGAATGACAGTGGCGCAAAAAATATGTGTTGTTGTGTGTTCCCTATGAATGTGAAAACGTGAAAATTACCTTTTGATGTACTCTTGCACTCGGCAAATTGTCCAACTAATATTCCAGCTGAATGGCGTATTCCCCGCTTTGTTTGTAGTCTTATTTTTTGTATATTCACAGTAAACTGACATTGTTTTTACAGCTACGCCTCACCTTAGAACCAACGCACGTGAAGTTCTCAAATTGTTTATTACGGTAGTTAAGATGTTATCGTATCGTAATGCGTGTTTGAATTATTGAAATCACCGAAAATATTCATGTTAAACATACATACAGGTATGTACTATACATAACAAAATATTATGTTCCTAACAAGAATTTTCTTACTGAATCTTCATTATATTGATTTGGATTCAATAGAATTTTGGGAAGGTTTGCCCATACTGCCCATACTTAAAGCGAAACAATTAAGTATGGGCAGTATTTAAGTACCCAAAAGGGTGTTGGACATTATTTCGATGAGAATATTTTAATTCCAAAGATCAGAACGATTAATCAAACCTTAAATATATGAGATGAAAATACTTCAGAAGCCTTCGCTGACTCCAGTGAAGAAAATATTCGATACAGTTTTGCAACGGTCTGGAATTCCAGCGATTGGAACGACCAAGAGTTCGACAAAATGATGACTCACATTGGAGTATTTGACCAATATCGCCGACCAAAATTATTTCATTTAGTAAATAGTTTCTATTCACGTCTATTATTTGATTTTTAGAGCCATATATGACCCACCTTTAAGTTTTGCCAGGTGGAAAGGATAATAATTTTGATAAGTAAATTATTATGACGCATGCTTCTTTCATGATTTAGTTTTTTCATCTTAACCTTTACCGAACCTTGGGTCAGATATGACCCTAAGGTAGAACCTATTTCTAAGGTAGAAATAAAAACGATTCTGTATTCAAAAAGTTATGAACGTCTGTGATTTTATTCTTTTTATTTTTAACACTGTGCGACCATTGGGTCATGTATGACCTGCCTCTAAGCTTTCTCAGGTAGAACGAAAATTATTCTGTTGTGCAAATAATTACTAAAAATATTGATTTTTAACTCTTTGTGACGTTTGGGTCAAATATGACCTACAACCTTTTTCTCCAAATAATCTTCAAGAAAGGCATGTTAAATTACAAAATGATTTTAAAATTACAAAAATTTTGACGACATTGTTTCGCCTTATAAAATCCGCCACAGCATATTAAGGATTTCCGCGACTTAAAAAAAACAATACTTATTTAAAACTGTTTTTTTAAGCTGTATATTATTCGAGATCAAAATTTTTTTTTAGATTATTAAAGTATAAATATCCAAGATTTATGCCTGACATTTTAATCCAAAAAAGTTGGTCTATAAGGTAGAACAGTAGTTGAAAGATTCTGGAGACTGGTTCATAAAAAAAAAGAAAAAAAAGTTTTTGGTTAAGTAAAGAGTTCTTGGGCTTGATTTTTGAAAAATATTAATTTTTGACAAAATGGCGGGCAAAAATGAAAATTTAAATCTTTTGGGCATAAAATAAAGTGCGTTTTGGGTTATAAGTCAAAATATATGTATAAAAAAAAATTTAACGATCAAACGCCCAAAAGCTCTTTACTTAACAGAAAAATATTTTTTTTTCTACCGTATCGACGAAAATTTTTATACCAAAATTTCAGAGATAAATTCTTAAATAGTTGTTAAAGAAAATTTCAATCTACGTAGGGTGCCTTTTATATTTCGGGATTTGGCAACCCTGGTGTTGCAATCTGTCAACTGAAAGCTCTATCGCAAAGTTTGACATTTGTTGGCTTATACGTACTCGGAACGTTTTGACATACGAGCGCTATTTGTGTTGTTTATAGTAACTTAAAAGATTCATCTCGGTCTAAAAATGGAATTAAATCGTGAACATTTTCGTGCGATTATTTTTTACAACTTTCGACGTGAATTAACACAGCAACAGTGCATGGATGAACTTAATTCAATTTTTGGCGATGAAGCTCCATCAAGGACCAGTGTTTATCGATGGTATGGTGAATTCAATCGTGGTCGTAGTTCACTCCAAGACGAATTTCGTGAAGGTCGTCCGAAATCAGCTGTTGTTCCGAAAACCATTGATGCTGTGCGCGAACTGATATTGCAAGATCGTCATGTTACCTATCGTGAGATTGAGGCAACCTTAGGCATAAGTGGGACCAGCATACATTCAATATTGCATAAACATTTGACTGTCAAAAAAATTTGTTCGCGTTGGATCCCACACAATTTGTCAATCGCTCAAAAAAAGGCTCGTGTCGATTGGTCGAAGGAAATGCTCAAAAAATACGATCGCGGTGCTTCGAAACACGTCTATGACATCGTGACAGGTGATGCATCGTGGATTTACGCGTATGATCCCGAAAGTAAACAGCAGTCGACTGTATGGGTGTTTCAAGATGAGCCAAATCCAACAAAAGTTGTTCGCGCACGAAGCACTTCCAAGCAAATGGTCGCCTGTTTTTTCGGAAAATATGGACATGTCGCAACCGTACCTCTAGAACAACGCAGAACAGTCAACTCTGAGTGGTACACAACCATTTGTTTGCCAGTTGTCTTCCAAGAAATCAGGAAAACCAACCGCCGAAGACGGATCACTCTTCACCACGACAATGCGAGCTCTCACACATCGGCTCAAACAACTGCATTTTTGGGCACCCAAAACATCGATTTGATGGGCCATCCGCCGTATAGTCCTGACTTGGCACCGAATGACTTCTTTTTATTCCCAACCGTGAAGAATAAACTGCGTGGACAACGATTTTCGACGCCCGAAGAAGCGGTTGCGGCATTCAGAATGCATGTTTTGGAGATACCTCAATCAGAGTGGCAAAAGTGCTTCGACAATTGGTTCAAACGCATGCAAAAGTGTATAGATCTTAATGGAGAATATTTTGAAAAACAATAAAGTGATTTTCGATGATTAATATTTGTTTTTGTTCTCTAATCCCGAAATATAAAAGGCACCCCTCGTATAATAAAATACAGCTTCAAAAAAAAAAGGAGATGTAAAAAAGTGCCTTTTTTAAACTACCGGAGGCCATTAATCCTTGTGGTGACTCTTTGCCTAAAAAACAAGTAGTGACGGAATGTAAAAACTGGATTTTATATGATTTATATTTTGTACAATTTATTGATTTCTCTCAGGTAAAAACAATATACAGGTGAAGTAATAAGAAAAAAATGTGTATGAAATTTTATCTTAATAATAATAAAAGAAAAATAAACAGTTGGAAAAAATAATTAATAAAATCCATTCTGTTGAGGTTTGTTCAACTGTTGTTGCTAAAAATCTATGGCATTTTTTAAAAGCTTAGGCATGTTGTAAGCAGGTGGGGTTTTCGCAATTTACACAAAGGTATACCGTTCCTCTTTCGAGTTTCTTTGTTAGAAAAGAAAATAAAACATTTTTTTATATTTTCTTGATGGAAAAATTTTTACTTGAAATAGATTACTTGAGTCAGGCCCTTAGACAAGGGAGGGGTTTTGGGTGTTCAAACCCCCTTTAGGGTCCAGAAAGTATAAAAAATAATATATAATCATTAATATGACATTTTTTATATGCGCATACTTAATGCGCCTACGTTTCTCTTCAGTAACAGTATAAACAACAACAGAAACACGCTTAAGATATCGAATAAAGTTCGATACATTCGATTGAGCCTTGTCCATCACCTGCAATTTAAGAATCTATTGCGTTGGAAAGTATTAAATGAAAGTGAAGAAAATATTTAGCTTTTACAATTGTTTTAATTTTGGTTTTCTAAAATTTAATCCACTTGTGTTAGAGTTATTCTATTGATTATTTTATTGTGCCAAAATACTAAAACAATTCCACTTAACTAGCTGCAGAAACCGCTATTAAAAAAGGCTAGAAAGGAGGAAAGAAAATCTTTGTTTTTAAGAATTTTTTTTCTTTTATCAATTTCCGTCCTTATTATGGTGACATCTTGATATTCTTTAATACTTTGATCCAATGTTACAAAATTAAATACAAGTAATTATAAAAAGAAGATGCCACCGCCAAAGTCGAAGCGGCATTAGAACTACTTTGCTGATGTACCAACCGAGTGCAGCGCTGCCATAATGGTGTAGTGGTCAATGTGTGCGGTGTCCATTCTATATTATAATTATTTAATGGTTACGATTTTAGCTAAATCATAATAATGTAATATTATAATCAAGAATCTTTAGAGCCTGAAAAGTGTCCAGAACTGCCTTTGGAACCGGCAGTTGCAGGAGGTGGTAGTATTGGCAGTAATGTTAAAAGTGGTCGCATAAGTAGTGTTATTAAGAATATTTCACTGTTAATGTAAATAATTTTAAGTTTGTGCGTTTTGTGTGCATAATTGTAGAAGTTGTTCCAGAAACAGAAATTTCGTTTGATACATCGGAACTGCCTTCGAATTCGGCAGTACATAAATGTGCAAGCAGCGATATTTCCAATTTTATTTCATTTCAAGTTTTCAAAACATTTAAAATCCCCCTTCCTCCCCCCCCCCCCCCCTCCCACCTAACTTTTAATTTTCCTGTCAGTAAATTTTTACAAAATTACTGTTTATATACCTTTCCTTGGTATGTAGTACTAATATGGAAGTACTTTTTACAAAGCACAACTGGCTTTTGCCATCGTTCAACTTGCTTTTGATTACATCCGAAAACGAGGAACGGTCAACATTTTTAATTAAACAATATGCAAGAATTTTACCTTGCTCTGGTAACACTACCATAGGAATAAATTAAACCAGAATTCAGCAGCGGATGCTGGCGCAAATATTAGGAAAGTGTGGTGATAGGTGAAGGAGTGCAATTGATATTTGAAATGTGTGTCTAGAAGTTCTATGGGCGAGTACTGCTTCAATGGTTGTGCATCCTTAAGAATACATAGGGATAGCAAAGTCACGGCAAAGGGATAGGGATAGCAAAGCTACGAGCCTGACCTGAGTCGTCACCAGAAATGTAGTCTTTACCTCGGCTATCGTCATTATCTGCAAACAGCTTCATTCTAAAACCAAAATAAAATATATCATAAACAGCAGTAGATAACTAATAATAATAAAATAAATAAATATATAAAAAATTATGAACACTGAAATTATAACTCAATATTTATCACAAAACTTATAATCAACAAAACAAAAACGACTTATAGCAAATCGCTATAAAAAATCAATGTTGCTTCAACAAATGCTAAAACTCGACTGGAATAAAAATTTACATTCAAAAATATTAGAACACTATACCTTAAGCTTTTGTATTGACAAAACAGTCATAAACATGTTCAAACATGTTTCTATAAGCTCAGTTAACAAAGAAATTTAACCAAACAAAAAAAACCAAAAAGTTCCGTTCGAATTTCATATAATTCACATACAAAATTTTACTGGTCTGTGCAGACCAATCCGTTACACATACCAGGTGGATGCCTTAAAAATTAAAAATATGTTTTTTATAGCTTTCGATCGTGAACACATCAGTTGAGGATATCATAAAATATCAAACTTCTGTAATTAGTATTAAGTTTTATGTTTTCTAGTTAAACCCCAGCGCGTACTGCGTAAGGGGTATATTAACTTTGTCATTCCGTTTGTAACGCCAAGAAGGAGGCGTGGCAGGTATAGAAAAATATATATATTTTTGATCAGCATCATCTCCTGAGTCTCATCATCTGTTCGTCTGTCGACACGATTACAGCCGCAATTTTACAGTTATCGCTATGAAATTCAAAATATAAGTTTGTTTTTAAAAAAGGAAGATCAAGTTCGAAAATGGGCCAAATCGGATGAAAACCACACCTACCTCCCATACAAAGTGACTTTATATTAACCGTAAAATGTCTTTGAAATCCACAAAAATTAAAGAAATGCCTTGAAATTTGGCAAGTGAGCTTGCTTTTCAGTCTTAATCCTGGCTATGAAATTTGAAAAATCGGCTCAAATTAAAGAAATGTCTTGAAATTTTTCATAAAGGCTTTGATATATAACATAGACTACCGCTATGATATTTTGCAAAATCGCATGAAAACCACGCCTACCTCTCATACAAATTGGCTTTATTTTAAACGTAAAATCTCTTAAAAATCCACAAATATTAATGAAATGTCTTTAAATTTTGCACATTAGCCTTGATATATAATTTGAACTATCTCTATGATATATGGTAAAATCGGATCAAAACCACGCCTACCTCCCATACAAAATGAAGTCATCAAAATAGGAAAACTTTCGTTAATATATAGAACTGGATGTCATCGTGTATGTCATGGCTAAAGACTTCGAATATACTTCAATATGGACGCGGGGGGGAGGGGGTATTTTTTTTCTTCGATACCCTGCCGAAGCTCCATCCTTACTAGTTTTCATTTCAAATTGGTCTACGCAGACTATTCAGTCAACATCACAGCTTGGTTGTAATGATTCTTTTTAGAATTAATTCCGCCTTAGCTCCAATTCTTGAAATTAGGAATTGGTAATCGGTCATTTCAATTCCTCAGCAATGGAATTGGAAAAATCGCCAATTCCATTACAGGAATTGTAATTGGTAATTGAACGTTTCAATTTCTCAGGAATGGAATTGGAAAAAATCGTCAATATCATTACAGGAACTGTAATTGGTAATTAAACGTTTCAATTCCTCAGGAATAGAATTGATAAAAGTGGTAAATTCTATTACAGATGTTGTAATTGGTGATTGAGCCTTTCAGTTCGTCAGGAATGGATTTGGAAAAAATCGTCAATTCCATTACATTAATTTTAAGTGGTAATTGAACATCTCAATTTTTCGGGAGTTGAAATTGCAATTTCCATTACAGAAATTGTAATTGGAGCTACTATAATTGGATTGCAGTAACCTCCAATTACAATTCAACTACAATTAATGTAATTGTAATTGTAATTGGATTACAGAAACCTCCAATTGCAATTCCTGCAATGGGACTAAAAATTTCAATTCCTGGAGAATTGAGATGTTCGATTACCAATTACAATTCCTGTTATGGAATTGACGATTTTTTCCAATTCCATTCCTGAGAAATTGAGTTGACCAATTACCACTTCCTAATCCAAGGGATTGGAATCGAATTGTAATGAGCACTTTTCGACCCAGCTCTGGTCAACATAAGGGTTAAAAGCAACAAAAAAGGAATTCCAGTAATGACTAACTTTGGTGACGCAGACAAACTGTGTAAACAACTTCGGTTAATACATTTTGAAATAAGCTTGCTACTACTTTATTACTTTAACCATAACCAAAACGCCAACTAGTCAGTGCAAATGAAACACCCTGTGCTTACGGCATCCCAAAAGTATACCTCAATTTAGAAACAAAGTATGTTTTCGTATATTCAGTTCATTATGTATTTTAAGTGTTTTGAAGCCATACTTTTTATACCTTGGTTCATAGAGCAACGTGTTCTCCATCGCTCGCCATCCAAAAATTCGATGTGCGGAAGCCTTCTCGCATCCATTGAAGTGACATTGAAAGTGACAAAATTTGAACAGACTTAATTACTAGCTTGTGCGAGTTACAATAATGAGGGAATTTCTTGTTTTTATTACATTCAGGCTTTTTTAGTGCTCTTTGAGATTTTATCTGAGTCCGTCGTCATCCATCCGGCTATGGAATCCTTGCAAGTGACACATTCAGCAACAACTTCAGAGGGCACCTGTGGAGATGTTTTAATTACGACGCACCACGGCAACGTCGAGTAGCTTTGACGCATCCTTCTGCCTGAGCAGAAACCAAAGACATTTCCACGCTATTAAAGGCGGGAAAACACAAGGACGACCACCCGCAGGCGGTTTGATCAAAAGACATCTGAGGCAATGAAAACGTGGCAAAAGTGATGATTTCTGACACTTAAATTAAATGTCAAAACACTGTATTGCGGTAGTAGTAGGCGAATGTGTGTGCATGTTTTAAAATTTTAGTGTTCTTGTTCTTACAAAATTGTTCTTATTAACTTTAAAGCCTCTGCGAAATTGGCCATCAATAGATGGTTGGTCAAACTTCATGAATTTTTTTTCCATTTTTTTGACATTTTTAAATTAATATTTACCATGCCCGGAATCACGACCACAACGATGCTGAATTGAAACATTTGCAATTGTCTGTGATAAATCGAATGACATTTATTTGGAACAATATGTTGTTATGCACAGAACAACAACGACTATGCACAATAACACAACAACATGACAACAACAACATTTTCAAATTTAAACTTCAAAAGTCAGCAACACCTCATTTTAGGAGGGCGCCCAAAAGTGTTTAATGACACACTTCGAGCGCACGTGTCGCTCAGGGAGTCCGTCGATCCTTCCTCCTACTACGTCTTACTCCGCCTGTCCATCCCTTAGTCTGACTGTCTATCTGAACTTCTGCTCTCCTTTTGTCTGTCCATCATCAATTTTAAAAATAAAAATTGCGAACTTAGGCAATAGCCAGCGCCTTCTTTGTTAGTGTTGTTATTGTCACTGTTGCGGAACGAAGTGAATCGGAGGGTCAGGATTCTGAGCAGGATAATGATACATTCCTACGTCAAAGTCTTTGCAAGCACGTGACTGAGCGGTTTGTACGAGCCCATCACTGGGATTCGATGCGGAACTCATCAGTACGGAAGGAACGAATATTGTTTTTCCTTCATTGTGGTTAAAAATGAAAGAGATGCTTCCGGATGAATTTGCAGCTAACAAAGCGCGTTAGTGAGAGGCAAGTGCAGAGGATTACAATCCAACAACACAGAAATTAAGTGAAGTGCTAATGCAGCTACGACATTAATCTCAAAAAGACAAAAATAAGTGGAATGAGACAGTATTTCTGTGTTATACAGACAAATTGAAAGAAAGTGTGGATATTCAGAAAATAAAATTAAGAATTTCAACATAGCTCTAGCAGATCTAATAAGTATTTGATGTCCAATAAAATTAAAAGCAATAAAATTAATAACGACAGGTTTATTTGAGGAACGAATTTTGACATCAACAAAATTTTTTTTTTCTAATTATTCTTCACATATCTTATTTATACTTTCACTCAACAAGTATTTATATACTTAGTCTCAAGCAATTTAACAATTTAAAAATTTAACAGGTGAATGTTTATGAATAACATTATAATTCACTTAAGTGCATTGTGATCGTACATGAAGTGGTCTTGTATAATTAGAAAGATCCAAACACTGAACCCACAAACACACTTAGGAGAAGTGCAGATTATTGAATTTATCACGGTTATCACGAACCATGTGGTTAAACTTGAACTTGTCATCATTAGATGCTTTCTTGCTCCAACTCATGCTGCTACTACTGCTGCTGCTGCTGCTGGCGCTATTCTGTTGCACATCCTTGTGTGTCGAGACGGCCGTCTTGTTGGTACTTGTGCGGTTGTTGTTGTCCTTTGGTGAAATACATTTTTCGGTACGTTCAGTGTAAACCATTGTGAAGTTTTTGATTTGTTTCAGATTTCCAATTAGTTTCAATTAAATATTTTCAAGATCTAATCGTATTGATCGCGATTGCCTTTGCGGTGGGAGTCACGGAACGTATTGTATGTAAGTTAGAACTTGAAGTTCCAAATTATTAGCTGAGTTTCCTGTACGTGAGCCCTTGCAGGTTGAAAGGTTCTTCGATAATCTATAATAAAAAATTTAGTATAAAATAATTGTGACTCATGATGGACAACCGAATGACTCACCGCAATGACTTTAGAAGTTTTTGTTTTGTATCTGTGGACGAGGGTCTAAGCATTGACACCAATCTTGTTCCACCGTATCATTGGCTGGATAATTTTGTAGTTAAAAAAAATGTTGATGAATTTTCACACAAAATTCAGATCTTCACCAAGTACAGACGTTGTAATAGTTAATTTAATATTTTCAAATACACCAAGATACCAAAACCTGCAGCGTTTATATCTACTCTATCGGCAACCAAACAGCAAACTTTCAGGCTAGAATTTTGAACTCTTACTAACGCTATCTCGTTTATTACAACGCGTTTAAATACACAACTCGGTGTCAGCAGTATTCTTAAGATACTCATGCATACCGATTGCATATATCTTACGTACGCAGGCAACAGAGGCGCACATGCAAATTAACGCGAACAACCAGTTTATTGATTAGTTGATCCATACAACAAGGGAAGCATGTTAGACATACAGACTGAGTAGTCTGAGTCCGATCACGTAGTATCACATACAAACTTTTCCCAAAGCACTGTAAGACAACTGACCGGCCGGTACGGTCCATTTTAAGGCCGTCTTTTTCTATTAGTAATATACTTTTAAAGGGGTCTAGATATTCTTCTAAATGTTAAAACTACTCTCCTCTGAACCAAAATCTTATATAAAAATAGAGAGAAATTCTATACCCAAATAAATTAGTTTAATGTAAGAGTTTATTAGATCAATGGTTTTGTGAACTTCTGTTTTGTTTTGCCAAAGAATCAATTCTTTCTTCAAGTTCAAGTTTTTACTTTCAAAGAACAGATGCATGTATTATACGAGTACATAAATTTAAAGAATGCATTCTTTGAAAGTAAGAATTTGTTCTTCGTTCTTTCATATATCAAGAAACTCAGATTCTTACAAGCAATGAACAGTGTATTGAAAGCTAACGAATCCTTAAGAATCTGTTCATTGAGCCAATGAATTATTCATTGAAATTCCTTAAATGAATGGAATTCATTGATTTTAAGAGCAATATTTGATTCAGTGTATGTCTGTGTATTGCAGTTGCCTCTGATTCTGACTAAATTAAGTGTATGATGAAAAGTATGAGTCGCATTGCGTCAGCCATTTTCTGTCAAGAAACAATTTTGCAAATGAGCTCCTTACTTTGTAGTCAATGCGACTGCTTGTTTTTCGTGCCTATCCAGTAGTTCAACCGTTTGTCTGTACGTAATACATTTTATATATTTATAAACTTGTCCCACCTTAAAACATGTTTGTACGGCTGCTCAAGTCCAGGTTGTTAAACACATTTTATTTTTTTTAATTTACTTACTCTCTGTGAAAAATTTGTTACTGTCGCACACTGGGACAGCTTATATGGAAGAGCTCAGCCAATATTTATTTTTTAAAAACTATATAAAACTATATATTTTAACTATGTAAAATAGAAAAGCAACTATATAAAAAATATATATTTACTAAATTTATAAAAATTTATAAATTTATTTTATAAAAAAAAAATGCAGTTTTAAGGCAGATTTATTTATGAGAATAGAGAATTTATATTTATTTATACAAAGTTCTATATTTTAGTTAAAAATGTGAATGTAATAAATATATACCGTTCGTATAAAGTGATGCTTCAACATTATTATACATTTTTTTTATATATTTTAGCTTTCTGTTTGGGTTTTAGGATTAAAAAATGAAGAAAACTATTAAAATATAATATATATAAATAATTTGAAAAATGGTAAGGATAGGGTAAGTAATTAGGAATAGTGAAATATGATCATTCTTCTTTAAGGAAATGCTTTTCGCTTCCCAATCAGCTTGCGAAAATTTAAAAAGTTAAAGTTTATCGTGCTTGGAAACGGTTTTTGCAAACGTTTCAACAGTTACGAAAAACGGAAAAAGTTGCGGGAAATGGGTTATTCAGTTGCAGGAATTGAATTTCGTTTGTCGTAAGCGCGTGCGGTTTTTTAATTGTTTCAAATGAAGAATTTACTTGCTGCAACTAAAGTCTTCGTTTGTACACGGAGAAAAATTTTTGCTCAATTTGCTTGGAGATTAAGTAAAACTTGAGCTTAATTCTCAGCTACTTCTATTGTACTTTTTTCAGTAAAAACCAATTAAAATTTGCTATTTAAATATATAAATAACTAAGAAAATATTTTAATAAAATGTATTAATAATACCAAACCAAAAAACGAAAAAATATTTTTTATCAGTCGGGGACTAGAACCTGGGCTGCTTCCCATACAAATCAAGCACCTTAACCAGTATGCCATGGTTACCACAAAAATTTGGTGTAATGTTTTCGTTATGGTCGTGCTACTGTCGAAGATAAATGTTTAACTTTTGCCATAAACGAGCAAAAATGGTTTACCTTTACTTCAACACAATTAAGTGCCACACAGCAGCATTAGCAGCGCTAGCTGAAAATTAGCAAACTGAAAAACAATTGACGGTGGAGCAACAGTTTAAGAAGAGAGCGCAGTACAGAGAGCCAGACATCGACGCGGTCCGGGTTCGAATCACAACGATGGAAGTAAGAAAGTGTAAATTTTTTCAAATCTATTAAATTTACGTGTTAAAAATCATAAATTTAATTTAAAAATAAGATAAAAATGTAATTATAAAAATAAAATTCTAAGTAAAATCTTACCCAAACTCGACATTAGCTTTCAATTTGTAGTAATAATAACAAAACACAGTAACATCGTTGGACACACGAGAGAGGCAAAGCTTATTCGGACCTACATAGATTTGATAGCTTAATAGTTTTTTCTTTATAATTATGTAACTTTTAAATTCAAAAATTTAAAATAACATAAAGTAAGCGTAACGTAATATTCACACCAGTAAATTTAATTACATTTCGTTATTCCAACACTGTTTTCTTATATTAGATTTGATGTTTTCTTTTTTTTGCTTGCGTCCATCACAAAAAGAAAATTTAATATCAAATAATTAAAAAAAAAAATTGTTCACCCGCCGTAGGGATCGAACCCGTACCCACTTGTTAAAAGTTCATTACACTATCCACCAATCCATAAAGCCTTTGTTACGCAAGGCTGTTGATTCAATATTAAGTAAAACTGAAGCTATGTTACTGCATAGCAACATAATCTATTAAAAAATTAATGATTGTGTTTTGACTATCCTACAAAAACTAACTCAAATTTAATTCTACTTTCTACAATATGTCACCAGCATCAGTGTTTTCCTTCGTGCATTCACATCAACAAAAAACAAAACAAAGAAGTAAATTTTTTGTTAGTTGTTTTAGGTAAGCCAATAAACAATCCTCTATTTATTGACAGATTGCGACGATCTATTGCAGCATAGATTCTGTTATACTTTAGATGGAATTAACAACTTTATCTAACAAATCTTTGTAGCCTGGTGAATAGTGTATAGAACTCTTAATCAGAGAGTACGGGTTCAAGCCCCGCGGCAGGCGAAAAAATATTTTTAATATATTTAATATTAAAGTATGAAATTTTCTTGTTGTAATAAGAGCAAGCAATAAAGAAACCATCAATTTGTAAGAAAAAAACTGTCGAAAGTTTTTCAGATTTCACTGAAGCTAAAACTAAAAAGTTGCAAAACTAGTTGCAACTGTGGGGCTCGAACCGGTCATCTTACGTTTAGGAGTTCAGTGCTATCTCATCGCGCCAAAGTCAATATTATTTGGGCATTGTTAAAATTCAGTATAGCTACGATTAGCGTAGTGTTATTTTAAGTAGAAATAAGCGATCCAGTGATTTTTCAAGAACGCAGTTCTTAATAAACGTGCTCTCTGATTCAACGTTTTTTTAAGGGAAGACCGTGATTAGGGTTTCTGACATTGACCGGGATTTTTGAGGTGGCTGTAAATCGTGCTTTAAATATATTTCATATGTAAATTCATATATGATTATATTTTTTTAACGACTTTTAGTTAAAAAGTTACTGACAAACTGCAAAAAAAATTATCAATTGCTTGAAATTTTATTACCTGGAGCTCTATTCTCTATTGCGACGCGACAAAAAAAAATTGGCAAAATTGATTTGATTGTACGGATTTGCGTACGCATCACATTGCTAGGCGCATCGCAATACAGAGTAGAGCCTCAGATATAAAGAAATACATAAAAAATTTCTTATTGCGCTCATTCGGGGAAACCCATCTCTTTCTATTTGTATAAGCAAAATAAGAAGTTTTAAATAGTTTACAAAAAGAGACAGTAGGATACTGACGTTTCTCATTAAGCGTCATCTTAAGAGATACAAAAGGAAGACGAAAATATACACCAAATGCGAGCTGTTGATAATTTTGCTTGCAAAAAGAGGCCAGAGCAAGGTTGATTTATAAGGTTGTCGCAAGGGAGAGAGCGAGTACCCATAATTGTCAAATCGAAGTTGACAGCTCATAGAAAATCTGCAAGTGCTCTCTTTTATCACCCATTCTTCTTTCGTAGTCATTCGCAAAATTGGCTGGTTTTGACAATTATGGGTACTGCGAAGAGAGTGCGATCAGCCCTGCGACAACCTTATAAATCAACCTTGGGCCAGAGTATGAAGCCACGAATAGCTAGAACGAAACGCAGCTATATGTGCTAAAGCAACAAAAAAATATCATGAAATCACTAATCACTGTTTCTTACAAAATTTGGCCACCGCAGTTACCAGTGATTTTTCAATCACAGTGATTAAATCACCGGTAGCGATATATTGCTCCTCTCTAGTTGCACTCTAGACCAGTGGTGATCACTACATGTTTTCCCACAACACACGTGCATCGTGTGTTTTTGTGGATTTGCGCACGAAGTAGCAATCGGCTCGCTGTGTTCGTGCACTGCGTTAAAGTCTGTTTTTTCTGCTGTGCTTAAAATTTCAAGTCAGTATGCTTTGATCGTTCATTTAATGATGGTGTTGGTCGCTCTTTTATTTATGAATTAAATATATTGTAATGTTTTAGGTAATGTATTTTATTTTTCAAAAAAATTTTATTGTGAATCACAATGCATGGTTCGCTTTCGGACAGTAACTACAGTACTTCAGTAATACAGAGAAACAACGAACTTAAGAAACTCCTCCTTTTTGAAGTCGGGTAAAAAAAAAACATTAATATTATACACTCTTTTCACCAGTTCTACCTTTTTTCGTTCCTTTCTATGTTAAAAAAGTGAAAAGCAAACACAAAATAAAAAATAAAACTTTATGCTGAAAATACAACGCTACAATATTTTCTTGCACTAAATGTTGTGAGAGCTTTTAACAACTTCTTGCTTCAGTGTAAAGCTGTGCACTCGGAAAGCTCTCGAAAAGTTGTTTGAACCATGCGTTGATCACCACTGCTCTAGACTATCAAACCTTAAGAAAACTTACTTTGGTAGTTGATATGATTAATTTCACGTAAAATACAAACTTTTATTATTTTATTCTTAAAAGTATTTGAAATATGTGAATATATTAATATCGGTGATATGGCAGGTGCCCCTTTTCGATATCTTAATTTTATCACAAATATTCATTAGGGCACAAATTTTGCCTATTAAGAATTAGAATTTTGGCCAACGCTACCATACAATCGATCCCAGTGTGTGTCGCTTATTAGATAAAATTATTCATAGATTTATACATTTTATAGTTACATAGTTTCTTACTTGCTTGTGCAAAGAACAAGATGTATTCGCCTTAGATACAGAAACTTTTTAAAACGGCAATGATTGCTTATGACCTTGGTTTTGTGTCTTTAGATAATATTTTTGTTTTGCAATAGCCAAATTTCATGATTCAACCGATCTCCAATACAAACGGCGTAAAGTCAATGTACAGATAATGCAATTTCACAGACGAAATTCATTCTTCAAACGACAGTCTGCATTTTTTTTTAACCGGATTAAAATGTTAATAGCTGGTTATACCTGTACTTTTTTTAATGTTATGTAACAATACTAGAATTTTCTTCAATCCGCGCTGTTGCCTGGCTTTAAAATCATAGTTCTAACAATAGAAGTTAAATTGTTTTAATGTGAGTGACATTAGATGAGAATGATATGTTGCAGTGCATGAAATATTTAAATTATTAATAAGTGTGTTATGCTAATTCTAATCCCTTTTGTTTGAAATTTGAATAGGCTTTGTAAGATATACAACCATTGTCTAACATAGTAAAATAATATATTCTCATTCTGGTGTCTCGCATTCAAATTAAAAACTTTAGATGCTATTGTTCGGTACACATGCGCTATAATTAAAAAGATATAATATTAATGCTATGAGTGAATGGACCGAAAATAACTGTTATTTTACACTTTTCAAATGAAAAAGGCATAACGAAAAAGTTGCCGGTGGGCTCTCTCAAATATACCATTATGTTAGTGCAGCTTCACGAATTTCAAACGCTTTTTAAATTTTCGACTTTTGCAATTACATAAGACGAAAATAATGGCATCAATAGTTTTTTATTCGGTCAAGCGGCCTTTGAAAAAATACAAATTGTTTGATATTAGTGGCCAAAAAATAAAAGGCAAAGATCGCTGTTTGACTGATAAAATAAAAGCCAAAAGCAACCGTTATTTTTTCCTGAAAAAATAAGAGGCAGAAAATAACTATTATTTTTGTAGGGAAAAACAAAAGTAAAAAGGCAACTGTTTATATCTGACTTTTTTGATAAAACCTTAACCGGTCGGTACCTGAAAGATTATCATTTGCAAAAATCGAGCAAATATATTTCAAAAATTTTAATTGTTAAATTATTAATTATTAAAAATAATTAATTTGTTTCTATTTTTACTTTTAGACTTACTACTGCAATCTTTACTGGACTCTTTCTCTCTATCATAGAATTGAAAGATTAAAATCATCTCTCAAACATCAATCCGAACATAGAGAACAGGATGCTATTTTGAATTAGCATGCACTCAAGAGATGAACCCTTTTTTTATGAGTATATGATTAGTGTTCAGCTTTAAAAAAGATGAAGTAGGAATTTAAAATTTGTGTTCTTGTGTTTTTTCAGCCAGATTGTGTTAACAATTTATTTCTTAGGGTGTGGCCTAAGAAAGATTGACTGTTGTAAAACTGGAATAACTTTTACGAACACTTGTTTTTTTTTAAATGTTTGATAATTTTATTTGAAAATATAATCTATTTTCTTTTCCAGTATTAAGGGATTACATGACATTGGCAGTTTTTTGAAATCGACTTTTTTTAATAATTTTGTATTTTAGTAAATATTCTTAAGATTCATGGAAAAATTCCTACGGGTTCAAAAGTTACAGCCGGATTAATGAGAGCGCATTTTTAATTTTTGCGCTACCAACGTACGTCAGCTGGTATATACTTGTTTTACTTGCTACCTGATTTTTGGTGGTTGTTATTTCGTACCTACTTCAAGGGTGAAGGGGGAAAACCCGAATTGCTAAACGATTGCAAAAAACTATAAGAAACAGCACAACACAAGATAACGAAGGCATACAGTACGAATCAGGCATGGCAGATTGAAGGTAACCTTTTTTTCGTCTTTGTTCACAAACTTTGATCTCGAAACCATCCATTAAATTACTTCCGTTAGCTTTCTCACAAATACAGACCCTTATTACAGCATTCTCCTTAAACTTATGCAAGGTTTCAGGCCCTTAAACTCTCATTTAATTTTTAAGTAATACGACTTTTGAGAATGTTTTCTTTGAGTTCTTGAATTGTTAAAGTTTATTATCGTAAGCGCGCTCCTTAAAGAAATGCTGTAAAAATTTCTTAATACCAACTTGCTTTTTATAAATCCTTCAAAATCTAAAGTTTTGCCAATTGCTTGGGATAATTCTTGCTTTATTGATATTCCACCTTTATTAATTGGAGCTGATAAGTTCAAACTAGTTAGCAAAGTGAAAAACTTTGGTTATTTTATATATTCTAAGCTTACCTGTTGCGACCACATTAATAACACACTAAGTAAAATCTGCGGAGCCTTACAATACTAACGTGCTTCTTCTGATTATATGCGCCTTGAGACTAGGCGAAAACTTGTTATACAATTAATTATGACACATATGACTTTTGCAGACGTTGTTTATAGTAAATTAGACTCACCGTCTCAGTACAAGCTCCTTTTGGTTTTTAATAATGCTGCTAGGTATGTTTTTAAAATTCATCGATTTGACCATATTTCTTCGAAAAACAAGAACGTACTTGATTGTAACTTAATTGAATACTTGAATATGCGAAATATTATATTTTTACACAGACTTATGAATACACAGTGCCCTAGGTATCTATATGAAAAATTACAGTTTTTCCTATCTGTTCGATCGACCAATTTTATTGTTCCAAGACACAACTAACTTAACAGCGGTCGATTTTTCTTCATAAGCACCATAAGGCTTTGGAATTCACTACCTCTCTTTTTAAAAGAAATTACTAATATAGTCAGCTTTAAACATGCAATTTATAACTACTCTTCATCTCTTTAACTATAACTGTTTCTACTTTTTCTCTATAACTGTTCTTTATTTAACTCAATTCTTATTCTTTGCGTATTTACCAAACATCTTTTTATTGTTAAACTATTAATATCATAGTCTTAAGTAAAATTTTTAATTTAAGTTAATGTTTAAGTTTTATCTATTATATTGTTTTTACATCTTTTAATGTACAATAAAAAATTAATCTTAATGTACAGTTATGAAATTATAAATAATATAAAAAAAATTTTCTATTTAAAAAAACTAGGGTGATTTCAAATCAGCTGAACGTGGAGGCCAAAGAAAATTATCATTCTTTGAAATTAATCGTTCACCGAAAATTTCGTGCAATCGTTGCCTTAGCATTGTGCAAGGTGACTCCCTTGTATTGGAACCAAACCTCCTCTTTATCTTCAACCGCTGGTGTTAGAAATTTTTAAACATTGTTCTTTATAGAGACCATCCTCATTTTCAAATAAATAGAGGCCGATATTTCTTTCAGCCATAACACCTCACCAAACTGCACATTTTTGGGGATATAATTGATGTTAATGTAATTCCCTGGCCCTTTCTGTGCTCCAAAATCTCTACTTTATTTTATTGACGTACCCGTTTAAATTAAAATGGGCCTCATCATTCATTATCAAGTTGCTCAAAAAATTGTTGTTATCTCTGACTAGGTGTTGAAATATGCAGAATTGCGTACTAAAGACTCTACTGAGAACCTTGAGGAAGTACATTTTAAAACATTGTTTGGAAACATTTAAAAATTCAGTTTTAGAATCCTTTGAAACGTTGTTTTGAGGCTACCTAGTTGGGTAGAGTGACGTATAGCTTTCACTGCTACCTCAGTGCGAACAGTGCAAGAAAACCCTCTATCTAAAAGACTGCCGATTGATCCAGTTCTTTCAAACCGAATTATTGAAAATGGTTCTTTCAGTTCAAACCGAATTATTTAAAGAACACTTTAAGGAATAGTCTATAATACACGAGAAAATAAAAATAAAAAAAAAAATTAAAATTAAGAATCTATGACGTTTTGAAATCAGTCAGCCTTTCATGGGCCACCCTGTATAAAAATATTCAGATTCATTTTTATTTAAGCTTTACTTTTTACGCTACTTTTTTTGTACTTTTGACATAATGATAAATTAAATAACTATACATTTTTTTCAATAAAACATAATACACCAACTTTCTCCTTGGACGAATAAGCGATTCAGAGGTGATATTTTGTAACAGTTCATAACAAAATTTTAATCAAAAATATGTATCCTTAGCGCTGAAGTTGGTGTCGTTCAAAAAAAAAGATGAAGATTAGTCCACATCATAGCACGACTCCAGATTGTCTGAACAAAAATGCATTCGAAAATAGATCCCTGAATGCACAACTTTTACCAAAACGGAATGAAACTATGGAAAATTAAGAATATTATGAATCATAGAAAAAAAGATTGTAAAATTAACGTAATTTTTGACGATATTGTTGCGTGTAAAAACTAGACAAATATTTCAAAGAGGCTGTATATTGGTAAAGGATGTGTAGAAAAACAATACAAATAGATTAAGAAAAAAAAAAAAATGAAAATCGATCGATTAGTTTGTTTCGAGAAAAAAGGGGTCAAGCGGTCAAACTCAAAACAAAACTGAAGCAATTAAATATTTTAAAGAATAAGTTTATACATAGAAACATTCCATACACACATACACTTTTACATACTCACATATAGCGAACATTACGAGTTTTAACAGCTTCTTCTGTTAGATCGGTTGGTAATCTGGTGCACCGGGCAGTAAGCGCTGCGGAATCTGTATTATAAGCGGGATTGATTTGAAATTTTTTTTTTTACATATTTTCGAATAGTTGTACAACAAAAATCTATTAAAAAATACACAGTTTCGATAGTATCGTAAGTGTTGACGTAGAATTTATTGTTTGATATATTTGGTGTTGAATTTTATGATCCTGTGCATTTTTATGTTTGTTAAAAATAAATAAATTTGAATGTTGTGTTTAATAAATAAGAAATATATATTTCAGAAAAAACTCACCGTATCCGGAAACCTCTACATACAAGTTTTCATTCAAATAGAATGAACGGGTTTGGACTTTTTCGACTTTTTTAAAATGTTTGTACCTCAGCGACCTCTGGTGTTCAAGATAGAACAGAGTAGATAAGTCATAAAAACTTACCGTATCCGAAAACCTATACATACAAATTTCCATGTAAATAAGATGAACGGTTTTGAACTTTTTCGACGTTTTATAAAATATTTATGCTACAGCTCCCTCTGCTGTTCAAGATAGTACAAAAAGGATAAGTCCAAAATACTCACCGTATCAGAAAACCCTTATTTACCAATTTTTATGCAAATTGGATAAGCGGCTAAGGAGTTTTTGTAGGTTTTTCAAAATATTTGTACTACAGTGCCCTCTGATGTTCAAGATAGAACAGAGTAGATAAGCCAAAAAACTCACCGTATCCAAAAACATCTACGATCATGAACGGTTTCGGAGATAAGCTAAAAAAATAATGCCTGGAACCCGATCGCAGCGCTCCCTACCGGGTCCAACCTTTTTTACTGGATAAAAAGTAGCCTATATGATAACTAGGTATATAAGAAACCTAGATTTCAAGTTTAACTTAAATCCATTCAGTGGTTTTCGCACTGAAATTTCGAAATATTTCTTGAACAGATTTTTTTTTTTTAAATTTTATATATATTGATATAGACAATAACACAAGCAGTTACGATTCTTGATTTATATAATGATTTATATGTAGTAGCGCTGTTTTTTTTTTTAATACCAAATATAAACTAATATAATATCCTATGCATCGCTTCTTCATATTGCAACGTCTTATTTTCTCAGACATTAGGCGGACAAAGCGACGCCATCCTGACTGATTGGAGTCTGCCAGCAGACTGAAAGCTTCTTATCGGCGCAATCAATTATATACGTATGCATTGCTTGTAATTCTTCTATAAATGTCACTTAAATATTAATTCTGTTATTTGCTTGTTATATTTTTATATTGAAAATTAAAAAAGAATTTAGTTTTTAACTATACTTTTGCTCATACTTCCATTTAAACCACTTCCGCCTTTTTATAATGTTACATACATAATAAAATTGCATGTTAAATAAATATATATATATATACAAATTTTTTTTTTGTTTGACTGAATTTATTTTAAATTTTAAAATGTTTGTATGGTTATGTAACATATATATTAAAATAATATACATTATTTTTTTTGCTGAGTTCCAAGGTGGGGCAACAGCCCCTCTCTGTTATCCCCTGCGGACGCCCTTGTCTATTGGCCTTCTTTTAATTTACGTCAGAGTGACTTGGGCAACTTTTTCGTCTTGTGCTATGTAATTAAACATAATCTTGTTTATGCTTAACAATCTCACAGCACTGGCTGAATGCTATCAATCGGTCAACTGTTATCAAACGTATTTAAGCAAATATGTATTTTTAAATGCAATACATTTTGTGTGCTCAATCTAAATACAGCTATAATCTAAATATTCTCTCACCTTCATCTCAGCTTCATTAACCGACCATGTTGTCAGTGCTTTTTATATCAACTCCGTGGCTGATAAAATATATATTTAAACAACGCAATTTAAATTATGTAAACAACAGATTTTAAATTAAATTATGATGCCATATAAATAATTCCTACACTCGAAAAAGTTTTTGTTGAAATTTACTGCAATAGTTGTAGGCAATAGTTTAGCTACTATAACTGTTGTAAACTTACACACCTTTATAAAGTACAACATTTGTTTTTACTATTAGTAAGTAGTAAAATTCAACAGTTGTTGTTTAATTTTCCTTAAAATATATGGTAATATTTAAGCTTTAATATATGTATTGTAGTTAACTTAAACATTAGTTGTTTAATGTTGCTATCATTTTTGTATTACTATTGCAAAATTACAACTTTTATATGAATAATATTCAACAACTTTTGTTTACTTTGACTACAACAATGTAGTAATATAAAATTTACTACTACTATTTACTAATATTTAACATGTGTTTGGCAATAAAAACTGAAGTAAGCTTCAACTAATTTTATGATTGATTTTATTTTAATAATCTGAAATAAATCTGAATAAAAAAAAAAAAAACTTTCAAGTCCATTGCACCAAGAAGCTATATCAATTTGTCGTTAGAGTTATAGAAATAAAACAGAAATAAAACAAAGCATTTTTAAAATCAATTTTGAAAAATTTATTAAGCACTCTCCCACTCACATTCCTATATAAATATTGAGTACATTACAAAGCAAAAAATATTTACAATCTTAGCTTAAAATTAAAACACGTTATTTAACAAAATTTTTGTAGTTAGAGAATCGTGTACCGGACTGAATAATAAGCTGCTTACTTGCTCATAGCCAAACGTGAATGAGAATATGGTGTAATTATACAATTGATGTTGAAAATTCAACACACATACTATGTCTATTGGCAATGAAATTTATGATGAAAAAAAAGTTTAATATTAAAATTGCAGCGAAATTCAACATATGTTGCTTAATTTTACAAAAGTTTGTATATAATTTTAAACATTAAAAATTTACAAAGAAACTTGCAGTGAAATTACACTCCAGTTGAATTTTAAACAAAAAAATACTATTATAGTTATAGTAAATTTGTATTTATTTTTTAGAGTGTACATTGTGCTATTTTTTTCTTTTATTTTTCAAGTTAAACAAATAAATACAGCTATTTAGCTAGAAGAGAGTGATAAATATCATAAATTCAGCTGTTAATAACAACTTTGTCTGCAGAATATTGCAACTGTATTCTTTAGATATAAGCTCATTAAAAAAACCTAAAATAAGAACCAAAATCTGCAAATTTTCGATGAGTCACCAGAGTCAAAAACAAAAATGATTTATGTATTCATAAATAAAGTATAAAACTACACGGTAATTTCTGCTGGAATAAAAGTTTCATACAAGCGAAGTGTTAGAAAGATTTTTTAAATCAAAAAGAATTGAATTTTATAAAATTTTATTCAATAGATTACAAAATTATTAAATAAATTTTGTTCTACGTTTTCATACAGTTAAAACAACAACGAAACCCTCTGGATCTTAAACCCTCTGGAATAATTTGATATTAAGGTGAATATTGTATTTAAATTCTATGCCATGCATCATTATATTTCAATACCTACCGTCTTAGTTTTCAAATTCTTAAGATCTTATATCTTAAGTCTTATGATTTAGAGTTACTTTTTCAGTAAACAAAGCCTTATAATACAAGTGGTGTAGATAATTTTTTATTTTATTACGCCGCACAAGCAATGCTTACTACTTTCAATTCAATGATGAAGTGAGTTCGAAACCTAATGGGAGATAATTTGAAAATTATCTATCTATTTATCTATCTATTATCTATCTATTATCTATCTATTGTATAGTATAATAAAAGTAATATGCACTTATGTATCTATTTTAATACTCATCTATATTAAATTGTAAGCTCAAATATAATTGAAAATTTAATCCGTATTTAGTATTTTGACTTCTAAGCCAAAATCCGTTGGCAAATTTTTATCAAATCAAATTTTTATTAAAAATTAAATGTAGTTATCGGCAAGTATTAAAATTGAAGACAATTTTGAAATGGTTATATATACAAACCCATTTGTATTAAAATTTATATTAAATTTTCTTAATGTGAATGTATATAAATTAAACTATTTTAGGGTAAGACTATCACTTTCTATTTAATGACTCGCTGAATTATTGCTCTGTTTAGTTGTTAGTATCTAAAGCTATTATTAAAATTAATTCAGCAACTTCTACTCTAGAGTAATTTTTTGAAAACAATAAAACTACCAACCGCACTGTCAAATGAGCTTAAAATTTTCGAGAAAATTCTCAGCTACAGGTAATCCAAGACTCTGTTTTAAAAACCAAGAAAAGTAAAAAATAGTTGTACCTCATATAACCGACTAAGTTATCTAGTTATTTCATTGTTAATCATAAACAATTTATAAGCTAACAATGATGTTTTTAATGAAGGCAATAGTAATTGCCTTCCTGCATTAGAATTATTTATACATTCCTAGAACCATATTATATCAGGTAATTAAACTAGACCATTTATTATGTTGACATCATCATTATACTCATCAAAACTGTACGTATTTAGCTTAAATAGGCATTTTTAAGTTCAATTTTTGGGGAACTCTCAAAGTATACAATTCGGTCACTTATAGCGTCATACGAAAGTCTGCTTTGAAATCTTTGAATAACTAATGAATTTGGTAGGAAATTTTAAATAGCTTACGTCTGTTTTTGGCAAAATTGGAAGAATTGATAATTTTAACACAGACAAAATAAAAACATAAATATATGCATAATGAAATGAGCTAAAAATTCCAAATCTGTTGTAGTAGTCATCGAGTGTTAAATGACAAACTAGTTTTCGCTCAACCTGATGAGCACGAATCACGTCGAATTCACATGATTCGGCAGCGACTATAAAAAGACGTCCATGGTGCTGAAACTCAACAATAAGTTGGATCAAATCAAAGTGTAAGCAACATCAAGAGCATCCAAAGCCAATTTTAACTAAAAGAGTTAACAACTTATGTGTCAATGAATTACCGCGCCGACACCAAAGCCAAATTACTAGATAATTTAAGGTAAGTTTACACAAAAACTAAAAGTATTTTTTTTGGTTTAAATCTAATCTTTTTGTATTTTTCGCTCCCCTCTACAGTCTATCTAAACATTTGTCATCAAAGAAAGGATCTCGCACGAGCAACTGTGGTAATCGCCTTGAATTCCTCGTACTCACCTTGCTGCAGAACGTACCTTGACTTAAATTCGCTGACTGGGATAAATCTAAAGCAATCTGCGTTTTTCGATTCACACATTACTTCATTTGCTATACCTTAACTGAACAAGAGAAAATAAAAATAAAACCCATTCAATATGGTCCAGAAGCATCGTTCCGCCCACAAAGCCACCAGCACCAAGGATGTGAGCCCCATGCGCAACATGAGTGCCAAAAAGTGCACAATGTCCGCCAGTCGCAATGGTGGATTCTGCTTAGGCTCAAGGCTCAGCGCTCCCGTAGCCGTTTCTGCTGTTGCTGACGACAAGTGGAAGTACAATAACATGATCAACAACAACCGCGATCAGTTCAACAACATGCACTTTTGTTAAGCGTACACAAGTCAACCAATCAGGCACTACTAAGATTTGTTAACTTTCATTAGCATCAGATTTAAATAAAGACACAAATTAAATCAATACAAATTTTTTTATAAACAGTCGTTATGGAAAAAACCCATTTTATTAAAATTACCATTTAAATTTCGAAAACAGTCTAAAACGATTGGATACACATAACGTTTATCGAATGCGGAAAACCGGTTGTGAAATACTACAGTCTCGTCAAAGTCATGTTGCTCTCAAATGTGAACAAGAGTGCGCAGTACGCTCTATATTAATTTGTTCAAGTGACAGAGTGTGTAGATAAAAACAACCGATTTTTCTGCAGAGCGTCTTTGAAATCTTCTCAACTTAAACTACAGTTGCGAAGTTGCCTCTTAACACCACAAATAAATAACAATTAAATTAAATGCTCAACGTATGTGCTTTCAACAGCATACGTGGAAATTTATTTATTAATCATTTGGGTCACGTGCCCAAAATTTTCCCAAAAAAAAAAAATGAAAAAAAAAAAACGAATCCATGAAATCCCAGACAGGCTGGCATGTTGCGGTTTGCCATTTTTTGCACGCTATTTTTGTGTTCATTCAATTTATTTCCCGTATTGTTTGTGGAAATGTCTCCCACATTTATCCATACATGTGCATGAGCTACCAACACCTACACATTTTATTATTATTTATTGCCATTTACCGAATTATATTATTTTCACTTGGTGCGCCCATTTTTCATTGTTACTCATTTCTCTCTTTCCTTAGATATAATTTTTCACACATGTATAAAAAGTAGTATGGAAATAAAATTAAATTTCCATACTGTCCCCGTGGAAAACCGGCTAAGCTTATCTATCGTTAGCTGTTGATTTGATTGCTTTGCTTATTTTACACTAACGCCTGTTTTTCTACATTTTGAATACGAGTATGCAAATTAATCTTAGCGTTTCTTTGAATCGAACTATTATTAAAAGCATATTCTAAAACGAAAGAAGCAAAATAGTACTATTATAATTCCTGTTCATAATCTAAACCGGTTGATTTGAATTCGTTAGATATCTTTTTTTAACAGAATTGATCTCATCATATTTACAACTTAGCAATTAATTTAATAAATCAGCTATTAAATTATCACAAAGTTCTCCGTATTAGTTCGTTTTTTTTTTTCAAACGAAATAACTGTTATTCTTATATCCTTATAGGGAAAAATTAGGTGTAAAGAGGTGTATGCCAAGTATACCAATGTGGTGTAGTATACTTCATTCACTTTTCAAATCTATATATATAAAAATCTAATGGTGTCCGTATGTTACTCCATCACTTCTGAACCGTTTCAATGGTATTGTTCAAATTTTTAGGCTGTATTTGGTCATTCATGGCACGGGTTTTAAAACTTGTTTGTACAACATCGGGTGAGCGATTCTTGAGATATTGCAGTTTTTATTCTCTGAGGCTTCAGAGAGTTGGCGGCCGAACAGGAAAAATAATTCAATTGAAAAAACTTTCTGTATTAGGTGGATTCGAACCAGGGATCTCTGACGACTAGTCAGACACTCTGGCGACACTCTTGCGACTAGTGATCAACATAAGTCTCGGAAATAATCTTACTTACCAAATAAACAAAACAAAATAAAGGATAGGCGGGAAAAAGGCAAACAAAATTCTACATGTAGGCAAAACTACATATTTATATGCATCCCCAGACTTTGCGATACAAATCTATACATAAATAAAAATAAGACGAAAGAACTGCAATTTGCATATATAAAATTTGTTTATATAAATGTTAATAAACTCTGCTATTTTAATGTACCAAGTGCAAGGTTAAAACAGCAATGAATTTTGTTAAATAACGATTTAAAATTTTAAAATGTTAAAATGTTTTTTTGATTTTGCGATTTGAATATTTTTAAATTTACGTCAAAATTTGACTAGAGTGCCGCTAAAATTTGACTTGCAGCTTCATCTTTTGAAAAAAAATCATAACTAAAGTATGTACACGAAAAAAATGAATCTCATTTTTTTTGTTATAACTCAATAGTTTTTAATTTGTTTTTAATAATTGAATTCTTAAAAGAACGGTATTTTATTACTTTTTAAAGTACTAAGTCCAAATTCGAGTAATTAGCTTACGTAGGCAAGCTTACGGAGCTCAAAGCTAACTCTCTTCATCAACGTTTGCACAACACATTAATTCCACCGGAAGCTTTTGCCCAGTGACAACTAAAGCTACTCTCGTCTTTTGTTTGCCTCTTACACCTAAAAAGTTTTCACTTCATTTGAGCCCAATATTTTTCGATTGGTCGAAGTTTTGAGTAGTTCGGTGTGTTCATATCCCTCGGGACCACAGAGACCTTGTTTCTCTGATACCACTACAACGCCAATTTACCAAATTGGAATGAAGCCAAATCAGGCCAAAAGAGTAGTTTTTGTTGATAAGGGGCAGCAGAAATTTTTGAAGGCACTCTGGAACATATAACAGGTCATTCAATAAGTCCGTCCGTAGGATAAGTAAGAAAAAAACAAAATTTTGATAAAACTCGATTATATTATTCAACATAATTACCTTCGAGAGCAATACGAGTATAGCGATTTTCCAACTTTTCGATACCACTTTTATAGTACTATTTCTCTTTCTCGTCAAAATAGGCCTCAGTTTCAGTGATGACTTCATCATTGGACTTGAATTTCTTTCCAGAAAGCGTTCTCTTGAGATCTGAAAACAGGAAAAAGTCGCTGGGGGCTAAATCTGGAGAATACGTTGTGTGGGTAAGCAATTCGAAGCCCAATTAATTAAATTTTGCCATCGTTTTCATCGATTTGTGACACGGTACATTGACTTGGTGAAACAACACTTTTTTCTTTTGCAAATGTGGCCGTTTCTTGGCGATTTCAGCCTTCCACCGATCCAAAAGTGCACAGTAATAGTCGCTGTTGATGGTGGTTCCTTTTTTGAGATAGTTGATGAATATTATTCCTTTCGCATCCCAAAATACAGACCCCATCACCTTACAAGCCGACTGTTGGGTCTTTGCTCGCTTTGGATTCGATTCGTCGACTGCTGTCCACTCAGCTGACTGTCTTTTGGATTCTGGTGTGTAATAGTGAAGCCAAGTTTCATCCATTATCACATATCGAATATATAATTCGATTTTATTGCGGCTTAGCACTCATCTGAAGCATCAATTCGTTGTTGTTTTTGGTCGACTGTGAGCTCACGCAGCACACACTTTGCACAGAGCTTTCGTATACCCAAATATTCGTGTAAAATGGTAAAAACACTTCCATCTGATATCTTTACAATGTCAGCTAGGTCGTGCACCTTCAAATTGCGATCGTTCATAACCAATTTGCGGATTTTTTTGATGTTTTGTGGAATAACAGTCTGATTTGGGCGTCCACTGCGCTCTGCATCATTTGTGCTGGTAACCACGTGTAAATTCAGCAATCCACTTTTCTACCATTTGTCTCGATGGATCAGAGTCCGGATAATGTTTATCAAGCCATTGTTTGGTTTCCACTGTATTTTTTTTCATCAAAAAGCAAGGCTTTATCAAAACTCGAAATTCACTTTTTTCCATTTTTTTTTTTTTTAATAACAATAGTTGAACACAAAATCAATTGTCAGATTGTTGTCAAATTTTTATACGTATCGTTTGAAGGTTAGTACTAAATAAAAATCATATGGAAAAAAGTAACGCCATCTATGTGTCATCCTATGGACTTTTTGAGCGTACTGTTATTTCCTGAGTTATTGCCCCAGTTGTGACAAAAACACGACTTTTCACGCCGCGTTGGCAAAAGATTGCCAGGTGAGGTACTTTTTGGGAAATTTTTCAAGTTTCTGACACTTAAATTTTTCAGCAACATTTCCTCTTTTATTTGCGGAATAAAACTGTTAGTCTCTTATTTCTCTCTGATCCGCTTTAAATACGTTTCCCCGTCTATTGCAACACATGAACATTTTTTAATGCACTTGTCGTAAAGCTTTCGTGCCCGGTTTTTAGCCAATTAACTTTGCTTGTCGGTGCTGCGATTACCTTAAATGACTTTAGTCCTTTAATTTCACGGGCTTTTCGGTTATATATTGTAGACATTCCTAGCCTTTAGTCCACTTCTCGAACAGAGAGGTTAGGATTGTTTTGGAAAGCGAGTTCCACAGCTCTAACCTTTTCTTCGCATGCCAATCCTCTTTTCCGCCCACTTCCATGTCGCCGTTGTAACGACCCCGTTTCGTTAAATTTTTTTAAAGTATTTGTGGCCATAGACAAATTTAGATTTTGCTACTTTTTGTGCACAATCAGTTTTTTAGTTTTCTACAATTGAAGGACAACAAACAAAAATGCGCATGTGATTAGAAAGATAAAGCAAGTTTTGTAGTTTTGCAGCGCGTTTCAGTGCGATTCATTTCTTTAGTGTACAAACTTTAAGTTTACACTTTTAAAGCTTTCGTTTCAATCCTAGTTCGTTTACCAACGATATCGGACAATATTGCCTTGTTATATTTTTAGCTTGTGTCGTCGTTCACTTTTACGTCGCCAAATACTCTCAACGTGTGTATTTCTCAAAAACTTGTTTATAAATTTCTGAAATTTCGTCAATTTTGTTTTTATAGTTCATGAATTTTGTACTGAATTCAATTCAAAAGTCATGAATTGGCACCAGGTACATTCTCAGTGGGTGTCAAGAATATAATATTTGCTGCACAAAATATTCATTAGACCGTCTTGAATATACATAATCATTACACTAGCATCAATGACTTATTTATCGGATGTCGCTTCATGAACTATTGACCCCGTACATACTGACTCACCAACTTTTTTTATAGCCTCTTAAAAATGTGAATTTCGAGAAATTTGCTGAAACTTGCTGATATTGGGGTCAAATATGCTCTGGTGGGCACGGTTTGAAAAATTTGAAATTTGTAATGTCAGATTAAAGGCTTAATATTATGGTTTTTAGTTCATTATCCTATATTTAATAGGAACTGAGAAATATAAGTTAACACACATGTTAACACATATATCGCTATAGGTAGCGAAGAAAATATGACTGCCATTTGAAGGAAGAAGAAGAAAAATGTTTTGTAAGCAGTTCTAAGCAGAATCTTAATTCAAATATACTGGGCAACTGTTAATAAAAACATCAACTTTTTAAAAATGGTCGAGCAGCCAGTTCTGGATCAGTTGATTTGAACTGACTCATATTGTACATCGTATTAAAAAATATTTTTATTTCCTTAAGTTATAGACACGATTTAGCTTATAAGTATGTTAATTCAACTAATTTTTTAATTTTGTTTATGGCCAATTTGCTGTTAGTGGGCAGAAGTAGTCTTGGTTTCAAAAATACAAAATTATATAATTTTACACTAAAATCTGTAACTATTTGATTGAGAAATATTTTTTTATTTAATTGTAAATCAAAGGAGTTTCAATTAATTATATAATAACTTCATATAAAAACATAAATCAGCCACTACTCCCCCTTGCAGTATCATCTTTACCAGAATCACAAATTCACACCTCATTCCCAGCAGATAAACACTCTGCTCCCACCCCACATCAAATTGACTTGGTGTGTTTTACAACCGGGGATCAGGATTGTTACATCAGGGTGGAATAACATTTATTATACGCTGAAACATATGTGGGCGGAACATCGCGATGACGATGGCAAAATAAATGTTGCTGTTAATAACGATGATGATGATGATGATGACAGTGTTACGACAAACCGCTTGCGTGATTCCAACAGCATTCCTTGTTCCTCCATTGACGCCGTATTGCGTCTAATTTAGTTTTTGTTTTACGATAATTCAGTTGATAGCACATCAAATGCATCAAAGGCACACAGCGATAGTATGCCAGGCACTCTGATGAAAACTGGGGACGATAAATCATAATCGAAACATCAATTCCAGCACTTGACCCCTGCTGGCGCCGTTTGGCATTTGCCCATTCAAACTTTTGTGGTGATGTTACATCATTAGAGGGGTACAAGCGGCGATGCAGAGACGAGGATGTGAAAATGGACCCAATTGCTTTTATTGGCTCAATCGAATTCTTAAGCACTCAAGTTCGCAACATGTTCTCGAAAATGCTTGCATGACTGGAAATCCGATTTGGGGCAAATATTGAAGTATTTTGTGGTGCTCATGGAGATGTTCAACGAAGAGGAAGAGCTTGCTTGGTCATCATGTTCGATGTAAGCTTAATAAAAAAAAAAAAAAACAACGAGGCCACATAAAGAATTTTGGACAAATACATTAAAGAACTTCTAAAGGATGTTTTAAGAAAAAAAAAAACCTTCGCAGCCTTTCTTCGCAGGACATTCATTTCAGCTATTTTCTATTAAAACGTTAGTTTCAACGAAACTCATATGATGTGCTGGAAAATTAATTGAAGCTTTGACTAGACACGAAGATTGATTATCATCCATTCTATTTCACCCTTTCTTCAAAAGAAAAGCTAACAATTTAATCCAAGGAATGGTGAAAATCACTGCATAGGAAAAGAGCTGGGAAGAACAAATGCACGAAATGCTGTTGTGCCTGGGAACGTGTGTTCAAACACACGGCACACCCCATCCACACCTTTTATCCTTTCAGCATGCCATCCATTCTGCAGTCAGGATGGAAGTGCAAGGAGCTGAATGCCAAAAATAAATTGATTACTGTCACGGAAATATCAACATTAAAACTTTATCCTCTCTAATCGAATTGCTTTCAATGGTGTTCGGAAAGCGACTGGTTCAATAGTCGCAAAAACTGATAGATCACGTGAGGGCTTCCTGACATATTCCTCCCCACCATTCTCCTACTCACAACTTCTTTTGCTCCAAGTTGCACTTTCTTTTGCAGTGGATATATATAGATATTGGAGCAGCTAAGCTTAAGGGTTCGGCGTGAGGAAACAAATATAATTTCCGGTAAGTTATGAACTTAAGTTCTGAGGGAATATTTTTCTGCTATATTCAGAGTTAAATGAAATGCAGCATAAGTATAAGCAGCCAGTTGTCAAATCTGTCGAAAGTTAATACACAAACACTTTTGCACACAAAAACATAGTTCATAATTTGTATGAAAATACAAATACAAATACGGAAGGACAAAGTTAAATTTTTTTTTTAAATTTTTGATAAATTCCATATTTTCTGTTAATTAAAGCCTTTAAATATATTCAGTTAACAAATAAAGATACGCATTAAGCTTTATAATTAAGCAGGAACTATCTTAGATATACACCGATAAAAAAGCTTATGTTAAATTAACAAAAAACTTAGTATAATTTATAAGCTGGCTTTAGCAGTTTTCAGTCTCCCAAGTTCTTCATTAAAACGCCTAACCAATTTTAAATTGGGCGATAACTTAACTAAATATTTGGTAATTTATACATTATTTTACATAACATACATACATTAAGTTAATTTGAACAGTTGTAACTTTTTTCCAAGTTTTGTTTTTTTTTTTTTTTGCATAAAATAGCTCAACACTATGTTTATTTGGGGATTAGTTATATTTAACTTTATAACTAAGCAATCACTATCTCAGATATACATCGAGAAAAAAGCTTATATTAAATTAACAAAAAACTTAGTATAATTTATAAGCTGGCTTTAGCAGTTTTCAGCCTCCCAAGTTCTTCATTAAAACGCCTAACCAATTTTTAAATGGGTGATAGCTTAACTAAATATTTTGTAATTTATACATTATTTTACATTACATACATACAAACATTAAGTTAATTTGAACAGTTGTAACTTTTTTCCAAGTTTTGTTTTTTTTTTTTTTGCATAAAATAGCTCAACACTATGTTTATTTAGGGATTAGTTATATTTAACTTTATTACTAAGCATAACTATCGCAGATATACATCCAGAAAAAAGCTTATGTTAAATTAACAAAAAACTTAGTATAATTTATAAGCTGGCTTTAGCAGTTTTCAGTCTCCCAAGTTCTTCATTAAAACGCCTAACCAATTTTGAATTGGGCGATAACTTAACTAAATATTTGGTAATTTATACATAATTTAAAAAAAAAAAAGTTAATTTGAACAGTTGTAACTTTTGTCCAAGTTTTTTTTTGCATAAAATAGCTCAACAATTTGCTTATTTGTGGATTTTTGGACTTATTTATTGCATTTTTGGGGATTTTTTCGGTAAAATACTTAAACTCCAGGTTACTAGACGGCGTTATTGTACATAATTGCACCGTTTTAAAGTTTTTTTATATACACACACAGAAAAAAAAATGTGTAAAATTATAAATTTTCGGGTACAATTTGCCTAAGACCTTCGGCAAGAATGGGTTATCTAAGTATTTGTAAAATACAACAAATAAAATTTAGGCAATTGCACTAGTATGCCATTAGGCAATTTATAATTTGTAGATTTGTAGATTTTAGGCATTATTAAAAAAGGAACTTGGCTATCATTACCTTAAGTAAGAAGATTTCCTTAGGCTTTTGCAACAAGCGCTTGCTTTGTTCTCTTATGCTTTGTTTATTTTTTTTCATCTTTTCAGTTATGTTTGACACTTTTTTCACTTTTTTTTTATTCTGTTTTTAATTAACTCTTTAATTAATTAATAGTCTGGCTTAATTCTTGCTGTGATCTATTAAGCTGTTGTTTTTTGTTCTATTTGTTTCGCCAATGTAACGAATAAATTACTGCGAAATACATGCACGTTAGTACAAATCATAAGAAAAGCAAATAATGACCGCGTATGACAGAAAGAGTAGCAATGAGAGTAAACATCATAAAAACCCGAATTTGCTTTTGCCCAAATAACTTTGGCATATTATACAATTTTGGCATTCCTAAGTTGACAAAAAAAGTTATGACTTACGAATTATGAAAAACTTATTGTTGAATATTGAAAAAATGTATGTAAGTTTCTTAGGCTTTATACAAAAATTGTTACCCAAGTCATTTTAGGCAATACGCCGAAGTTATTTTTCTGTGTTTAGAAACAAAAAAATATTCTCTCGGCTTTTGTATAATTATTCATATATTTATCTCATATCATAAGTCATGAAGAATCTATATATAATAACGCAAATGGCTTCGATGTTAAATTATTTCCATACCATTTTGATAAAGTGTCGAATTTTCGATGATTTACCTACAAATATTGGGGAATATTATATACTTGGCTTAGGTGAATCAAATATTTTTTTAGCAGGGTATCAAAGTATGTGATTTCAAAGCAATGTATTAAACAATAAATTGCTTGGGTGAATAAGCATAAGTTTAAAATTCCCATACAATTCTCTCTACTCTCGGTGTCTCTACTCTCGGTGTATGAAAAAACATGTTTTTTCACATAGATATACTCTAGGGTGGGAAAATTTCCTTGGTAATTTTTAAAGTTTTCTTGATACCTGCTGGAAAGAACGCTGATATATCATAGAAGCAGAAGTGCAAGAAAGAGTTATAAATCCAACAAAAACGATGCTCAAGAAACACACATGTTCAAAAATAAAAAAAAAATAAAACATTCTCTGCTTCCCAGTAGAATTGCGCCGACAATGTTATCAGTTGGCAAAATCAACTTCTTAAAATAAACTGAAAGGCAATTTTCGTTCAAGCCATAAATAAATGTGCTCGCTTTAAAAAATCAAATAATCGAAGAGTTGTCGGGGAGGAAAGGATTATTTTTCAAATGGCTTGAAATTGAAAATAAATGCGCGATTTTTGCACCTTTTGCAAGGAAAATGCGAATAAAAGATGTTTATCTAGCAATGCGAATGTTGCCGGCATGTGCTGCTAAGAGTGCCTCATCTTGGCAAATGGTGAGAGAATGATTTTTTTTTTATTATTATTGTTATCCTTGCATCGCACGCATTCGGAATTTTAAAACGATTTTAAAGTGTGTTTTTTTTTTTTGAAAAGAAGTTTCGAAGGTTGGCGCCGGAAGCGGATATGGATATGGATACGTTTGCGGAATTGCGCTTATCGTTAACGATGGCCATTGAAATTAATGGTCACGGCCGTGCGTCCTCCTGCTGCCTAACACCGATACGCAATCGGAGGTGAAATCAAATTAAATGAAGCGATATAAAATTCTTTTACTGTCACTTTAGAAAGTTTGGCTTAGTTTTCTACTATTCAATATGCTGCACACGCTTCAGATCCCCACAAAGCCAATGTGGCCATCATGACCAGCTGACGTCACCTCATAAACCATAAACAAAAAATTAAGCAACAATTATGAGCACAAAAAAAAATATCGTAGAAACTTGAGCCAAATAGCAATAATAATTAATAAAGGGGCGGAAGTGGGAGAAGCCAGGTTGAACTCACGATGTCGTTCTAATTATTGCTACAGAACATGAGAGCCAGTAAAATATGTTCCATTCCTGACCCGGCTGTGTGAGCGCATTGGGCAGACAGCAGTCTTGACTTTCTCGTTAACACGGTCGCTGTCTCACCGTTCACCCACATCATCAACCCGGCCAATTCCAATCCACACTTTCGAAACAATTTTCCCAAAAATTTATCTTAATCGTTACTTTAGCTAATTTAATGGCAACGACAAACGCAGAGCATTGAGCAGAGTTCTGTGTCTGCGACACTGTCAACCCATAGAACTAAATAGCAGGCCAGTGTTCAAGTTTGTTGCTCATTTTTGCCACCACTGCTTTCTGCCTACTAATTGGCTGAGATTAATTTTTTTGGTTTTTAATTTTATTCCTGCATTTCTTTGCGAAGCACCCCACCCACAAACACAAAAAGCACTTGACGCAATGTGGCACGAACGCATTTGAATTTGATTTGCTTCATTTTCGTAGCTTTGTTGCTAATTTTAATTAATAAAATTAAATTTTTTATTATTATAACTGCGACAACTTTGACAGTTAAACGTTCGACGCGTTGATAACACGTCAAACAATAGAACTTTGAACTTTTACAGCAATTGTCAAAAGTTAATGTTGTCTTAATTTAGCAATTGCGTGTGTCACTTTATTGCCACTCACCCCAATTTCACCCACTGCCGTAACCAATTTTTTAAGCCTCATTCAACTCGAACTGAAATCTTCGAACTGCAAGGGCTGAAATTGTCCCACGCTCCATCAACAAACAGTTAACCAATTCACGCCAATGTTATGTCGAAGAGGGGGATGTCGAGTTGCGTGCCATTTGGAACAAGTTACAGTAACGCAGTGGCGGATCTAGAAATTGTTTGTAGGGGTTAAATTATCGAAATCAATTCATGTTGTGCAGCTCATTTATATGGTATATTATTTGTTGAATATTGAAAAAATAACAGCTGGATGCCACGTTGTTCTACAAAAAAAAAACAAATAAATTTTTTTAAAAAAATTTACAAGATGTATAAAATCTATAAAACGACAACGGATAATACTGGCATATTTTTTTTTTTTTTTTTAATTTAAACATATCGCTAGCTTATTTCAATAACGTCATAACTACAAAAATTAGATTTTTAGGAGAAGCACCGCTTCGAAATATGTTCATAACATCATATATGCTTCTGCGAGTATATTCGATAAAGTATCATCCTTACACAACGACGAAGATAAACCAAAATCCTGACACTGCACGGATTTTCCACAATCACGCGATAACCACTGAACCACTGAACTCATTTGTGATTTTAACTTTATCTTAATAGACTCTGTAAGATATGCTACGCCTACTTTTACCGCCCATAAATCAATAAAACTTATATATTTCAGACGGTTTTGGTTGTATTAGACAAAAATTTGGTAATTTAGTTTGCATGATTATTGTCGGTAAGTGTACTAAAAATGGGTGTACTCGGACTATATATACGCCCATTTTTACGAAATCATTATAACTTGTAAGCCCGTGTGGCATTAAAACCCAAAATTAAAAAAAAAATATCTTGTATATATATTTTTTACCTTTGAACCAATAATTTTTTAACTATTTCTTCATTCCATTCTTCATTCCAAATTTTGTGGAAAAATATCAGCTTTATTTCTGTGATCGCTGTCATTTCTGATGTTAACATTTAATAGCCACCAACTTCATTTGGTGACTCTTTTCCAATTATTTTTGCAGGCTTAAAATTTATCGATGCCTATTTTTTAGTATTAAATTGATTCAATGCTGCTTAGAAACCTTCGTTTTTTCATAGAAAATTGTTTTAGCTTTTTTTAAAAATACAAAATCCTTAAGAAAAAATAAGACCCCATTGCACATTGAGCTATTGAGCTAGTTGTTTCTATTGCTACTCTCTTTATAAAAATCGCGTCTATAGTATAGATTTGTTAGTCATCACAAAAAATGCGCTTGTGCAATAATAATAGGGATAGACAGATAGAATATAGAAAGATATGTAGATAGATAGATTCCTTAATTGTACATGTTTTCATAATGAAAACTGGTAAGTACGAGTAGTTGCTATGGGTTCAAATAGTGGCCAATATATATATTAATGTTGCCACTGCTACCTTACCACCCATTTATCTATTTTCTATACTGTTTCCAAATAACGCGAGAACCACTGAACCGATTGAGACAATATAGGTACCAACCGATTTGTTACTTCAGCTAAATTGTTATAGGCTATGTTAGATTTGTCACTTAAATGTTTGACTACAGTTATTTTTTATATTACAACAACACTAATCAATCTTCAAATTAAAAACAACGTCCGATTTAGCGTTATTAAATTTCATAATGTACCAAAAGTTATCGCATTCCTTCCTGGGCTACTTTTAATTCATTTACAATTATACTTATGATTGGGCTTCACAAATGAGTCAATTTTCAACCGTAGTGGATCTTAATAAGTTTTTGGAATTTTAACTTATCAAAAAACTTCTTTCTACAGTGGCTGAAGTCAACTAATACCTGTTTTGCTTTGAAAAGTATCAATATGTTTTTAAAATATTTAAGCCCGTCACTCATCTTGATTTTAAATATAGTTTAAACTTTCTTAAGCTAAGTTAAATTTTAAGGCCGGTAACTCATGTCAAGAAATTTGTATTTAGCTTGGTGAATCAATTTTAAATTTAAACATAAAAGCACATTAAGCTTATAAACATAATTCTTAAAAATTTTCTATAAATACTAGTATTTTGTCATAGTTTCTTTAAAATAATAAAACTTTTTTTTATACCTCCTATTATTTATTTTTGAGTGAGATGGAACGAATTTAAAATTGCCCCATTTATATAAAGATTAAACCATAATTTAATATTCTAAAATACATTTATTAAAAACAAAAAAATGTGGCTTTAATTATAAAAATACTGACATCTTATGAATGCATTTTATATTTAGTTATGAATATATACTCATTTTTTTAATTGAAACTAATATTCTAGACCGGCCATTCATTCCTCTTTGCGGACAATGGCAAAACTCAGGGATTTCAAAATGTCATGGGAAGCTTCTTGAAAACATGGACATTAACCGCATAAAACAGTCACAACACCCCATATCACCCCTTCGCATCCGCGCCAGCACTAACGGAGTCAAGTGAAAATAAATTACTAAGGAATTGATTTAGCAAATGTTTAAGGGGTGAGATTTGGTTCTGGATCTATTGCACCCTGCTGTCACTAATAAAGGTTGAAAGAGTTCGGACGGACAACACGTGTTGTTGGGCTGACGCTGTTATCTTGTCTTTTTTGATATATCTTCTCGACAAGAAAATGTTAGAAATGCCGTGGTAGCGTTGCAAAAGCCGAAAGAGTCATCGCCAGACAAAAAAGAAGCAGTTGCAATTTTGTGTTGACAGCGTAATAATACGTATGTCTGTGTATGTAATGTTCTGGATTGATTCAATTAAATTTTGTACATGTTAAGTGTTTTACTTATTAAAAAAATCTGAAAATAAAATTAATAATTCACAAAGCTTCCTAATGCCCTTTAGATGTAATTTCGTTCCTGTTCGATATTGCTCATATTTTTTTAATTTAGACATATTAAATTATGAAAAGCCTCCCAACAATCTGAAAATTAAATAAATTGCATTATTAAGTGTGAAGTTTTATTTCATTATTTTGGAGCAATTGGAGTTATTCTTATCTCATTAGCTTAAATTGTCTCTTAAAATAATGTTTATTTGAATTTAACAGTGAACTGAACCTTAAACTATAAAGGCGATTTTTGCAGAATAAGTAAAAAAATAATTTGCAAAAAGCGTCTTTTACGGAAATAGTTGGAAAGAAAACCATTTGTAGAAAGCGCTTTTAAAAATTTATTAAAGAATGTGAGTATTTGTGCCAATCATAAAAAATAATTCTTAAAATAAACCCGCTGCTGATTGGAAGGAACAAAGGTATGTTTGGATCAAGAATAGATAAGGTCAGATTATATCATCTTGCATGTGATAATATAATGCATAATGCATAATGCATAATGCTCATAATGCATGTGAATAGTGAGGGTATAGATAAAGATAAAGATAAAGATAAAGATAAAGATAAAGATAAAGATAAAGATAAAGATAAAGATAAAGATAAAGATAAAGATAAAGATAAAGATAAAGATAAAGATAAAGATAAAGATAAAGATAAAGATAAATATAAAGATAAAGATAAAGATAAAGATAAAGATAAAGATAAAGATAAAGATAAAGATAAAGATAAAGATAAAGATAAAGATAAAGATAAAGATAAAGATAAAGATAAAGATAAAGATAAAGATAAAGATAAAGATAAAGATAAAGATAAAGATAAAGATAAAGATAAAGATAAAGATAAAAGATAAAGATAAAGATAAAGATAAAGATAAAGATAAAGATAAAGATAAAGATAAAGATAAAAGATAAAGATAAAGATAAAGATAAAGATAAAGATAAAGATAAAGATAAAGATAAAGATAAAGATAAAGATAAAGATAAAAGATAAAGATAAAGATAAGATAAAGATAAAGATAAAGATAAAGATAAAGATAAAGATAAAGATAAAGATAAAGATAAAGATAAAGATAAAGATAAAAGATAAAGATAAAGATAAAGATAAGATAAAGATAAAGATAAAGATAAAGATAAAGATAAAGATAAAGATAAAGATAAAGATAAAGATAAAGATAAAGATAAAGATAAAGATAAAGATAAAAGATAAAGATAAAGATAAAGATAAAGATAAAGATAAAGATAAAGATAAGATAAAGATAAAGATAAAGATAAAGATAAAGATAAAGATAAAGATAAAGATAAAGATAAAGATAAAGATAAAGATAAAGATAAGATAAAGATAAAGATAAAGATAAAGATAAAGATAAAGATAAAGATAAAGATAAAGATAAAGATAAAGATAAAGATAAAGATAAAGATAAAGATAAGATAAGATAAAGATAAAGATAAAGATAAAGATAAAGATAAAGATAAGATAAAGATAAAGATAAAGATAAAGATAAGATAAAGATAAAGATAAAGATAAAGATAAAGATAAAGATAAAGATAAAGATAAAAGATAAAGATAAGATAAAGATAAAGATAAAGATAAAGATAAAGATAAAGATAAAGATAAAGATAAAGATAAAGATAAAGATAAAGATAAAGATAAAGATAAAGATAAGATAAAGATAAAGATAAAGATAAAGATAAAGATAAAGATAAAGATAAAGATAAAGATAAAGATAAAGATAAGATAAAGATAAAGATAAAGATAAAGATAAAGATAAAGATAAAGATAAAGATAAAGATAAAGATAAAGAAAAGATAAAGATAAAAGATAAAGATAAAGATAAAGATAAAGATAAAGATAAAGATAAAGATAAAGATAAAGATAAAGATAAAGATAAAGATAAAGATAAAGATAAAGATAAAGATAAAGATAAAGATAAAGATAAAGATAAAGATAAAGATAAAGATAAAGATAAAGATAAAGATAAAGATAAAGATAAAGATAAAGATAAAGATAAAGATAAAGATAAAGATAAAGATAAAGATAAAGATAAAGATAAAGATAAAGATAAAGATAAAGATAAAGATAAAGATAAAGATAAAGATAAAGATAAAGATAAAGATAAAGATAAAGATAAAGATAAAGATAAAGATAAAGATAAAGATAAAGATAAAGATAAAGATAAAGATAAAGATAAAGATAAAGATAAAGATAAAGATAAAGATAAAGATAAAGATAAAGATAAAAGATAAAGATAAAGATAAAGATAAAGATAAAGATAAAGATAAAGATAAAGATAAAGATAAAGATAAAGATAAGATAAAGATAAAGATAAAGATAAAGATAAAGATAAAGATAAAGATAAAGATAAAGATAAAGATAAAGATAAAGATAAAGATAAAGATAAAGATAAAGATAAAGATAAGATAAAGATAAAGTAAAGATAAAGATAAAGATAAAGATAAAGATAAAGATAAAGATAAAGATAAAGATAAAGATAAGATAAAGATAAAGATAAAGATAAAGTAAGATAAGATAAAGATAAAGATAAAGATAAAGATAAAGATAAAGTTAAGATAAAGATAAAGATAAAGATAAAGATAAAGATAAAGATAAAGATAAAGATAAAGATAAGATAAGATAAAGATAAAGATAAAGAAGATAAAGATAAAGATAAAGATAAGAAAGATAAAGATAAAGATAAGATAAAGATAAGATAAGAAAGATAAAGATAAAGATAAAGATAAAGATAAAGATAAAGATAAGATAAAGATAAAGATAAAGATAAAGATAAAGATAAAGATAAAGATAAGATAAAGATAAAGATAAAGATAAAGATAAAGATAAAGATAAAGATAAGATAAGATAAAGCTAAAGATAAAGATAAAGATAAAGATAAAGATAAAGATAAGATAAAGATAAAGATAAAGATAAAGATAAAGCTAAAGATAAAGATAAAGATAAAGATAAAGATAAAGATAAAGATAAAGATAAGATAAAGATAAAGATAAAGATAAAGATAAGATAAAGATAAGATAAAGATAAAGATAAAGATAAAGATAAAGATAAAGATAAAGATAAAGATAAAGATAAAGATAAAGATAAAGATAAAGATAAAGATAAAGATAAAGATAAGATAAAGATAAAGATAAGATAAAGATAAAGATAAAGATAAAGATAAGATAAAGATAAAGATAAAGATAAAGATAAAGATAAGATAAAGATAAGATAAAGATAAAGATAAAGATAAAAGATAAAGATAAAGATAAAGATAAAGATAAAGATAAAGATAAAGATAAGAACTAAGATAAGATAAAGATAAAGATAAAGATAAAGATAAAGATAAAGATAAAGATAAAGATAAAGATAAGATAAAGATAAAGATAAAGATAAAGATAAAGATAAAGATAAAGATAAAGATAAAGATAAAGATAAGATAAGATAAAGATAAAGATAAAGATAAAGATAAAGATAAAGATAAAGATAAAGATAAAGATAAAGATAAAGATAAAGATAAAGATAAAGATAAAGATAAAGATAAAGATAAAGATAAAGATAAAGATAAAGATAAAGATAAAGATAAAGATAAAGATAAAGATAAAGATAAAGATAAAGATAAAGATAAAGATAAAGATAAAGATAAAGATAAAGATAAAGATAAAGATAAAGATAAAGATAAAGATAAAGATAAAGATAAAGATAAAGATAAAGATAAAGATAAAGATAAAGATAGAGATAAAGATAAAGATAAAGATAAAGACAAATAAAAAGGTTGTATAGTATGGTTTGGTCATTGTAACATTTTAGCTATAATTGACTATAGTATGAATATTAATTTATAGGTTTCTATGGGTCTTTTCACGTATACACTTTAATAAGTTGCTATACCTTTTGTACAGCCAACAGTTTTTCCAGTATGCTTAAAAGCTTCAATTGCAGTTTAAAACACGCTGTGTTATTTAACGTATTCAAGGCAAATGCAGCAGAAAAGGTTCTGTTATTGGAAGTTGTTTTGAAATGTGAAGGTTTATGCCTGCACTAAACAAGCTTACAAACACTGTTTTAACTGCTCTGCAAGAATTTAAAGTTTTAAAGCTAACTAGCTAAAGTCGACATTGCCAAATTAAAAATGCTGCAACATTGTTAACCGACTTCAAAAAGGAGATGGTTCTCATATTATTTATATTTTAAAATTTAAGAGTTCATCACTGATATCTGAAATATATATGTATTTGCAATTTTATTTAACTCAAATTAAGACACATTGTATTATGAGGTTACTGTGAAAATAGTCGTGAAGGTGGGGAAAAACAAGAATGGGAAGAGAATTAAATTTTAAGAAATTTGAAAAATGTAAGATAAGGCGTTCCTAAGTCTTAACCTCAAACAATTTATTAATCAGAAACCTAAGGTCTTACGTAACCACTAAATCCATAATATACTTTTAATAAAGAGATGGACAAAGATAAACAGCTTATAGTTAAAATTTAGCAAATTAGAAACTAAATAATGCGCACTTATATTTCGGCATCAAAGTTTTAAAATCAAATTTTTAAAAATGGATCGAATAAATGTTATTACATATACATGTTCATAGTTCTTAAACGTGGTGCATATACACTTATTCTAAAAAGAAAAACCCAACCAATAACTAGTAGTATATTTCTAAAACTCGTTCTTATTAATACTTTTGTGCGTTACTTTATCTTGAAATTCCTTGTTTACGCAATAATTACACAGACTATTAAATTTTTTTTATTGTTTTTGCGTATGTTCACAGTTGCCAGTTGCAGTTGGCGTATTGGCTGCAATGAGAGATACGCGGTTTTCCATGAGCAAGCGAAATGACCCAGTTTAAAAATATGATGCTAATGTTATTCGGACACATTCTTGAACTAATCTAAATATTTATAACTTGAACGTAATCTAAAATGACGCAAATTCTGAACAACTCAATGTCGACAGCAAATAGAGAGGTCACCAGAAGGTACGACGTGTTTTTTTTAAGAAACATAACTTCTCAGCCAATTGATTCAATGAACTTTATATAAGCGATTTGATTTGAGTTATTTATGTATTTAATGAGGTATTTCATTTTTTTTACAGCATCATAACAAATAACTTAACATAAAACATGAATGGAAAGCTTTAAAAAACGATCCAATTAAAACTATATATAAACAAATAATTTGAACAGCTAATTTTCATCGTAGCTTAAACTATCATAATCATTGCTGTTGGTTTTGTTATTTGTATTGAAAGACTTGCTGCTAATGTTGTTGCTATTGTTATTGTTGTTGTTATTAGTATTGTATCCACCAATTTTCCTATTGTTATAATTGGACTGACGTTCCTTTACAGGTGGCGTGGCTACAGGGGCAGCGCCAATATCACGGTCAGACTCAAAGGAGTCCAGGCAAAGTTTGTTGCACTCATCCAATGATTTGAAGTTGTTAACATTGCCTGCACAGCCGCCCCAATAAAACGTGGTACACTTCATACGATGCGTATCAAAGTAGTAGCGTTTGACCTTGGCCCTGCAGTAGCCGAAATCCATTGGCATAAGACATATTTCTGGAATGCCTGCAATTGAAGAGTTTGATTGAATATATTTTTATATGCCTTTCTTTAAAAAATACACCCTCCTACACATTGCTGCATACGCTAGACTATCTGCAACCCATTCTTTTTTTTTAAGATATATAAATTCCAGTGCCAAAAGATAATAGTTCCATTTGGACCATTATAATTTCAACTTACCCTCATATCGATCGGGGGCGTAAAGTCCCACAGTGACACTACCGGCTGCAAACGCAAGGCAAGTTAGGGCTAGGCACACAATTACGCATAATGCGAAGAACTTCATAGCGGTGTTTGAGTTATGAAGACTTCCACAACAGCTAATACAAATTCAGGTACAACGGCTACAATAGATCTAAACGAAGAAGTGCAAAATACTAATCTAGCTCAATGACTACTCAGTTCGCTGAATGAGATGCTTCTCGTGATTCGATGCAAAGCAGATCCAAGTAGGGCCCACTCAAGTGTATCCAATGTGTGCAGAAAATAAAAGAAATTTAAAAAAATTCAATTTCATTTAATTTACGAGCTAATATCTCTGATTTAATTTTAACAGAGTTTTCCCGATTGTGGCAGGAAAATCGCGTGTATTGATCTTGAAGAAGTGTTGCGTTACTTTTTTGGACGAATCGTACAGTTGGAGTGTTCAGCTTGAACTGATTCAGTGAGCCTGTGTTCATCATGGAAGTAGTAGAAGTCAAGCATGTGCGCAGAATGTAAGCTAGGCTTTGACTTTACAGTAACAACAAAAACATCAACAACTGTGTGCTTTAAAACCAGTCTTGAGCTTCTTAAAGCTGCTTGATCGCCTTTTTTCCCCCATAAAGTGTTCACCATCCATACCGGTGTCAAATGCGTTGAGAATTATTTTATGAGCCTGAACAAATAAATAAAAAGAAACAATAACGAACGAGTCATCAGACAAAGCGGCAAACAGACCGATGGGCAGACAAAACGCCGTATATAAATATACTTCTGCATACAGGTGAGGCACAATTAAAAAAACAATTGCTTGAATTTCAGTTTTAAAGTCGTAGAAAACCAGAACAACAAAAAAAATTTTACGATTTTATACACTCACATCAGAACAAACAACAAGGAATGCAAATGAGTTCATTTTGTGATTCCAGTCATCAATGGAGAACGAGTTCTTCAGAAAAACGATATCGTAAAGAATTTTTCTATGACACCATTAAGTTCTTCTTCACCTACATGTGTTTACTTTGATTCCATGATGAAGATAGAAAGAAACTGTTGTTTTCACTTTTTCTTAATACCATCAAATATATGGAACTTCTTTATACTATAAGAACTATGCTACAACGACCTCGGCAGCTTTGTGGTAAGCTCTCAATATTGACATCCCAGAGGCCCTGGACTCCAATAGTTAGATCATGATACTAAGCTTTCATCACGATAAGAGATAAACCGAAAATTATAACTTCAGAGTCATTGTTGTGGTAACGAAGTTTGTGGGGAAGTTATATTTAGAATGTATTCGAGTATAGAAATAGCGATTGTAAATTGTTTAGTGCAACAATAACAGTTTTCAAAGTCATTAATGCTTATGATTTAGTATAGTGCTAATGAACAATTTAGATACTAAGATGTCAAGTAAGTATGTATTTTATATTTACATCAAAAGAATTTACGAACTTTATTTGTAGGTCCTTAATAATGTGTTATTGCTCTGCTGTCAGTTCATTGAATCATTCATGATGTGATGTAATGATGCCAATTAGAAAATCGGAAATTATAAAATATGCTGCGTTTTGAAATCAAAGGCAGTTCACCATAATTAATAAAGTAGAATCAAACTAGGCCGCACAGTGTGATGAGCCCATATAGCGATGGCACAAAAATAGAAGGAGTTGCCCTAGAATCATAAAATTTTGTGAGAATGAGTCTTATGATAAAGGCATTTTTCTTACCATTTTGTTCAAATCGGATGACTGATACGCCCGGTACTCATACAACCTAAATGGGTAATTTCCCTAAAAATTATCCAAACTCAATAAAATTTGGTACACAAAATTATTTTACAGCAAGAAATAGTTGGTGTTAAAATAAACCGATAATATAATTGAAATCGGTAATCTGGTATATTTCCCGAAAAAATTATTCCAGATCAATTAAATTTGGTACGCATAATAATTTTACAGCAAAAATAGTTAGTGTAAAAATAAACCAAATCGGCCGATTAATACGCCTACTTCCCATATAACCATTGCCAGCATCTGGTATATTTCCCCAAAAAATTAACACAGAACAATACAGTTTGATATGCGCAATTAGACTTAAGTGCGGTGATGTGTAACACGTTTTTATTTGCTCCAATCAATAATGGTGTTAAGAAACTTGATTTTTTATTGGTTTAACCCATTATGGACTGACCCATGTTCCCGTTGAGCTAGAATGATGAAACTTTCCCAAAATATACATTTTGGTCTAACTTAGAAAAAAAAAAATCAAGAAAATAAAAAAATTTAAAAATCGAGTTGCAACCTCAAGATGTTTAATTTTCAAATTGAATGATATTGAATGATATTCTGCAAGCAAAGTCGAGCATTTTGCGCCAATATTGACCACAAGAATTTCCACATAATAACAAAAAATATACAAAAACGTATTTCGCTAAAGACCAGCGTTGCATCAATCCGCGGGAGCCACATATGTCAGTCAAACTTCATAAAAATTCACGAAAGTTAAAAATTAAGCCCAAGAAAGGCGATATTATAAGAATAATATTTAATATTTTTTTTTCGATTTTTCAGAGGTTTAAAATTTAAGATAAAAAAATGCGTATACGCAACGCTGGACAAAAATGGGTTAAAGGTGTATTCCTTGCAGAAGAACCAATTCGAAGTGAGTGTTTTCATGATGTTGAATATTTTTAGAAATAGATGAAGTAGAACAAAAATTTCAAATATGGCTTTATTAGTCTTTTTCAAATCGGTGGAGTGATGTGTAACACCAACAAAATGTTGGTTTAAAGGCCAGAAACTTTAGTAAAAGTATTATGATAAAAACTTAATGAAATAATAGCAATATTTCGTAAATCTGTCTGAATCTCAATAACACACACACATACGTCATAATTCTAAAAACTGATCGTTAACTTCAATAGAATACATGAATGGCTTTATTAATTGTAAAAAAAGTTACATTACAAATGTAAGAGCCGGAACAGAATCAAAGCGATTAGCGATTGGCGATATTTTCAAGCAATAGAATGTATGAAAACGTATGAGCACGTCCAAAATGAAATCGCTTATCGTCGGTCGAGGTGAACATTCGCCAGATTAGAATCTATTCTATTTTGGCAAGGTCTTTGGCGACATAGCGATCCTCTTTTTGAGTACTGTCAAACATGATAAGCCCTATAAAACTGATAGAGCCAACCAAGAGCTCGGGGTGGCGCCCATCTTGGTAGCAGGTCATATTCGGTATATCGATATGAAACAAGCCTGCGAAGGCATAGCAATTGACCTTAAAACTTGTCAGTACGGGGACAGTCTTACCCGTCCAATGGGGTAGACCCTATCTATCCACCGCACTGAGACTAGAAAGGCCGATAACAATTTGGATGTTGAGTGTTTTGACATGCGTGCTTAACATGTCAACGCTCGGACTTTTCTTAGGGGCTTGCTCGTCGACGTTTGACTTGTTCCCTCAAACTGGGACGGCGTTCACTGAGGTGAGTGAAGAAATGGTGTATAAACATGGGTTCTCATACTGAGCACGGCAGTTCCTGAGAACAAGGCCAATATTCTATCTGGATATTGAGGTCTTTAGATCATCCGGACTGCCAGAATAACAGTAGCAAAATTTGGTCCTCCTTTGTAGGTACCAGACATGCGTAATTGTTCGCAACTGAGCCGGCAGCTGTGAGCTGTTAGAATGGCCCTTTCAGTGCTCATTGAGCACGGTCACGCATAAAAATGCACTCCTTCATAATTGCATGAGTGCATTTTTGGTCTCTTTGCGGGGATATTGTGAATCCTCATTGACGGGATCGAGTTGCCCAGAAGACTGTCGTGGGCTGGCCCTTCGGGGAGAATCGTACTGGTTGTGTGAATGCTACACAGGTCTTGAACTTGACCGGCGGGGTCGCGCATTGGCATATCTGTCTTAATATGCAAGAGATTGGATAGGTCTCGTCTTCACCAGTAGATGGATTGTACGTACGTCACAACTGAAATCTAAACTGGTACTGCTATTACGCGCAGTATGTCATTTATTGCATAATGCTCCTAATCAGCAGAGCACTGGGAGATGCTTTGTGTTCATGATGTTCGTGTTGCTACACCGGATGCCCCGTATGTTTAACTGGTTAAAACATAAACGGGTCCGTGTTGTAGTAAAACACATAAGTTCTGGTTGTCTGTTTCATGAACTATTACCCTAGGTCTGGAAACCCAAGTACTTAAGCCTTGCGGCAGGTGTACTTGTCAAACCAGATTCTGTCAAACATGATAAGTATTGCCATATTTTCTTAATCATAGGGTCACGTTCAGTGCTATTTTCTTAAGTTTTGTTATCTTCTGACATTTGTTATAGGTGTCTTTGTTTTCTGTATATCAATTGAAAGTAATATATAACAGAGAACTGCACATAATTTTTATTATTGTCAACATTGGCTTGAATTCTTCAAAAATATTTCACTTCACTTTAATATTATTTTCTATGATGATTAAAACTGAAACAAATCACAAATCTAATTTTTTCCAAAAATACAAGTGACCAGTGAAAAATGCAAATGATGAATATATTGAGAATAGTTAGACAATCGCTAATCGCTTTTATTCTGAGCGTGTCTTCAGCGATTGGCGAGAAGAGAGGATCGCTAATCTCCAATCGCTTTGATTCTGTTCGGGCTCTAAAATGATTAATTGTCAGAAATTCCATATCGGAGTGACAATTCTCACAAATAAAATGGCTCACATAAAATAAAAAAAGGGTGATTGTAGTAGTCAAGTGAATTTTGATGATTTCAATATTTTGGCCAGAAATTGCAATGAATCATGCAAAAATCTCGATCTTCTTCTGATGACGACAAAGAGCGCCGGCTACCGTGCACCTTCCGAGCTTCAGAGTTGTTTTTCTGGTTTTCTTTTCCATATTTTTTTTTATGTTTTGCTACGTTCTGCAATCGTAAACATTTTTGTGGAGTTGTTAGAACACAGCTTTTCATTGACTTGGATTGGACTTTGGTCTGGGCTGAATAGTATGAGCTGGGTTCATCTATTTTAATGTCATTGATGTGGATGGCTATAGAAGTCAAAATTCCATATATATTTTGTACAATATTTATTATTAAACACAATTCTTAAGTTATAAACATTCGAATGAAAAATTATATATCAAAATTTTTGTTTTTTAAAGAAAGTCTTTTAAAATATTTCTAGATGGAAATATTAACTTAAACAAGTATTTAATAATATAAAGTATAATAATAGTAAGGTACAAATGAAAGTAATAACAATTTTGCATATGAAAAGGACACTACATTTCTCCCCCTCCAGTGAAACGAACAAAGAAAATTTAATTGAGTTGATTTAGAAAATGAATTAGTTAATTTATGTTGAAAGTTACTTTTTTTCTTTGTGTATAATTTGTGGATGTAGGGTTTTGAGTTGTGGAATAATGTGATACATGTGCAGGTTTTAAAAGATCGATAGATATGGTTTTAATTTTATTGCCTTGTTGAATTTTGAAAGTATTTTTGTGTTTGGATACAACTCTAAAAGGACCTTCAAAAGGTGATTGAAGACTTGAAGTTCTATTGATTTTAACGAAGACGTACTCACAAGTATCTAGTGCTTTTGGAACAAAACTGTTATCTTGGTTATGATGAACAATTTTTGTTCGTACATGAGAAAAATGTTTTCTTAGCATTTGAAGAGTTTGATCTGTGTTATCGTTATTGTTATTATTGTGCACAATTAACTCTCCGGGTAAACGGAGGGTTTGACCGTAAACCATCTCAGCAGAAGAGCATTTCAGATCTTCTTTAATTGCAGTTCGTAGACCAAGAAGAATGAATGGTAAAAGTTGTGACCAATGCGTCGAATCATTCGAAGTGAGTATTGATGTTTTTAACTGTCGATGAAAGCGTTCTATCATGCCATTAGCTTGTGGATGATAGGGTGAAGTGTGTATTTTGTGTGATCCAAGTAAATTTGTTAACTCTGTGAAAAGACATGAGGTGAACTGTGTTCCTTGATCAACGGTAATTTGAAGTGGGACACCAAAACGTGGAACGTAGTTTTGTACGAACGTGCATGCTATTGTATGTGTTGATATGTCTTTAAGAGGATAAACTTCAGGCCAACGTGTATGTCTGTCGATAATGGTCAACAAGTACCTGTAACTGTCAGAAACTGGAAGTGGTCCCACTAGATCCATATGGATATGCTCAAATCTGCCTGCAGGAATATTGATTTTTTGGATTGGAGTTTTTGTTGTTGTTGCATGTTAATGTTTTGGTTTGTTGTGTTGTGTATAGGTGTAGATGTTGCAGATATATTTATGTTATTGTTGGGATGTTCAAATTCAAATAAAGGGTTGTTGCGAGTAAATGATCGTGTTATCGGCATTGAAATTTAGTTAATTTCAATTAAGTATAATTTAAATTATTTTCACTGGAGAGTTGTTTACAAATGTGTGTTAAAATGGTGTGAAATAAAATTAAAGAAGAAAAATATATAAATAGAGAATGGTGAATTAAAAAATGTATGAGTGTTAAGTGATAACGCGATGGCAGTATAACGAGAATAAATGATATTATTAATTATTGATAAAATCAAAAGATAAATAAAAGGATTATTTAAAATTAAATTAGTATACTTAATTAATTATCAAGACTTGATTCTTTTGAAGAATAGTGCATAAAATGGGGTTCATGGAGTTGATGAACATGAGTTGATTGAAGAATGGTATCTTTATAGGTGCTTCATTCCGTTATGCTGCAACTGGATTTAGTTATATTTCAAACATTGAGTTTTTTTTTAAAAGTCCTCTTATATTTTTATGCGTTGCAGTTCTTAAAATGTTGGATAGTGAGAAGATTTTTTTTTGTATATTTATTTAATTTATGCTTCTGTTGTTGTAAGCGCCAAGGTTTCATAAACGACGCAGTATCGGCATAAACTTTAGAAAGTTTGGTTAGTTTTAAATTTTTAGGTGTTCTTTTTGATGGTTTGGTTCTTCAGGATCGCCAAATATAGAAGTCAAAATTCCATATATATTTTGTACAATATTTATTATTAAACACAATTCTTAAGTTATAAACATTCGAATGAAAAATTATATATCAAAATTTTTGTTTTTTAAAGAAAGTCTTTTAAAATATTTCTAGATGGAAATATTAAATTAAACAAGTATTTAATAATATAAAGTATAATAATAGTAAGGTACAAATGAAAGTAATAACAATTTTGCATATGAAAAGGACACTACAATGGCATTTCAGAATTTGATGTTGTTGCCTTTTTAATGGCATTTATAAAGTGTGAGATGTGTTACACATCACCCCACCGTGAGTGTTACACATCACTTCAATATAAGTCACTTTTTTCTCATTGATTGCCTAATCATATATATAGCTGTCGAATTTTCGGTGGCTTACTAACAATATTGGTTAATATATTATATACTTGGCTTAGGTGAATGAAATAATTTTTTTTTTTGACAGGGTATCGAAGTATGTGCTTTCAAAGCAATGTATTAAACAATAAATTGCTTGGGTGAATAAGCATAAGTTTATAATTCCCATTCAATTCTCTCTACCCAAATTGACTTAGGTGATTTGATTATTGCTTTTTTTTCTCGGTGTATAGAATAGATTTAGCTTAGAACAAAATTAAGGTCACAATTAGACGACATTGACTACGTCAATTGTTTTAAATTAAATCTTTATTAAAACCTTGTTATTACTATGTTATTCCACAAAAATAACATTAACTAAATTGTTGTTACTGATAACGAACGCTGAGAACTAAAATGAATAAAAATTGGCTGGTGTAGATTTTAAAATTCACTTAATTTATCTCTCTTTTTAAGGCCACATTTAGAAACATGAGAATTGACTCTGGTTTCCCATTGGCAATCGTCTTACTTACCAGCCACAAAAAAGTTAGTATAACCTTTAAATCTTAGTTTTACTCATACTCATTCTATTTCTCTAGTACTTTTCAGGTTGAAATTAGTAGTTCAATTCATGCCAGTACAAGTATCGACCACAATAGAAAGACATAAATAAGAATTCAGTTTAGTAAATATATCAAAGATACTTATATTAAGTCATTAATTGACAACAAAAACAATTGCAATTAAAGATAATTCAATAGCTTAACGGCACACAAATTTACAGGCACAGCTTCTCGCACTCTTCTTTGGTTTGGAAACGATTGTCATTGCCTTGGCAGCCGCCATAGAAGAACTCCTGACACTCTTTGGCGTCGCCGTTGTAGAAGAACTTAAGATCAGCCTTGCGGCATGGACCAGTCTCCTTGGGTAATGCACAAGCTTAAATGTATTTTAGTAATTAGTAAGTGTCAAGAGTACTCCTCTATTTGTGGATGCACCATTACCTGATTTTTCAACAGCCTGTACGGTGACGAAGATCATCAGAAAGATAGCGAATAAAGCAAAGAAAGATTTCATTGTTCGACTTGTGTTTTCGTAATTAAATTAGTGATTGGAGCTGAAGTTATCGGTTGCCTGCTGTGCTGCTGCTGTCGCCTGTTTAACCTGCTGTACTGTGTGAGGCATCAGCTTTTATACCTTTAAGCCGTACTGCCAGTTTTCTGCAAGTTAAGATTATATAATTTTGAGTAAATAATAAATAAAAAAAAAAAAACTTAATACAAAAAATGTTTTGTTTAACAACGCTGAAGCTCGTCTCCTAGTTTTGTCACGAAGGTGTTAAACTAATTGCTAGAACTTAGAAACATTCAACAGGGAAATATTAGTAGAGTTTATAAAAAATTCTGAGTTTTTGCTCAAAACCTTTTACTTTTTCTTCACACAAAGCTAGTTTTAAAGTGCTAGAAAACGCTTTTGTTATCCCGCTTTTGCCGGTCAATCTTCTTGCCAATTTTATTTAATTTACGCAACCATATCGACCACTTTGCGCGAAATTAACGTATGTGCCAAAAAGCACATTTTACAGGAAATTTTTTCTACTTTTTATACACTTTAATATTGTTTTTTTTTTTTTTTGTAACGGTAACGGTGAAGCGAATAGAGGCATGGTGCGAAAGAGCTACATATAAGTGAGCAATCCGCTACATAAAAATAGTTTTGTGCGGCACATACGATAATTTCGCCCAGTAGAATAAAATGCATTGTAACATTCGATAAATTCTACAGTCAATTTTTGGAGTTACTATAGCGATTTCAGCTAAAATATTTTACCAGGTAATGCGCTGTGGTATTCAGAACAAATTTGCATCAAAAAGTCAATATCGAAAAAACGGCACATACGATAATTTCGCGCAAAGGTATCGAAATATTGTAAAAACTGTCGAATTTTTTGTTTGAGGCAGTATGCTTTACTTTTTTCATATTTCAGATCATCAATAAAGAGACTCTGCTGCGTTCCGCTGAGTGATAAGAGCCAAGCTGAGTGATTATATTTGCGTACAGTGGAAATAGTTGGTTGCTTTGCAATTAACGAGATGATGTTATAATTAGGCAAACAGAAATTAAAATAATAATATTCATCATTAAGAATTCGATTATATTTAGGTTGCAGCAGCTTATTATATCGATACTTAACAGAGCTACTCCATAAAAATTCACCCATAAAGATTAACGTTTGTATCTGAGATTGTGATTTAGAGCACATTCTACTTGTGATAATATAAAAACTTAGACCTGTAGATTTAAAATTTAATGCTTTTAACAGCCTACATTCCCAAGCAAAGACAAAACCATTTCATATTTATATGTTGATAACGAGAGCAAAGAAGTAACAATAAAGTGGACAGAATTCTCATTCCTCACTATAACTACTTCGATCTAAAATTTCGAAACAGCTTATTGGCATAAAGCTATTCTATAATGATATTTCGTTAAAAAAAAAGACCTGTAGCACTGGAATCGTTAACGTGTTTACATTTTAACTTCACTTTGCTAAGAATACATGGACAGAACAAAAGCACTAAACAAGACACAAAATTATGTAGTTTAATTGGCTTAAATAACAGATACATTTAAATCTTATATATAAATTATTAAATCATTCTTATACTCACAGGATAGAAAATATAACATACAAGTGTTTAAACGCCTAGTTCGATGCTTAAGTGTCGATTTCATTGCCAACATTGTCGTTAAACAAATAATTACATCATATTCAAATTGAAGCTGAAATGAAAAGTGCGAATATTTACAACTTATACAATACTAGTCCACCTCATTAAATATCAGTTGCTTTCGGGGCAGGGCGAGAGTGTGCATTAACTCGGCCTGTAAGCTACAGTCAAGTTAAACGTGTACTCGAAAAAAATTCAAAACATATACAAAACTTATTAAAAATGCAAAAATTAACAATCCGCAATTAATACAAACGTATTAAATGCCGTTTTCTCAGATCTACTGGGATCCACACAAGAGTCAGTCGCATGTGAGATCTTTATGACTTAAACGTAAAATTCGGATGAAAGCAAGAGCTTTGTTATTATTATTATTATTATTTTTATTTTAAAGTTCGTTCATTTTTTTTCACATACGACGTTGTATGTGTGTTCATGCTAATATTTATTAATACCTTGTTTACCGCATCTCCAATCATCGCAAAATACTTTACTGATCTTGTTGAGATTGTTGTTGTCCTCGTTGTCAGATTTGCAAAATATTTGACTTTGATCTTCAGAAAAGAGTTGTAGAGAAAACTAAGGGCATGTTATGAGCTCGAAATACGTTAGTATTTAGCTTCCCTTTTTTATATAATCGTACCCTTTGTACATGAAAATGATAAAAAAATATAATTGAAGTTTTAAAATTAAATTAAAAATTAATTATAGAGGATATTTTTTTTTTAACTATCAACATCACAATCATCTTTGGTTTCTGTGTTTTAAATTTGACTTTAATCGTTGTAGAAGCCTCAGATTTTGTTTTTTGTTAGAGATGTAGTCTGTTAGAAATGTTATAATACATAATATATAAAGCTAATAAGTTAATATATAAAGCTTAATGTCATATTGTCTATATAAACTCGAACTCCTCCTACACTATCTAGAAAAGAAGCACTCCTACGAGTACATCGTTTATCCGATTCCGACCAAACATTACACACATTCCACACATTCTTTGGTCTAATGAGCAAAGCAAGTAAACCGAAGCTAAAATACCTCCCCGCCCACCTCCACACGCGGCCACACGCGGCCATGAAGTATATTAGAACTCTTTAGCCACGACAAACACGATAGGTTTGTTCACTAACAAAAAATTGTTCCAAATTGTTACATATTATTACAAATTTTTACTAGTAAAGCGTTCCCGTACACGAAAAACTGTCAACGACCCAGCGGCAAATTTACGGAGTACTCCAATATTTCATATATTAAAGGCAGTACACTTGTGTTATGTTATTCATATATGAATTTGTACGTACCCTGTAGGAAAATCAACTAATTTAAAAGTAGTTGAAAAAGTAGATTTTTGCCAACCACAACTAGTTGAAATTCTGACTGTTTTCCATAGAACGAACTAACATATTTTGTATGGTGATGTCCGCTAAATAAGTCAATTGACTTTCGCCTGCATATATTTTCAATTACTTGTTAAACTAGTTAAATTTAAACTATTTTTTTAATTACTTTAAAATAACCAATTGAAAACTAGTTAATCAGGCATGTTCTGAGATCCAATTCATCTCGGAATCCGATTTAATTTCAATGAGATGTTATTGGATTTAAATCCGATTCAGATGTGAATCGGATTTCAGAATGTGCCTGAATATTCCACTTACTGAAGATGAATTTAAAAGCATAAAAATTTTCAATTTCTATACATCAAAGAGATCACTTATTTGACTGTTTTGAAAAAAATACATAAATGCATTACGTGAATGCATAAAGCATATTTAAAAATTAAATAAAAAAAGTCTTTCAAACTTTTGGTCTTTAACGAAATTAAAATTTTAATATTAACATTATTTGTTTTTAAGTAGTATTTCAATTACTTCATATATAATGCAATAAAAACTATTTAGAATTGAAGTGGATGCCACCTTAATATAATTAAAAGTAGTTCATATACTAGTTTATTTTAAATTTGTTTTTTAATTAGATGTTTTTAAAAACAAGTTAGCTTGTTCCTATAGGGTAAAGTTGTATATGGCAGAAGGAAGCTCGTCTACTTGTTTCCATACTTTGTAATCGAAAATGTAGCCTTTGTGCTTGACTTGTAAGCTTGACTACTCGTTGGCATATTTTGTAATCGAAAATGTAGCTCGCCGGCTTACAAAGCGGCCATTGTCTTCTAAAAGTAAGTTGAAAGTGGAACGAACATGTGAACATTACCGCCTACGAGTGTATTGCCTTTCATCGATGAAGTGTATTGCCCATTTGCCGCTGGGGAGATAAGACAACGAGAGCGTAAAAAAGTGAGAGAGAAAAAAGGTAGCTACAAGTTTCTGATATGGTACAATGAAAAGAAGGTAGCATCGCGGCTGATTGTACTCTCTTTCTCAGCTACAAACTGAGTTCAACTGCGTCTCCATGTAGTATTGTTTTTGTTTTTTTTTTTTTTGTTGACAGTTATGGTAGTTGACTTTCAGCCGTGTGACTACCTTCATTTATTTTACCATGGTTTCTGGTAACAATATTTTTTTCTAGCAAGAACTTGTGAAACTTGTGAACAAAGAAACATTTGTGATGTTGAGGAAAATGTAGGTACAAATGTTAATGTTGATGTGACCCAAGAAATTATGGAAATAATTTATAACCTTTTATTACAGCAGCAAAAACAGTCTGTCGTCTATCAGCTGTTAATTTGCAAGTTTCTTCTAGTTTTCTGTTCACGTACTTTTTTGTGCTATTTTTCCTCCATGTCTCGCAGTCATGGACATGCAACAGTCTGTCGTCTATCAGCTGTTAATTTGCAAGTTTCTACTAGTTTTCTGTTCACGTACTTTTTTGTGCTATTTTTCCCTTTGTGACATTTCTTTTCTCTATTTTTTTTTTACTCTCTCTCCCTGCACGTAAAGTACGGGAACAAACCTGTCATGTCATTCAGTTTTATATATTTTTGAAAGTTTTTCTGCTTTGAAGACGTCACTTTGTTTGGGAGGTAGGCGTGGTTTGCATACAATTTTGCCAAGTTTTATAGAAATGGTTTATATTATATATCAAAGCGTATATGCAAAATTTTAAGATAATTCTATAATTTTTTGAAGAGATTTTACCTTTAAAAAAGTCTCTTTGTATGGGAAGTAGGCGTGGTTTTCATCGGATTTTGCCAAATATCATAGTGATGGTCTATATTATAAGGTATGTTTCAAAAATATAACGCCACTGCAAAATTTGAGATATTTTTGTAACAGCCAGTTTAAACAATAGATAATGTTTTGGGAATTTGGTAATCTATGCACCACAACAATAGTGAACAAAAGTGAACTCTTTTCTAATGACGGTACACTGTTTATTGCTTAATATCACTTTTGATGCTGTCTCATATTTATAACGCCATTTCAAAATTTTTAATGAAACGATTTTTATTGAATTTATAAAAAAAAAATATATTAAATTACAGATCCATTGGCTACAATAATATTGTAAATGCGATTTGGCATACTTGTAATTCATTTTTTTAATGTGTTTGAATCAATTTTACTCCATTCTTCGAAAATTACTGATTTCCGTTCTTTCACATCGCCAAATTGTCTGTTATTTTTATACACCTGGCGTACTAGAACTCCCTACAAATTCTCGATAGGATTACAATCTGAAGAGTACGCCGGCCACTCCAACAAATCAATGCTATTGGCCTGAAACCATCTCGATTTACGTAGATTGCCGCATTATCTTGCTGGAAAACGAGTTGTGTCTGTCCGTTTTTTTCCAAAAGTGCAGCCAAACTGCTCTCCAGCACACGAGTGTAGTCAGCGCTCTTCATGCCTCAACTTTCAATTTCAGAAAAACCACCCTACACCATCACTTCCTCTCTACAAAAACTTCTTTTTAAAAACGGAAGTGGTTCGCGGCGTATGTCGTATTAATAATGTCAAAATACATCCTGGCCATCAAGATTCCATTTTTTTTTCATTGGAAAAATGACATGTCAAAATTAAACTTCAACGTGGGACCCTTTTTTAAAACATTATTGAAAAGCTGACTGGTAGTCCAATTGTTCCTATGTTCCTTTTTGCAAATTCCAAGGTCGTTCTCTTATGTTTGCTAGCAAGAGCAGAAACACACTTCATAAGTTCACTACGGATATGTTTACATTGATGTGGCACTCTCCATACCGGTGTTCGGGAAACTTTTTCAGCAACAAGACTCCGCAACTCTTTTAAGTCTGTGTGTAGTGTTGCTCGCAGCTCGGATAATTTTCCGCTGATCGCGGTAAGAGGATTTTTTTTCTTGCCCGAACATTTTGTTTTGCCGTAATTTTGAGGTTTATTAAAAAAATGTTGAATCACTCTATGGATGTGATTAATTCTACGCCCTATTTCCTGAATTCCATAGCCTTCTTCTTTAAGAATTTTAATTTTTCCCATTTTTTCGCAAGTATGTTGGGTTGCACAGGTATTCCAGTCTAAATTTTTTTCTATTGTTAAGGTCTTGAAAACTAACTACACAATTTTATTAATCTCTACACTTCAAACGCAGCAGAAGGAATAATTGCAAGTGGCGTTATAAATATGAAACGGCATTAAAAGTAATATTAAGCAATAAACAATGCACCGTTATTAGAATAGACTTTGGTCTTGCTCACTATTGTTGTTGTGCATAGAAGACCAAATTCGCAAAACATTCTCTCTTGTTTAAGCTGGCCTTTACAAAAATATTTAAAATTTCGAAGTGGCGTTATATATATGAAACATACCTTATACCAAAGCCTACGTGCAAAATTCCAAAGCACGTTCTTTAATTTCATCAGCATTTTAAGAGATTTTACGGTAAATATAAAGCCCCTTGGTATAGGAGGTAGGCGTGGTTTTCATCCGATTTTTTCGAATTTCATAGTCGGGATTTATGTTGAAGATCAAAGCTTTCGAGCAAAATTTCAAAGCCAGTTTGGTGTCTCAGATATTGGCGTTAAGTCCACAGGAAATACTGTTTTTTTAAATTTTTTGAATGTAGACTTTTATTAAGACTTTTATAATATAAAACGGCTTATGTTCTCATGAAGCTTTTCATAGCAGTTTTTACTCTCTGAGGTTTGCCATTGTCTGCAGGGAGGTAACGGCCGAACAGAAAACTTATTTCAATTGATAAAACTTTCCGTGTCAGGTGGTATTCGAAACAGGGTTCTCTGGCGTGTAGGCCACACACACTACCCACTTCGCCACGGCCGCCACCCGACTTTTATTCATAAAAGTTAAAAAATATCTCATATTAATAGGAGTTATCCAATAAGAGTTAAAATGAAAAGTTTTCGAAAACTCTTTTTAACACCTTTTACTTTTGAACATAAATCATAACATTTTCATAATTAAAGATTCTTAAGACTTTTATTTGAAAGAGTTTTTGGTAAAAAATCATAAAATTCCCAACCTTTGATCATAATAAAATATTCTGTGCTCAAACCACGGGTACGTTGTGACGTAATGCGCATTAGGAAATAATGTTAAGGCGTGATCTTGCATTTTATCAATCTTGAGTTGCTGGTTAATAAATGAGAAGTTTAAAAAGCTTTTTACTCAATATTAACATTAAAGAAATTTTTGTAATTTTTTTTACTTGAAAAAATTTTATTATTATTCGGCTTCGGCTTCAGTATTCGACCGATTCTTTCCACTTTGTCGAACATTCAGCTTCGGCTTTGGCAGAAAATTCACATTCGGTTGGACACAAAAGGTTGATTAAATAAGAAAATCTTATAAAAAGGTATAAATAAGAAGTAGTTTCATATTAAATAATATCTTCTTATATCTTGGAGTGAAAAATAAAAGATCTCTTATTTAAACAGTTTTCATAAGATTTTCATATAATAATACTCATTCAATTAGAAATCTAGCTGTTAATTTTTATAAATGTTCTGTATGTTCTGTATAAAATTAATCTTTAGAAAATTCTTATTTGTTGGTAATTTTAATGTGAAAACGAAATAAAATAGCTAAATAGCATGTTCACACACAGGCCCAAAAGCCGCTTTTCAGCTGAAAAATCTCTTTTCAGAAAAAGGTGTTCACACTTGAAAAGCAGCTTTTCATTTGACAGACAGTAGCCATATGTTTGTTATTATAGCAATTTGTTTCATTGTGCTTGGCTTAGCAAACAAATATCGCCTCATCGCCTTTCAAGATGTTTTCTAATTGGGAAAAAAGTTTGTCTATAAATCACAACAAATGAAAACAGACAGACGAAATGTCAAATATCAGTGACTTGACTTTACTTCAACGAACAGACTTCCGAACCAGGGTTGTTTTCTAACTTTTCAGAGTTTTTCGCTGAAAAGCAAACAAATATCAGCTTTTCATTTGACAATTCTTCTATGGCGAAAAACTTAATATCATGCAGCTTTTCAGCTGAAAAGCCATTATTGTTCGAAAAGCGGCTTTTCGGCCTTAGTGTGAACATACTATAAAAGGAAATAAATAGCTTGTTGATTTTAGGTGTTAGTTTTTAGCTCTCTTGATTTTTTTGTTTTTTTTTTTATATAATTTTTACCATCAACATAATCACAAAACTTAATTTTCACAAAAATTAAGGACTTCAAATCTTAAAGAAGTTATTTAAGCTTTAACAAAACGTTTATAATACGCATACAGGTGAAAATATTAATGAAATACTTAATAAACTGCCCTATACGAACAAACTAACTTGTTTTTAAAAACAACTAATTAAAAAACTAGTTTAAAATAAACCAGTATATGAACTACTTTGAATTATATTAAGGCGGCATCCACTGCAATTCTAAATAGTTTTTATTGCATTATATATGAAGTAATTGAAATACTACTTAAAAACCAGTGATTGATAAACTACTTTGAATTATATTAAGGCGGCAACTACTCTTATTTTGACATCTTTTAATGGCAAATTTTTATTAGATTACAAGTTTATATATATTTAACCATGTTATTTCATCAAATACTATTAACTTTAGATCATCCGTAATAGTTTTCAATTGGTTATTTTAAAGTAATTAAAAAAATAATTTATATATAACTAATTTAACAAGTAGTTGAAAATATATGCAGACGAAAGTCAATTGACTTATTTAGTGGACACCACCATACAAAATATGTTAGTTCGTTCTATGGAAAAATGTCAGAATTTCAACTAGTTGTGGTTGACAAAAAACTACTTTATCAACCAACTACTTTTTAATTAGTTGATTTTCCTACAGGGTGGTTATTGCAAATAGTATATAGAAGACAAATTCTATTACAAAATAACTGTGGAATCATAAAACGACTATTCCAAAAACAAAATTAATGAGAAAAAAAAGGGAAACTTATTACATGTACGTTAGGACAAAATATTTTGGTGCTAGCATTGAATAATAGTATGTAGTATAAATTTCTGCCACATAACTCTAATGTCGCTTCAACGTCGGCAGTGTGACCTTCTTTTTGTAATTATTCAATGCTCTAATATTTGTTATATTTTAGTCCGTAAATTTGTACATTAAAAAATTTATCGAATGGTCTTGTCAAGAGACAAAGCATAACTTTTAATCTTTTCAATCACCCTGTGATTGTAGCATGAGTCTTAAGCTCACAAGCGCCATCTCTTGGAAGGTCAGCAAAGCTCACCCCGGTTCTTGTCTATGACTTTTAACAAGCAACATGATAAACTCTTATGCGGCCCATACACACTGCGACCAAAACAATGCTGGAAATGCAACCTGAAAGTGATATTTACACAAATTTTGCAACACATGCTGCGATGGTTGCAGTAACAAGCCTTGCCTGCGACCAAAATATGAAATGATTCTCTTCGACACACACGCTGCGACTTCATTCTGATAAACGTCAAAAATTTCTAGGTTACACTTCCAGCTTTGCTTTGGTTGCAGTGTGCTTGGTCCGCATTATAGTACAGTACAAAACAAATGATGACTGCTTAAATAATTTCGTCAATACAAAATTTTCATTTCTATTGAATCTGATAGAATGGCGGAACTCCTTACCAATTTTCGCCAATTCCTATTACATAGAATTCAGTTTTTTTCTAGTTAATATATATTCGATACTTTACAACATTAGGAGCCGTATTGTTCACCTCTGGATATCTTTAACCAGCGGATAAAGTACTAGATTTTCAGTAGAATCAGATGCCAGCAAAGCAGAAAATATCCACTTGCTTAAAGATATCCAGAGGTGAACAATACAGCCATAGGTGTTTTTTCTCAATATTCAAAATTCACAATAGGCAAGAGTATTCAAGTAAAAAAAAAAAAAACAAACAACAAACAACACAGAACTTAAAACATAAAAACAAAAAATTCTGACGTGAACATGAAAAACGCCGGTTTATTTATTTTTTCCCCTCTTCACGAAAAGGTATATTTGATTCATAGGACAGAACAAAAGGTAAGTGTTATTGAAGTAAAGTGAGAAATCTATTTTTTTTTTTTTATTTTTTTAAGATTTTTTTCTGTGTTCGATATGCCAGAAAGTTATGATTCACCAGCTTTAAATTTTTTTTCGAGTTGTGGTTTTTTTCTTATTTTTTTGCACAAAATAAGTTAATTTTTTGTTTGCATTTTGCAAACCTTGTATTTTTGGGATTTTGGGAGTTTTTTCGTAAAAATATTCAAACTCGAAATTTCCAAAAAAGCATACTTCTAGCAAAAAATTTCGTAACAACCAAATATTTAAACGTAATCGCACCAGTTTTTGTATATACATTAGGTATAGTTTTAGAAAATATTTCCATTTTTTTTAAATTTGGATTTTTGCGATAATTTTAAGGCAGGATAGTTTTAGTCAAAATTACGCGATTTCCTCGAAACTAGTTTTTGAAAACGGTTCAATAAGATAACTCGAAATCTATTGATTCAATTTTAATGAATTTTGTCCTTTAAGTATTCGCCCCGAATTCGAGTTCCTACTATATTTTGTTTATTTTTATAGACAAAAAAGCGTGCCATCTTAGAGCATTTCGTTCGTAATTTTGTCCTTTAAGCATGCCCTCTAAATTCGAGTACCTATTTTTTGTTTTTTTTTTATAGACAAAAAAGCGCGCGAAAATAGATCTCTCTTTTTAACTTTTAACTCTACCTTTCGCCATAATTTTAAAAAAAACTCCACGGAGGTCGTGCGTAGGGGATGCCGAATTAATGGTCTGTACTTTAAAATGATATTTGATTTTTTTTTTTTCAGATACATGGGAAAGGCCATATCCATCGAACCGTTTTGGATGTCTTTTTTTAATGTCATTTTCAGCACCCTCTATATAAAAGTCAGAAAATTATTATCAAAAAAATAAACAATTTTTTTATGTACTTTTATGAACAATAAGCTGTATAAATTTGAAAAAAAATAATAACTTCTTGTATCTAAAAAAATTTTTTGATATATTTTTCCTTAATACAAAAAAAAATGAGTTTCTTTTCCAAAAGTAGAAAATCATAACTCTGGTAATTTAAATTCAATTTCCATGTTTGATGACTTGATGAAATGAAGGGCGTACAGTTTTTTAGAATTTGAGTTTATAAAAATGTAATGCTTATTTCTCCATATAAATCAGATTTTCAATAGAGAGGTCGCTTGAAGCACCACGTTTAAAAATCAATATTTTTTTCTGAAAATTTTAATTTCGGTGCGTAAGCTTTCGAAAAAAATAAGGACCTCTCTAATGTGCATACTTTCAGGCTGAATCTTTTTCAGGACAGTATATCTTGTAAAAGCACTGCTTTCCACTGCACTAAATGCCTTCCAGCCCGTTGTAGGAAGAGCTTTTATACTAGTTTGTTAATAAAGGAATAAATAGGTGAAAACTAATACTAACATGCTCTTTTTGCAAAATATGCTCTTTTATGACTCGTTTTTTTTAAAGGGTGTTCCGGAACTTCCGTGGCGGCCGTGGCGTAGTGGGTAGAATGTTTGACTCTTACGCCAGAGAATCCAGGTTCGAATCTCCATCTGACACAGAAAGTTTTTTAAATTGAACTAATTTTTCTGTTCGGCCGTCACCTCACTGCAGACAATGGCAAACCTCAGAGAATAAAAACTGTCATTAAAAGCTTCTTGAGAACAAAAGCCGTTCGGAGTCGGCGTAAAGCATGTAGGTCCAGTTCTCGATCATTAGTGTGCAAACATTTCACATCACACACAACACAATTGATCATAAGAAGCTCGGTCAAAGTCCTTTCAAGGGCTGAGATGACCATTTCGTTTTTTTTTTTTTGGTTTTTGTTCCGGAACTTCCAACATATCTGGAGTATGTTTCATCTCGTATCAATAAACCAAAATTTTGCTGATACTACTCTAAACAGCTAAAGAAGACACGGAATATTTTTGAATAATTAATTTTTTAAAAGGGACTGTTCATAAATTACGTCACATATTTTTGGCCAATTTTTGTGTAAATTGTTATGTTTGTTATAGTTTTTTTATTGCACTTTGATGTTAACTTTGAATGTGAAGTTATAACAGCTTTTTATGACGACTGCTTTAGAGTAAGAATTTACACTTCTGTTCAGCAAAAAAAAAACTGTTTTTTGAAGCTGTTACAGTTGTTGAAGGTGTTTCAAATGCCTTTACCACCTTGTTCAAAAATAAAGGTTCATTCACACTATGAACCGGACTTAACTGTCCGATTCGAAAAGTTTAGTAGGTTGCCACATGTGTCTATGACAAGGTTGCCAAATATCAGCGCCTCTCGTTGACATTTGGTAAAGTGACAGTGTTTTGTTTACAACAACTTTTTTCGTGTCTTCGATTTTTACGATGGAAGGAAAAAATTGAGCAACGAGTTTGTATCAAATTTTGTGTGAAAAATGGTTTCAACTGCGCCGATACGCGTAAAATGTTGGTGGAATGTTACGGTGACTCTGCTCTATCGTATCAGAAAGCAAACAAGTGGTTTGCAAGAAGGCAAACAAACTGAAGAAACCACGTCGTTTTCAGTCAAAAAAGAAGGCAATGCTCACTGTTTTCATGGACTACAATGGTGTAGTTCACCATGAATTTTTGCCAGATGGTCAAACGGTCAATAAACAGTACTATTTGGGCGTTAAGAGACGTTTACGTAAAGCAATTCGCCAAAAAAGACCGCAGCTGTGGCAAAACAAATCATGGACTTTACACCACGATAATGCACCATCGCACGATGCTCATCTTATTCTTGACTTTTTGGCCAAAAACAACACGATAACCATCCAGCAGCTGGCAAATTCACCTGACCTGGCTAAGTGTGATTTTTTCCTGTTCGATCGAGTCAAAAAACCGCTTCGAGGAACGCGTTTCACCAGCAAAGAAGAGGTCATGGAAGAATCGGTGAACGCTCTGAAGGCCATACCAAAAACCGTGTTCCAGAAAGATTTCCGTGACTGCATAAGTGCGTTGCAGCCGACGGGTACTACTTTGAAGGAGACAATATTGATTTGGATGAATAAACTTGTACTTTAATTTTTTTTCAATAAATGAACCTATCTTCTTCTTGAACAAGGTCGATTTAAACATAGTTTTAGCTGTCTTTTTCGGCTTGTGATCCGTGATCCGTTCTATTAGGTGCTTTTTTTTTATTGTTAAAATATGAAATCAATATTTACAATAAAATTAAATTTTAGTTTATTTGTAAATTAATTACGACCTTCTTTCATAAGTTTTAAGTTATGTGTTTATATAACTCCAATAATTTTTCAATTATTAAAGGTTATATTTTATCGAGCTCAAGGTCAATCGGATCTATCTTCGAATAATAGAATTTACTTTCCCTGAAAGTATGCTTCACAAATTAGAAGAACTTTAAGCTGCTTTCATATCATTTGTATTCTCGTACCGCAATTCAGGGTAATTTACTAATTGCATTCGTGAAACAAGTAGAAAATTAAGAGCTTAGTGGATCACAGTAAGAATCACGACAAAAAGGCTACTGATGAGTTGGTGCAGCGGCCAACGAAACAGCTGTCTAGTCTGCTATGTGAGTGATACTCTATATAGGGAATTGTTGTTGTTAGTTGTTTTTCCTTCAGTTGTTTTCTTCGGAAAGCAACATTGACCTTGAGCTCGATAAAATATAACCTTTAATAATTGAAAAATTATTGGAATAAAATTTAAACTTTTGAAAACTAAATTCAAAAATTTTTTGTGATGTAACGCACGACCTACCGCCCTCCCCCAAACGTCACACTTCATCACAAAGTGTGGCGTGTGGAGGGCACCGCCCTCCTCCCCCTCTCTAAAAGTGTGACGTAGTTTATGATCGGTCCCAAAAATGGAAATATTGCAGTTGTGAATATTAATTAAATTAAAAAACACTGTTATTAAGCCGATTTGGAAAAGTACTGTCTTTTATTACTTGAAATTTTTAATAAAAATATATTGAAATCCAAAAAACTCTTTACAATTTAAAATCCAATATGTCAAAAATAACATCAAAGGACATGATACTTTTATCATAATTTTACCCATAATTTTATCAAAATCAAATTTCATAATAATTTAAGAGTTATTTTATTTAAAATCATCAAAATATAAGAACTAACTAATACCAAATTATACAATATCTAAAATATACAAATAACAATGTATAAATTTATAATAAAATAATATAAAAAAATATTTTTTTTTTAAATTTTCTAAAAGATTTCTAACAATCACTACCAAAGATCGGAGCGTTTAAGGTTATAATTTTTGATTTTTAGAATAATTAAAAAAAAAATCCAGTCTATCATTAAATCAAGGATAGAATTTAATCCGATAGAATCTTCATTGGAATCTTTAGGTCATTTTCACAACCTGAATCATCACGCTTCCCTCTTAACGTTCCATCCTCATTACTTGCTTTTAATTTATTTTAAACGTTTCACAATAAAATTGTATTTATTCCTGAAGACAGCACCGAACTCTGGCAGGGATGTATATATGGCATTATGTCTATCCTTATATCACAGCAAATGTTAATAAAATAAAATATTAAAATAAATTAAAACTAGTAGAAGAAATGCAACCAGCAAGGTTTGTATAAATTCTTCTTAGTATCTTAACTTCTCCATACAATCGCGTCGGCACTCCTCAAAAGTAAGGAAGTTGTTTGCAGTTGAGGCACATCCGGTATAATAGAAACTAACGCAATTTCCAGTGTCCTCATTGTAGGCATAGCGCAACTGACGACCTCGACATAATCCAGGTGCTTTCGGTTGCCGGCAAGCTAAAACACACAATATTCACCAATTTAAGGAAGTATATTATTAGAATTAAGTTTTACATACCCGAACGATTACCAATGATGACTAACTCCGACGAAATTTCCGAAAGCGATAGCAGCAACACGAACGCTGTCAAGCTCAGCCATAAAAGGGAAAATTTCATGGTGCGACTCAGACTTTTCAGAACTAAAGATGAAAATATCGATTAACTTTAATTGCTGCGGCACTCAGAGACGCTCGCTGAATGTGGGGCGTTGATTCTTTGACGTCTTTTCGTGTATGCAAGCTCTTCTAGATTTAAATGCTGCGCTGCATGCTGTGCCAGCGAAACGTGGCTGTGGTTTAAATTTCACCGTAGAACATAAACACGGAACCACAATAAATATGAAGACGATCACTGAAATCTAGTTATTGAAACTGACACGAAGAATAACAGCAAGAAGCTGACATAAGACACAGTTGTATTGTTGACAGACTGACGAATAGACATGTACGAATGCTCAGTTGCGTACTTTTTTTTTTACAAAGATCGCACGTAGAGCTTCGATATTTAAGACAGACGGTTCAAGGTGGTATACAGACTGTGCTCTTTCGTCAGATTTTGAGTGTCTTATACAATAGACACCAGAAACTAATAACAGTCAAGAATGGGTAACTAACAAATGCATTTCGGCCCCACAGCCCTGAACGTGATGCCAACTACAAGTTCGTTACAACATTTATTCACAGACATAATAAAAATAATGTTTAAGGTATGATTACATAGGCAATGCCTTATATATATATATATATATATATGTATAGATACTAAAACTATGTTTTACAAAAGGAAGAATTTATAAATTTACATAAATCGGTTAACACATTTTCTTCTTGACCACATAATGCTTAATAAAGATGGTATATTGGGGGGGGGGGGTGTGTGTTCATGTCAAGTTAATTACACTTTAGTTAAGTTCATGATCATAATATATGTATGTAGAAGAATATCATCGACTCTGATTTGATAAAAACTAATTACATCAATTATACAAAGGTACGTAACAAAAATATAATGTATATTTAAAAAAATAAAACTATTTGCCGAAGATATCGAAGATAAAGAAAGGCATAGACCTCTTGCAGCCTGACGTTACAGCATCCAAACATGCGTAGATACGATATCCATCAAACTAAGTATGCATGCATGATTTTTGAACATGATGGAAGAGAAGATAAATCAAATCCAACTAGAGACATTATGGCGCGAGCGATTGAGCATGCTTGCAGCTTAACTCAGAAATCCTTATCCCAACCAGTCATGTCGTCTGGTGGTGGTCCCTCTGGATCTGGTGGATAGTCATCGAAATTAGTGGTGTCTATGACGCTCTTCACTGTAGGCATTATTGGAGGCTCAAGACTACGGTTTTGCAGTCCCCACCAGTAGAAACCATCGAACCATCTAAAAATTCAAGCAAATTAAAATGTGTAAAGCATTGGCGTTGACTTCAAATAGAGCTTACTTGTGTTTCTGTATTTCGCTGATGCCGCCGCGTTGGTAACCCAAACGCTCCGCTGGATTATCGCGACACAGCTTCTTAATGAGATTGCTGGCATTGCGCGTTATATTTCGTGGAAATTCGATGGCATCAATGCCCTTCAAAATTATATTGTAGGTGCGCATCGGATCGGAACCAGTAAAAGGTGGAGTGCCTGCACAAAAAAAAGAGGCAGTTATAGGCTAAAATCTCTCATATGGATTGGACTATGAACGCACCTGTTAGCAGCTCAAACATGAGCACACCCAAAGACCAGTAGTCGGCGCTAATGTCATGACCACGATTAAGAATCACTTCTGGAGCAACATACTCAGGCGTGCCACAGAAAGTCCATGTCTTGCGGCCAGACTGCAGCTTCTTGGCAAACCCAAAATCGACTAACTTCACATAACCTTTTTCATCAAGTAGCAGATTCTCTGGCTTCAAGTCTCTGTATATAATATTACGCGAGTGCAGATAATCGAAGGCTTCCACCACACAAGCAGTGTAGAAACGCGTCGTGGAGTCATCAAAGTTCCCCTTGTCACGCAGTATAGTCCAAAGCTCGCCTCCCAAGCAACTCTCCATTAGCATATACAGATACTTCTTGTCCTTGAAAGTCTTGAATAGCTTGACGATGAACTGACAATTGGCCTCGCCCATTATTTCCTTCTCGGACATGATATGCTGCTGCTGACGTGTTTCAACAATTTGTGACTTTTTCATCTGTTTCAAGGCAAATGAACGGCTGCTATCACCATTGATTTGCACCAGTTCAACACGTCCAAAGCCACCCACACCTAATGTGGCTAAAACACGCAGATCCGTAAGATTAACATCGCGGAATTGCTCGTTAATTCTAACAAATGAGAAATGAAAAAACACGTATTATTGAAAAGTTCCGCAATAGCTGGAATTGGAGGTTAAAACTTACAGATCCACAAGTTTTTTGTGAGCATGGTATAAAAGGAATTGAATTCACAAGAGATGGAACTTGCAAGGAAAGGTCCCCAGGTGTCACTCTCCGATTTGAATGATTTTCGGTTATGTGATAGAGGACGTAAATCTAAGGTGGACGTATTTTTTTTAAACGTGCTCAATCGTTGGTTTAGGATTTTAAAATGACGTTTCAAAATCATTGGAAATTTGGTTTTTAAGCCATTTGGTATCAAACGAAAGGTATTTAAAAGGCGCATACAAAAACACTGCAAATATGTTTGTTTCTTTTTAAAACTTTAAAAATGAGCAAGGTTATTCTAATAAAAATGAGCAAGGGAAGTATATAGAAATTTAATAATTAACAGAAAATGAATTTTGTTCATTTTTTGGCCGAAACCCGAACATGGGTTGTTATGGCCACCTAAGTAAGTAAGTAAGTAATACAGATTTACGTGGTATGAAAATAGATATTTAGTAAAAACTTTTGAACAGAAAGAAACATTGAGATATTTTTTCAAATAAATTATTTTTGAAGCTAAACTATTTTGTAAAAATATAAAAAAAAACATTTTTACAATAATAAAATTTATCAAAAAAAATCAAATTGTTTTTTTATGACAGAAATAGTTAATTAATTTTTGTGTAATACTGAAAAAACTTTGGCTAGTAAATATTTTGCCATATCAAATAGAATTTAAAATGCAATTTTTGATTTAAATTATTTTTACAACAAAAACAACTTTTACGCAACTTTTTCAGAAACATTCAATATTTTGGATCATTTTTAAAAAAAATATTAAAACTAGTAAGGAACGCAGCTTCGGCAGGGTACCGAAGCTAAAATACCCTCCACGGCCGCACTGAAGTATATCCGAAGTCCTTAGACGTCTATAAATTTGCATGTATAATCTATTATATTTATATTTATATGATATTTGTGTCATACGCTTAATTTAATTTTACTCTTAGCTGCCACATAGAGTAATTTGTAAGCAAAGTAAAATGCCTCACCCACTTTTCTAGTATAAGGACCCCCCATTTTTCCGAATAATATATGTATGAGTTGGATAAATGACGTGGGCGGAACTTGGGTACATACAGACACGGTGTCATTCAGTTATATATATTTTCGAAAGTTTTTCAATTTTGATGAAGTCACTTTGTAGTCAAGGTAGGCGTGGTTTTTACCCGATTTTGCCAAATATCAAAGAGTGGCTTATGTTAAATATCAAAGTTTGTATGCAAAATTTCAAGACATTTGTGTAATTTTTGCAGATTTTTAAGCGATTAAATGTTTCAAATAAAGCCACTTTGTATGGGAGGTAGGCGTGGTTTTCATCCGATTTTGCCAAATATCATAGTGATAGTCTATATTATATATAAAAGCCTATGTGCAAAATTCCAATACATTTCTGCAATTTGAGCAGATTTTTAAGGTATTTTACGGTGAATATAAAGCTACTTTGTATGGGAGGTAGGCGTGGTTTTTATCAGATTTTTCCAAATTTCATTGTCAGGATTTATATTGAAGACCAAAGCTTATATGCAAAAAATATTCAAGGCATTTCATTAATTTTTGTGGATTTTGAAGAGATTTTGCTCTTAAAATAAAGTCACTTTGTATGGAAGGTAGGCGTGTTTTTCATGCGATTTGGCTCATTCTCGAACTTGATCTTTCTTTTTTAAAAAGAAGCTTATATTTTGAATTTCATTGCTATAGCTTTAAAATTACGGATGTAATCGTGTCGACAGACAGACGGACAGAAAGAAGGATATCGACTCAGGAGGTGATGCTGATCAAACATATATGTACTTTTCTATACCTGCCACGCCTCCTTATTGGCGTTACAAGTGGAATAACAAATTTAATATACCCCTCACGCAGTACGCGTTGAGGTATAAATATAAATGCACAGCAAACGGTTTTGCTGAAATAGCTTTTATGAACTAATTTTATTAAGCTTTTTGACAAAAAAGAATTGAGTGAAACATATTAAAAAGACCAGCGGGTATATTTGCATCGAAAGTCATATCTTTAATTTTCGGATGATTTTTTTCATTCTTCGGGCAAACAAGTAAGAAGCACACAGTTTGTATGGAAGCACTGTTAAATATCAACATTCCGGATAAAAAATCTACACACAGTGAATCAAAAAGGTTTAGGCACAGTCAATTTTTCTGAGAAGAACTTTGCTTTAATATTTAAAAGCAACTACATTGGCCAACTTTTGAAATACACTAAAAAATTCCTTTACTTTAGACACTGCTCGAAATATAAGCGGAAGAAGAAAAAATGCAAATGGAAAAAAGTTTAGGCACAGGCTGTATGTGCACCTTGTTTTTGCAAATATAACGCTAATCTATAAGTTCTCTTTGATCTATTCCGTTTTCTGCACATAATTATTGCGCAGTCATCCAATTGTCAATTGATTTAAGTTAGTGTTGATCTTGATGTCGTAATTGAATGAGCAAAATGAGCAGTCGTACAGAAATTTCGGTAGATGTTCGAAAAGTTATTGTAAACCTTTATGTGCAGCAAAAATCTTATCGCGAAATTGGTGCTATAGTGCAGAGGCCCTATACAAGTGCGCGAAAAATTATAAAACATTACATAAATACGGGAACATTAGAGCGTGAAAGCCGATCTGGACGCCTAAAAATATTAACACCACGCCAGGAGCGCACTGTAGTAGCTGCAGTGGTCCAAAATCCTAAGATTTCGGCTGTAAAATTATACAATGAAATACAGCAAAGTTTCAATAAAAACTTTGATCCCCAAACAATAGGCAATACTCTACATAGCGCTGGTTTTCATGGAAGAGTTCCTCGGCGCAAACCATTTACATATTTCGGCAATTAATAAGAAAAAGAGGCTGGAGTTTGCAAAACTTCATGTACATCAATCGGAATCATTCTGGAACAGAATAATATTTAGTGATAAATCGAAGTTCAGCCTTTTTGGATCAGATGGTGCACAAAAAGTTTGGCGGAAACCAAACAATGAGCTCCAAGAAAAAAACGTAATTAAAACAGTCAAACACGGCGGTGGTAATGTCATGGTGTAGGGGTGTATGGCGGCTTCTGGAGTGGGATATCTTGTCTTTATAGATGCAAAAATGAATAAGTGCTTTTATTTGAATATTTTGAAAGACAATTTGTTTCCTAGTGTTGAAAAGTTGGGCATGAATGGGAAGCCATTTTTGTTCCAGCAAGATAACGACCCGAAACATGTGTCGTTCCTTGTGCAGGAATGGTTTATTAACCATTGTCAACAGCTCAAAACACCTTCACAGTTGCCAGATATAAATGCTATTCAACATATTTGGCAATTACTGAAAAAAAAATTCGGAGCCTTCGCATATCATCAAAAGATACACTAAAGGAGGCCCTTCGCCAAGAATGGGAAAATATAACACCCGAACAGACATCAAACCTAGTTGGGAGTATGCAAAGGCGCTTACAGGCAGCTATTCAAGCCAAAGAATGCCTAACAAAATATTAAAAGTATGAAAACCATAAATAAATTAAAATTTTTTATAGTTGTTCCTAAACTGTGACTTATGTAAAATTGTGACTTTTTTGTTTTTTAATAACATAATACAGAAAACAAAAATGAAATATTTTTGCAGTGAATAATAAAAAAAACTTTCAATTTTGAAATGTATCATATATTTTTTTCGTTAGGTGGAAAAAGTTATTTAGATACAAACTTTGAGAATAGCTCTGTGACTAAACTTTTTTGATTCACTGTATATGGAAAGTTAGAGAAAAAACAAACTTTTGATAACCGCACGCAGAGAAAAAAATATGTTTATATATGTTTGGTTTCAAAAACAAAATATTCAGAGGGAACCACTTAATGATTAAGAACTTTCCTTCAATAGCATTATTTTTCGATATAAGAAGATATTATTTGTGTCCAATATTAATATAATTGCCTTAGCTGAAAAACTAACGTCTACATTAATATGCTTGTGACAAAATAGAATTGTGTGTTTCTACCCAATACAAATCTTTCTGTTTCTTTTGCACTTGCACGAAAAATCTTGACGCCATTTTCAGTTTCAAGCAGCCGCGCCAAACGTGTTGAAAAGTTTAGATCTTGTGAAAAGTGTTTCTGAAAATGTTTGTTTAAATTAAAAGTGTTTGTGTTTTCAAATTAATAAAATAAAAAACAAAATAAAAGAAAAATAAGGCGGTTCAGCAGTTGAAATAGGTGAGTTTTGTAGCAACTTATGTGTGCTTATAAAAATTATTGTAATGTCGGATAAACATAATATGGTTACTTCTCAACATAATTACATCCGAGAAAAAATTATTTACTGTATTCTAAACATATTTTGTTTGCTTCAAACCAACAATTACTTCTAAGCAAATATTTTGTAATCACAGTGAAAACTTTTGGCATTTCTTTTGCTAAAATATGTTTCCAGGTAAATATAGTGTAATCATCGGTAAATATATTATGTTACTCTTAATTATCGTTTTGAAAGTAATTGCTTGACTGCAATTAAATTATGTATTCTCCAATTAATATATATTTGTCCATGAATATTTAATGTTATTCTTGACTAAATTATATTTCCAAGCAAACAAATAGTAGTAGACTAAAAGTGTTCTCAGTCCATTTATAATTACAACATATTTATATGAAAACATATTTTCTTTAAAACAAATTATATTGTTTTTAAATTCAAACAACAAGTGCTAAGGTACAATTAAATAATGTTTAGATGCAAATATATACATATATATATAAAGATATATATATATATATATATAAAGAAAAATTGCATTGAAAGAAATGTAAATTATGTTTGGGAAGGCCTATTATTTTTCAGCGTGCGTAATATAATCGTTATCCAAAACAAAAAATTTATTTTTAAAAAATAAGTGTCTTTTTTAATTTTAATTAATTTTTTAATATAATGGTAAATATTATAAAAAAAAAAACAAAAAAAAAATAACTTTTAAAATCAGCTGAAACTAAACATAAGTAAGAACTCTTCATGATATCGCCTAAATACTGTTAAAAATTTCAACAATAAAATATCAATAAAAACTTATTTCTAAAAATTAGATGCCATCATATGCGCCTTTTAAATACCTTTCGCTTGATACTAAATATGCGTATGTTTCCATGGAAAATAGTTAAATTATGGCGAAAAAAACAAATTACCGCTGATATTGAAACGCCATTTTGAAACCCTAAACCGTAGTTTGAGGACGTATAAAAAAATACGTCAACCTTAGATTTTTGTTCTCTATCACATATCCGAAAATAATTCAAATCGGAGAGTGTCACATGGCGACCTTTCCTTGTTAGAGATATCACAATTTCACACTTACTTTTTACGTTCCAAAGTTCCCTCGTCATCGTAACGATGCTTAATTTCATCTAAATTCGATATAAGTTGATTGAAGGTTTCACGATCAATTACCAGACAAGTGACGCCATCCGGAGAATCACAGATGATATTGGCGGTACGCAAATCATCTCTAAAATATGCTCAAATAGTAAGAAACACATTCAACTCATCATATCATCAAACTTACCCTTGCAATGCTTTCTCGCCAAAGAAATCACCTTTGCCAAGCGTACGAATGAACTTCTCTTCGAGCGTATCGGGCTGTTTAATGGTAACACGCACTTGACCCTTAGAAATGATAAAGAAAGTATCACCGCGTGCTCCTTGGCGCACAATGTAATCGCCCTCTTGATAATAAGTCTCTTCGAGTACATCCGAGATTTTGATGAGTGTGTCTTCCTGAAGATTTTTGAAAATCGGAACACTACAAAGAAAAAAAATAACCGAATTAGAGGAAGACCAAGAAATGCATAATCGTCAACAATTTAAACGCTGCTGCTTGTGGCTAGACCGGACCATCAACTAAGAGATTTTTTGATGCTAACGCACTTTAAAGAAACCACTATTAGACATGGAGCGAACTAATACCGTAAAGTTAGTACATATTTTCGCGGTCATTAACCAAAGTCACGTCAACTAGTCTTTCATAGCGCCTGCGCACTGTTTGTTTTCGCACATCGTGGGCTTGCTTGCAGTGAAAGTCAACAAAACAACGCAATGAAGACAGCGCCACAGACAAGTTGAAGAGCGTACATCCTTTGATGGTTTCAGCTTGTCATCTCGTCACTTGGCTAATTGCCTAATTTTTTTAGCACTTGGACCTGTGTTGCCACTTAGTGTTGTCTGTTGTTTGTGCTGCTAAGCAGCAACATGATTTTTGCAACTTCTCTATTACTCGCTAGTTTATTTTATCCAATTGTTGTTGTGTACATTGAGAGAGATTTCACTTGTTTTCGGAATAAAATGTTGTTTTTTTTATTGATGTAATCAAAACGCCGAAAAACACGATATTCAAATCTTTCGTCTTACTTTATTGAACGACATGATTGAGTGCGCACGCGTGCAAGCCGAATGGTGAAAAATTGTTGCGTGAAAATTCGCCGAATGAATTTTTTAATAGCCCGAGCGTAATATTTAAGCATATATTTGTAGATTTCGATAAAACATAAATAGACACAAAAAAAAAAAAACTTACTCTTACTTAATTAGGTATGATAAATGAATCAATGACCTGCTACAGCTGAAGCCTCATATTTGGTGTAGGATTTTTAGATATGCATCATAACTTTGGCCAACCAAGCGAGCAAATTGTAGCAACCAAAGCAAATCATTACAAGATACATAGTTAATATACGCTGGGACATTTTTAGACTTGCTTGCAGTTTCACTTTTATTTTCATTGATGTTCTCTCTGCTGCTGCCAAAAGCTGCTTCTGATCTGCATGCACTTTGTTAGATATATTTAATATGAAGTTTAAATAACCCTATAGGAACGAACTAACTTGTTTTTAAAAACAACTAATTAAAAAACTAGTTTAAAATAAACCAGTATATGAACTACTTTGAATTATATTAAGGCGGCAACTACTATGATTTTGACATGTTTTAATTGCAAATTTTTATTAGATTACAAGTTTATATATATTTAACCATGTTATTTCATCAAATATTATTAACTTTAGGCCATCAGTAATAGTTTTCAATTGGTTGTTTTAAAGTCATTAACAAATAATTTAAATATAACTAATTTAACAAATTAGTTGAAAATATATGCAGACGAAAGTCAATTGACTTATTTAGCGGACATCACCATACAAAATAAGTTAGTTCGTTCTATGGGAAAAAGTCAGAATTTCAACTAGTTGTGGTTGACAAAAAACTACTTTATCAACTACTTTTAAATTAGTTGATTTTCCTACAGGGAAGTGACGAAATAATGCATTTCAAAAAATAATTCGACGGCATCAATCTGAATAATCATTTAACACGACCAGCAACATCTCTTAAATTCTGATCAATCTGGCCTTAAGCCGCCGCGACTGAGCAAAAAGGTTTACAAAATTCATAGTTTATTTGCACAGTAAACATTTATGTGGAATAACCACAAGACAAGCACTTTATTGAATAATGAATATTTTCCATGAGTTGCTGTTTAAGTCTGCTGCTTTGGTGAAAGGTGGGTGTTGAATTCGAAATGAACTCTTAAGGTTGTTTGTGACATAACGCTTATGAAGAATTAATTCAATGCATAACATGCATACCATGGAACTACGATGGAAGTTGAATGAAAGTTTTTGTTTATCTACGATTGTTATAATTCGACCACCTTACAATAATTCGCAAAAGTTTTCATTTCGTACCGTAGAAATAAGTTAATCAAACTAAAAAAATTGTAATCGATATCTTACCTCTTCAGGAAGTCTGTGTACTCGGCCTGCCGTATCAAACCCGTACGCATCATTATCGTTTGGAAACATTGTCGCTCGATTGCCCATAGTTTGCATTCGCTTATTGCGGTTATAGTAGCTGTACGCTGGCAATTGTAGAGTATAGCTAGTTCGCCGAGCACCTTAGCTCCGGACAGAGTTGACAAGTATTTACCTTCACGTGATACTTCAACTCGACCCTCTGTGGAAGGAAAGTAAAAAATTAGATTTATATATTTTGTCTTAATCAGCGCATTAACACTAAAATAACAAAAAGATCGACATTTTTATAGCATATTTCTTTTTTTATAAAAATAACAATTTTTTTTATTTTTTTTTTTTTTTTGTTTTGCCAATCAGGTCGTATATATATTTCGTGCAGAAGCAAGAGAAATGCAACATTAAACAAAATATATTTTTGCTTCGTTAGAGCCAACTAAGAAATAGAAACCTGCCAAGAAGAGCATGAAGACGATAGTAGTCGACCAACTTCTTCTGTCTCATTGTTAGCTAGAAAAAGAAGTTTCATCGAAATCGAAGTGGCTTGTAAGTAGGTGACAAGTTTCTCCCCCTAATTAATAGCATTGAATCGAATAGAACGAGTTATACGCTAGTATCAGTCAGACCGACCTTTTAGGTAATTGACAGAGTTAATCAGTTTTTTTTTTTTGTTTTACGACATCATACTTGTAAATGAAAGGAAAACATACAAGTTTCTGTAGAGATTTTCACGATAGCCAGCTGAGTTTTGCAGAAAACAAGTTCAGTTTTATTTATCTCTTTTGGTCAAATATGCACTACCGAGCACAATGCAGTCAAGTCTAGATAGGCTCACGTTTCTTAGACAATATAATTATTACATCATAAAATAGCCCGGTCACTGAGCCCTTCGACTTTTAATTTAAACAGATTATAAATCGAAACTATCTACCAACAAAGACACTACAAGAAATCAACATTTACACTTAAACGTGAATGAGGTCAGACGGCTATGGATTGTTGAAGACGCTACACAAGCCGACTCATAAAATTAGTCGATAAACATTTGTTTCAATTGTTGTGCAAATAGCAGCAATTTGACTGTCGTAACAATTAAAATTTAGTATTTTTTATGAATAGAGGCGCTCACAAGGTTGAAAGTAAAAGGGTTTTGGAAGGGATATTTCTTTATGGTGTGGTGACATATGATATGTGTTGCATAAAAAAAAAACTAACAAGAAAACTATACTTGCAAAGCAAAGCAAGTTGTTGAATGCACTATGCTATGAGATTTAAGCAACGATAAAATTTGTTATGCTTTATTATTATGCAATGAATATATTTATATATTGAAGTTCTCTTAGAAGAGTTAAAACTGGTATATGGGCATTTCTAGAAAAAAAGTCCATGGTGACCCAAAAATTATAAGTTATTAAAAACTTATTATTTAATGTTATTATCTTAGAGAAACATTTAAACTTCATTGATTTAAGCAATTTGAACAAAAACTCATTTGCCATGATGATCAAATCGTCTGCACTGTTTCGCAAATGTAATTTATCTTTTTAGTAAATGTTTAGTAAGCGTTTCGTAAATGTTTTTGTTTTAGTTAAAATAAAAAATGGTTGTGGCAAGGAGAGGCAGAATATATTATATGCTATTTGTTTTTTAATTACTAAATTACATAATTACTTAATTCCCTAATTACACACGGAGATAAAATAGTGCACAATTTTAAAATTTTCGGGTATAATTTGCCTAAGACCTACGGCCAAAATGGGTCATCTAAGTATTTGTATAATACAACAAAAGAAATTTAGGCAACTTTCTGCTAAAATGGGTTGCCGTAGATTTTAGGCAATATTAAAAAAGGAACTTGGGTATTAAAACCTTAGGTAAGTTATACTTATGCTATTAAGGATTTCCTAAGGTCTTTGCAACAAGCGCTTGCGTTGTGTGCATGATTGGTTTGGTTTTTTTTTTCCATCTTTTCAGTTATGTTTGACACTTTTTTCACTTTTTTGTTTTTCTGTTTTTAATTTACTCAATTTTTATTTAATAATTTCAACTCATCAGTTGTCTTGCGTAATTCTGGCTGTGATCCACTAAGCTATTTTTTATATTATATTTGATTTGTCAATGTTACGAATAAATTACTTCGAAATACATGCACGTTAGTACAAATGATAAGAAAAGGAAAGCAAATAATGAGCGCGTATGACAGAAAGAGTAGCAAAGAGAGAAAAGATTGTAAAAACCACAATTTGCTCTTGCCCAAGTATCTTTAGCATATTATACAATTTTGGCATGACTAAGTTGACAAAATACTTTTGAAATTTACACAAATTTCTAGGGTTTCATACAAAAATAGCTACCCAAGTCATTTTAGGTAATACACCGTAGGAAATAAACTTATATTATGTCAAAACCTTCTAAGAAAGGTTTTACACAAAAAGTCTTGTCTAATTCGCAGATTTTTGCAAATTTTTTAATTTTAGTCGAAAACTACTTCGGTTTTTGTCACGCCACGACAGAGCATAGATTTTTAAATCATTAAATCCTTGGGATCGATTCTTTAACCGACTTCAATAAGGAGGAGGTTCTCAAGTTCGTCGGTTTTTCTGTTTTTTTTTATTAATTTATTTTTTTTTTTTTTAAATGTATGTAGATCGATAACTCCTAAATCATATGCCTGATTGCCATAATTTTTGGTGAACAGATAGATATCATAAACATGGAGGTGCCCGTAAAAAAGTGGGCGGTACTTGAGAAATGGTTGTGGCAATAATAGATCTCGCAATAATAGATACTACTGTATCTCGAATAATATTGACACTAGGGTACTGCAATTTAATATAGGGGTAGGCATTATTATAACAAATTATGGTCAAGAAAGTGGGCGACATTCGACAAATGGGCGTGGCAATATTAGAAAAACACTGTATCTCGAATAATGCTGACACTAGTGTACTGCAATTTAGTATAGGGGTAAACACAGTTAATACAAATTGCGGTCAAGAAAATGGGCGTTATTTGACAAATGGGCGTGGCAATATTAGAAAAAGAGTGCATCTCGCATAATATTGATACTATGGTACTGCAATTTGGTATAGGCGTAGGCATTATTAGTACAATCTACGGTCAATAAAGTGGGCGGTATTCGATTACTGGGCGTGGCAATATAAAAAAATAGTGTATCTCGAATAATATTGACACTAGGGCTCTGAAACTTATTGTAGTACGGGGGTAGACAGAATTATTAAAAATTACGGTCAATAAAGTAAGCGTTATTTGACAAATGGGCGTGGCAATAATAGATCTCGCAATACTAGATACTACTGTATCCCGAATGTAATGAACACTAGAGTACTGAAATTTAGTGTAGGGGTAGGCACAATTATTACAAATTACCGTCAAGAAAACGAGCGTTATTCGACAAATGGGCGTGGCAATATTAGGAAAAGAGTATATCTCGAATAATATTGATACTATGGTACTACAATTTTATATGGAGGTAGGCATTATTAGTAAAAATTACTTTCAAGAAAGTGGGCGGCATTTGACTACTAGGCGTGGCAAAATTAGAAAAACAGTGCATCTCGAATAACATTGACACTAGGGCACTGAAATTTATTGTAGTACAGGGGTAGGCAGAATAATTAAAAATGATGGTCAATAAAGTAGACGTTATTCGATAAATGGGTGTGGCAGTACTAGATAAACACTATCGCAGTTAATATTGACGCTGGGGTACTGAAATAAAGTACAGGGGTAGGCACAATTATTGAAAATAACGCCCAAGAAAGTGGGCGCTTATTTAAAAAGGGGCGTGGCAATATTAGAAAAACACTATATCTCGAATAATATTGACACTAGGGTAATAAAACTCGTTACAGGAATGGGTATAATAATTTCAAAACACATGACATCTAATTTAAATTTAAGGGACAGATATTTGAAATAACCAAGAAACTTTCAGAATTTAATAGAACAAATTTTTTCAGAACAATTGTATTTATGTTGCTTATACACTTTTTTTTCGAAAATTTATCATATTCTCTAAAAAGGAAGAAATAAAAATTTAAAAAAAAAAACAACAACCGACTACAAAATCACTACAAAGTAAAAAATAATTTCTTGGTCCTATTTGATAATTTATTTAAGCATATTATTATATATGAAATCTTATTATTTTAATTTTTTTCTTATTTGTTTTATTATCATATATATATTAATTTCTTGGTGAATACAAATGCTTTGAAGTTGGCGCTTCTGATTAAAAGTCTGATTATATTAGCACCGACCTTAAAAGCTTTTGTATTCATAAAGAAATGAATATATTTATGATAATAAACAAATAAGAAAAAAATTAAAATAAGATTTCATATATAATAATATGTTTAAATAAATTATCAAATATGACCAAGAAATTAAAATTATTTTTTACTTTTTAGTGATTTTGTAGTCGGTTGTTTTTTTTCAATTTTTTTTTTTTACTTAATATAGTGCCACTTTGTTACTACGCAAATATAAAAAAAAATTTTTAAAAATTTGATTTTTTCATTTTTTTTTACTAATTTTTCGTACAAATCGTACGTAACGCCAGTTTGGAAATGCCCATTTTTTGAATTTTGTATCTCTAAAGATCGTCTAATTATATAATATCATTATAACTAAAAAAAGTATAAATAAGTTCAAAATAGTAAAAAATTTTGCAAAATTTTTTTCAATTATTGTAAAATGCTGTAAAAGTTAAGTGCACATTCCTTTTCTAAATAGGAATAAGAATAAGGGGCACATTGCTATTCCTAAGGGGCAATACAATTTATAATAAAGAATATGAGTTTTAACATTGTCTAGATCTTAATTTTATTTTAAGTAATCAGAATTTTTTGTTAAGCATTAAAATTTTTTTATAACTCTGTAACAATGAAATATTGGCAAAAATTTCACTATCAGACTAAGTAGATTTTCTCGGGATTTTTGAGTATGGACTGAATACATATCAATCAAACGGATTTCTCTGCTACTGGCCAATCCAATCCATCAACGTATTATTTTAAAAATATTTTTAAATACTATTCTTCTGGAAAAGAGCTTCGCTGCCTATTTTATTCGAGATAAAATTATTGCGAAGTTTTTTAATAACTTTTCAGAGAGGAACTTATTGCGAGGGGATGGCTAAAACACTATGTGCATCAGTTATCCACAATTTGAGTGTAAGCCACGGATATAATATTATAAAATAACTTATTTTTTCTGAAAAATTGTCAAAAAACATATTTTTGATTTTTAAGGTATCAGTGGCGACGATATTCATAATTATATGATATAATTTTTTATGCTATGTGTTTATAACTCCAATAATAACATTGACCTATGCTATAAAAACTGATTGAAAGATCGCAACAATAAATATTGTGAAATTGCACGCTGATATTGACGATTTTTAAAAAAAGAACAGGCCTGCAGCGGTTTTTCCAATTTAGCCAAAATTTAAGCGTTTTTAAAAGAAGCTGTTCTATTGTTTCACTTTTTCCGATAGCAATCAGAGCGATTTTACTGTGATAAATTGAAAATAACTCTTAAAAATTTAAAAATTATTAGAGAAACACATAAAATAAAAACTATCTATCGAATCTATATATAAAAATCGAATGGTGTCCGTATGTTATCTCAGCACTTCTGAACCGTTTCAATGGTGTTGTTCGAATTTTTAGGGTGTGTTTGCCCAGTCATGGCACGAGTTTTATAACATTGGATAAACGGTTCTTGAGATATTGCAAAAATAGTGGATCCCTTTTCGTTCATACGATTTCTCATATAAAATCGTTAAAAATCAGTTTTTCGTGCAAGTAGAAACACTGAATATTGGAACCCAGAATGGTCTTTCTAATAGAAAACTTGGGCGGGCATTGACAAGGGGCTCTGGTTCCGCCTATACAAGCCAAATTTTTGATATTAAATAACTTTAGGAGAAAAAGTCGCAGAACATTGAAACTCAGAATGGAGTTACTATTTAGTGATGTCCAGCTACCGGGAAACTGGAACGGGCATTGGACAATGAGCGTGATATCAAACAGAGAGTCAAATAAAACTTGTGAATATATTTATTATTTTCCAATATAGTTGTCGGGTGTAGCAACGCACACCGGGTATAAGCTATTTAATTATAAAGAAAATGGGAAATTTCTGGTAAAGAACGATCATCGAAATTTGATCATTATCATATACAATCTTATTTATAAACAAAAAACTTCACGCCGCCATAAGCGATGAGCTGAAACGAAGACGGACTGTGAGAAAAGAATAACAACAACTAACACAGCACAAGCCCTTATAGTAGTAAAAGCTATGATCTATCTTCCAAAAATTCATACGATAAGATTATCCCTAACGGAATCCATCAAAAGTATAAGAATTCTAACTGCCTTATCGGCTTATATACACGGGGGCAAATGTTTTCCGAGTAACTGAAACATTCAACTAAACAAATATGTAGGACACAAGCAGCTGAGTGGAACACAGCGATAACCACGCAACACTTCCAAATGAATTGGTGTAGCGGCCAATGATACAGCAGTCTAGTCTGTTGTGTGATTAATCTATACAGGGTGTTGTTGTTGTATATTATTTTCTTCAGAAAACATTGACCTAGAGCTCCAAAAAGATAAGTCTTATACTACGTTTACATTGCAGCCAAATCTGGAGGTTGTTTTATTATCCTGTTTTATTATCATAAAAATATTAATTTCTTTATGAATACAAAAGCTTTGAAGTTGGCGCTTCTGATTAAAAGTCTGATTATATTAGCGCCGACCTTAAAAGCTTTTGTATTCATAAAGAAATTAATATATTTATGATAATGCAACAAATTACAAAAAAATTTAAATAAGTTTTCCAATGTAATAACATGCTTAAATAAATTGTCAAATACTCGTATGACCAAGAAATTAAAAGGAAAATTTTAAAATTATTTTTTACTTTGTAGTGATTTTGTAGTCGGTTTTTTTTTTGGAAAAGTTTTTTTTTACTTATCTGATGCCTTGGTCTGTGTCTTGCATATATTAATAGTGATGCGAAAACGACAAAATTTACATAAAATTACCAAAGATGTATGTTCATCAGAGAGCTGTTCTAATAGCGTGGCAATCGAATTGATATCATCAATGTTTAAAACCAGGTTAATTGATATAGTTATAAATATTCACAAATGATCACAGACTTTTCCAAGATAAGTAGCACTACAACATAAAATTCCTGAAAATGTACTAAAATGTACTCAGCTAATGTTAAAAAAGCGTACCTACATAACAGAGCCCTGCATGAGTATGCTTTTTCGCCTCCCTGTATATATTCTCTTGCTATAGAATAAACAATTTACTCTATACCAAGGTTGATTTATAAGGTTGTCGCAATGGAGAGAGCTAGTACCCATAATTGTCAAATCGAAGTTGACAGCTCATAGAAAATCTGCAAGTGCTCTCTATTATCATCCGTTCTTCTATCGTAGTCATTCGCAAAATTGGCTGGTTTTGACAATTATGGGTTCTGAAAAGAGAGTGCGATCAGCCCTGCGACAATCTTATAAATCAGCCTTGCTCTATACCTTTTCTGCTTTGCTCATACCTGATCTTACACTCTCTTTGTTTTATTCAGGTATAAGAAACAAAGAGAATAAGAGCACGATGCTTTACTAACAACATCAGGTAGCAAATAAAGCAATAAAAAAGAACAAAAATATCAGTGCTCATACCCTGAATATTTAGCGAATATTTTTTCATTCGTTCGTTCGTATAACGAAAACTATGTTTTTTGTATTGGTACCCAAAAAAGGGCGGTAGATAGGGGGTAGGTGTGTTGGGGAGAAATGTTGAGGAGCAAAAAATAATAGGACCATTTCATATATTTCACCCCTCTAGGAGTTCAGCTACGGCCGATATAAACTATTTTCGGCAGCTTTTGTGTTTTTTGTATCGAAGGTAGCGAATAAGCAACAAAAAATAACACAAATATGCATTTAGAATAACATAAAGCTTATTGCGGGGAAAAACCAACATACCTGATTCTTATTCAGGTCACTGCAGCAGATTCCTGAGTATTCATAAAGTTTATTAAGTACTCAGAGAAATAACTAAAGCAACGCGTAGATCGCAAGCTCACCTCAGTCAAGGTTCATTAATATAGGTTAAGCCTCTTGAGAGAAAAGCACTATTTTTTTCGCCTTTGCTCGAACTGTCAAAGTAGCTGTTAGCTAAAAATTGTACAGATTCAGACTTTTTTTTCTTGATTTCCTTTCATCCATTCTGACAGTTCGATCGAGCTTCTCTCAAGTGACTTAACCTATATTAATCAACCTTGACCTCAGTGCAAAAGTGTATGAAAAGAGAACAGAGAACAAATAAAAAGTTATTCTCTTGCGCTACACGACCTGTTGTTTACATTTATTCGCTTGCAGCCTTGCTTGCCGTGACTGCTACAGCCAGCATTATCATATGGTCAGTTAATCCTGTTTTGGGCAGTATTTTGAGCAGTTAGACAGGATCATATTTCTCCCAGGATTTGGGCAGGATTTTTTTTAATCTAGTTTTTTAATTTTCGTTGAATAAAAAAATAGAATTTTTATGTTTATAAATTATATGTAAGTACTTATATAAAAGAAGCAAATAAAGTTGCTACTACTTTTTACATCCTTTCAAAAATTTGATCATGTGGCAGCGCTTTTCCTGTCATTGTTGCTGTCATCGTTTTTGTTAATTTCTTTTCGCTAGTCTTTAGCAAATTACAAATGGACAAATACTTAACAAAACCTGGTAAGATAAGGAATATTAAAAATGTTATAATAAAAAAATTTTAAAATATTTGTTTTTAGTCCTTTTATAAGAGCAGTATTTTCTCTAAAAATACAGGATTTTTTTTTTTTGAAAATTACAGGATTTTCAAAAAAACATATGGCAACGCTAGCTACAGCAGAGAATCAAGGTATATTCAGTTGATGAATATATGTATTCATACAGGGCTCTACTACAAAAGCCACAGGGTGGATCAGTCGCTAAAATTGTTAATCAATATGGCAAGACTGTGCCTTTTTGTTTGTTTTCGAAGTTGCAAACTAATAATATTTAATTATTATAATTTAATATTGACTTTGTTTTTTAAGAAAATTTTTAAGAAAATTGTATGAGTACACGCAGAGAAAAAATATGTTTATATATGTTTGGTTTCAAAAACAAAATATTCAGAGGCAACCACCTAATGATTAAGAACTTTCCTTCAATAGCATTATTTTTCGATATAAGAAGATATTAGTTGTGTCCAACATTAATATATTTTGCCTTAGCTAAAAAACTAACGTCTACATTAATATGCTTGTGACAAGATAGAATTGTGTGTTTCTACCCAATAAAAATATATTTACATCACTGTTAAACTCAAAAAGAACAGAACTCTGCAAATTAAAAACAAACAGAACTCCTTTCTTTTATGTGTTTCGCCTAGACATACATATATCTGCTTCTTTTGCACTTGCACAAAAAATAGCGGAAACCTTGTTACTTTATGCGCTTGCTTTTAACAGTGGCCAAGTCTTGGCGTCATTTTAAGTTTCAAGCAGCCGCGCCAAACGTGTTGAACAGTTTAGCTCTTGTGAAAAGTGTTTTTGAAAATGTTTGTTTTGTATTAAAAGTGTTTGTGTTTTCAAATTAATAAAATAAAAAACAAAATAAAAGAAAAATATGGCGGTTCAGCAATACAAATAGTTGAGTTTTGAAGCAACTTTGATGATAAAGTGGGTGCTTCAATGGCAAAGTGGGTGCTCCAACCATATTATGTTTTCTCCAATTAGAAAATATGTGCTTATAAAAATTTTTGTAATGTCGAATAAACATAATATGGTTACTTCTCAACATAATTAAATGCAAGAAAAACTGATTTACTGTTTTCTAAACACATTTTGTTTGCTTCAAACCAACAATTACTTCTAAGCAAATATTTTGTAATCACAATGAAAAACTTTTGGCATTTCTTTTGCTAAAATATGTTTTTAAGTAAATATAGTGTAATCATCGGTAAATATATTATGTTGTGTTTCATTATCGTTTTGAAAATAATTGCTTGACTGCAATTAAATTATGTATTCTCCAATTAATATATATTTGTACGTGAATATTTAATGTTATTCTTGACTTAATTATATTTCCAAGCAAACAAATAGTAATAGATTAAAAGTGTTCTCAGTCCATTTATAATTACTATATATTTATATGAAAACATATTTTCTTTAAAACAAATTATATTGTTTTAAAATTCAAACAGCAAGTACTAAGGTACAATTAAATAATGTTAAGATGCAAATATATATATATATAAAGAAAAATTGCATTAATTAATCATATTATATGTGGAACCAATTATGATTACTTGTTTCCAAGAAACATGCAGAAACATATACTTCCTGCAAATTATGTTTGGGAAGGCCTATTATTTTTCAGCGTGTAGGTGTTAGGTATTGTAGGCTGGGCAAAAAAATAATGTTAATGAAATAAAAAAGCAATGCCAGAAAATCCTTTTTCTACATACAGAAAAAATGTAGCTAAAACCCGTTCCCACACCTCCACCTCCCCCCCCCCCCCCCCCCCGGGCCATTAAGTTTTAATTTTTGTTATAATTTTGGACTTTTCTTATTGAAAAAAAATCGTTAGTTCTGCTAGAAATATTAGAGTTTCTAAATAAGAGTTCAACAACCTCGTCCCCCCATTAAGTTTTAGTTTTTGTTATAATTTTAGTGTTTTCGAATTTCGAAAAAAATTTCTTAGTTCTGCGAGCTAGCTACGGACATAGTAACTATTATAAGTTTCCTTCAAATTTCAAATATATCGTCGCTGTAATGAACATTTATTATTTCTCCATAGATCTTTAAAACTGATTCCCATTACACGGATAAAAATAGAAGTGTTTTAGCAAAAATTGAGATCAACTGGTTTTATTGGATTTATAATATGCAGTTGAAAAGTAGTTTGTGATTTTACAAAATTAAAGTTTTATCTTATAATTTCATCTTTGACTAGTACAAAGTCAAATTAGTTAGCTACTTATATGTTAAATAACGAAAGTTCCCATCTAAGACGACAATGTTTAAGCCTCACCTATAAAACAGATAGTTATAAATGTGCATCTCTTTAAAACTGTTATTAAAAAACTCAACCGCGGCTGTGACCAACTACCCCAATTTAATATATAATAAGAATTTTTAAATGTTATTGGTTTTCTTGAGTAATAAATAACACTAATGCGATATTCTTGCATGATTTCGCAACTTCAACTTCACGGTCTGAAAAACAGCTGAACACTTTTTCTTCGACAAATTCAAGCAAAGTATTTTTTGACATTTAACCAAGAAGCGGTTTAGCAGGCTCACTTCAGTGGCTTCTAACTTTTATGTTAATAACTTGAATTGCAGTCGAATCTCAGTTTTAGTCAACAAAAGAATTCCGGTTTTGTGCTACAAGAGCCTGACGTCAAGCAGCAAAAACCAGTCTTCATGGCTGCGGTTGACTAATGACTTCGTGGATGTGGCCAATAAACTAGCGGTTTTTGGAAATTGCAAATAAATACTACACAACAACAACAACAACAACAACAAAAACCACAGCAACTGGAGTGTTAAATGCTGAGTTCACGAGTGTTTTGAAATAAACTGAAGCTTGTGGCCGTATTATGATGTCATAGCAAGAATTAAAGGCCCTGCCACTGTTTAAAGCCGCATCTTCACAACGGGTACAGCAGCAGAGCAATGAAGAAAGTTGACTCTTGCGGGAGAATGATAAAAGTAAAAGTTGGATTAGGAACAAAAAACCCAATGAAGAAAAAAAAAAAAAAAATGAGCTGACAGTGCTGATTTGGGTCAATCCATCCGGTTGTGTTGTAGAAGATATAACATAAGTAACAAATATTGAAGTTCATTTGCAACCAAAGAGAAATCACAAAGTTCGTAAGCTACCATCACTTACCATCATTCAGCACGGCTGCGTGTGTGTCTTCCGGCGTTGTATTGATTTGTTCCAGGTCTTGATCTTTAAGGTTGCCTGTCCGTCGTTTGCGGGCATAGGTGTGCACTGGTACAATAAGTCGGGGTCTCGGTATGCTGAACTGGTCGTCGGAGCTGTGCGATGTGCTATTTATAGAGGAAGAGCTTCCTGGCTGCCTGCGCTGTTGTTCCTTGTCATCCACGCACAGATGGTTAAGAGAATCAATAAGAATTTCTTCACTGCGACCCCGCGATGGAGGTGGTGACGGCGTGTATGACTTTGCATGGTCATTTAAGTTTTCATTGGACGTTGAAAGGAAAGCCGCCTTGGGCATTCTAAATGCTATCATCGACAAATCCGACGATCTGTAATTTTTGTCAGTGCTTGCTGCCGCATGTTGCTGCTTGGCAGGCAGAAAAGTGCGCGGAGGTGGTTTTGGTGGAAGTTGAATGTTGTCTTGCGAAATTGTTGTGCTATCAGCGATGCGTACGGCTTTTGTTCGACTTGGTGGTAGCATTGTACGCTGTGCGGGTTTTGGAGGCACCATCGGCGAAGAAGAGCTGCTTATTCGAGTATCACAGTTACGAATGGGTGGTGGGGGAGGCATAATTTGTTGCCGCAGTTGTGGCTGTGTAGCTATCACAGGCTGCACAAGTTCCGCGGTGGTAACAAGTGGAACTCTGACCTTGCCCGTTATTGCTGCTCGCTGCTCTGTCTTCCAAATCTTACGCAAATCTTTGATGTCCAACGTAGAGCAAGTTGAAGTAGAAGAGGCCATCGTTGCTGCTGTTGGTGCATAGATCAGGGTCTGTGAACGCTTTAAGGAAGGACGTTCTGTGAGAATCTGTTGACGCGGACGTTGCTGACGTTTTTCTGTGGGATCCAAAACGTAGTGATTTGGTTGTTGTACATTTTGCTGCATCACAGGTTTTTCAGTGGTCATTGGCACGTTTGAATGCTTGAAGTCACTGGACTCTACAAGATCATCCCAGCCTGAATACTGTTGGCGTAGTTTGCGTCTCAGTGTGGACGGTTTGTAGCCATTCAAATCCTTAATAGTTCTAACGATACTCTCGTCACGGTCCTGCTGCTCAAGGGCTCTTATTTGGTCCAATGTTATCTGGTACTTGCTAAGCACAGATACGCCGTCATCCAAGTAGCCGCTTTTGCTAGACTTGGAAAGCGTCGATATTGTGGCTGAAGCTCGCGCTCTCTCCGAATGCAGCGTATTGGTGTGGCTCTCCATGTTTTGATGCGCATTTAGCCAGTTGGCCTCATAAATTATTCCCATGGCATTGGTGTCTTCGAGCGATAGGCTGGCGTCAACCGCCTTGCCAGGATATCGTTTAATTTTCATTGCCTCTTCGTTTGATGCCTAGTCGCTATTTTCATATTGATTGGGAAACGACGAGATACTGCAAGAACTAAAATCATTTAAAGCCGATATTAATTTTCTATCTGAAGCAGCACCAGAACCGACAAACAAAACTCGCTACGTAAATTATGGGCTTTGGCAATGCAAACACATTCTTTCCATAGCCAGCAAGCATGGAAATCTTCAGGGCTATCGCTGAAGCTTGAAAGACGCTTCTTAGCAGCTATAGGCTGCGCACGAAGCCATATGTCGTGGTCGATGTAATTATGACTTACGACCCGTCATCACCGTTGATGAGCTATTAAAGTGGAAAACAAGCGAGAAGCACAGCCTGACCTACAGACTCGTACAACTAACCTTTTTAATACTGCAGTTTCACTAAGCTTTTCGAACAACCATCAATCCGTCTTCCACAATGTTTTTATATCGAAACTTCAAACATTACTAGATGTCTGTCTTACTGTCTGTCCGACTGTCAAAGATTTCTCTGTGTCTGCCTGTTTCTATTTACTATGTTTGTTTTAGGATTTGCTTTACGCAACAAGTAATTCGCACATGGCAGTGATGCAGGCCAACACAATCGTTTGGTTTTCTATTTCCAACTCGAGTACGTGTTGGCTGTAAAGTAAAATAACAAATGAATTGATAAGACGTTTAATAATGACCCAAAAGTTGACCAATTGCTCATAACGAATCATCAATTAATGCATTTCTATTGAGCTGCGATCTTTTAAATTGATATGCAGCATCATTTCGTTTAGAAAATGTGAATTGGAGATGAGTAAATTTCAACTAACTGGGATAGCAAAATATTTTTAATTTGAATACAAGTTATATGAATTTGAAAAACATAATAACTCCATCAAGTTAATTGAGTGCATTACTACCTCTTCTACCTCGTTATGAAGAGCCGCGCGCTAAAGTGCTAACAAGCAAAAGATATGTAAACTTATCAGTAGTGAGTAGCATAAAAATAAATAAAAACATTTTTGAAAGAATTTTAAATTGACTACAAGGAAAATTTAGCGTCTATATCAAAGAATTCCGCTAACTTGACCGCGCATCAAGAAGAATCAAGGCATTCTTGTTGTATCTGTTCAAGGGCAGGAAGACTTCAATAGCAACTACAAACTTTCTACATACAATTAATTAAAATTCATAAAACTATTTTGCTTGGTTCTTTTATCATGCGAATAAGTTGCGACAACAAAGAGGAAACCGAAATTGGTACACGAACAAGATTAGATTGACATTAGATATTGTGATTTGAACTCATACTCTATTCATGTGAACAATCGACAAAAGAAACGTTATCGACACAAAAACTCGACATTAAAACTTTATATGTTCTTATTGTTAATGGAACCTTCATAACCTCGTATCTGCGGAACAGAAAAAAAAATAAATAAATAAATACTTTCGAAAATGAAACCCAACTCGGAATGGTGTCTGGTATGCAAAACTTGAAGCTTTATTGTTAAATTAGCTACAATTCAACCATTAAAAATAATAACATGTTTCTTTTTTTCTTGCCAAGCATGATCGAGAGGTTCTGTTAATCTACGTATACGTTAAGAAAGACATGTTAATGTTAGCTTGGCAAGGTCAACAAGTTTTTTTTTTTCTTCTTTATTTCTGCAACTTTTAAGCTTCTTGCAAAACTGAACTGAACTGAGCTACGACTAGAAAACAAAACAAAAAATTCAGCATAAAATATACTATATAATAATGCTGATATAGCTATGAGCCTTCTATAGTACACTTTATTTAACTAGTTTTTAATACTTATTATTGAAGTTGCAAAATGTTTGTTCACAACAATTTGAAACACCAAAATTAAACGGAGCGCGAGATTGTTTGAAAGCGTGAAATAGAGCATAAAGTTAAATTGTCACATAACAACTCTAAAAATTGGTCTATTACAAAATCAATCTTACGGTCATTACCCTCGGTTACTTGTGGAAAGAACCATGTTGCAGTGGAGTAGATAGAGGGCGGAAATTAAGGCGATAGATAATCCCTTCGAGTGGATGTTTTTTGCACTGATTAACAGTTTACTACAAAAAAACACAGGTGCGTCGTTGGACACACGAGAGAAGCGAAGCTTTTTCGAAGTTACATAGATTTGATAGCTTAATAATTTTTTCTTTTTAATAAATTAACTTTTAAATTCAAAATTTAAAATAACATTAAATAAATTACATGTATACAGAAAACATATTTACTGCTTATTTTTTTATTGTTGAATGTCAAATTTCCACGCCAATTACGTATACGGGCATATAATGCCAGCGACTCTCCATCTCTCCACACATGGTTGTGAACTTGGCTGCACTAACTCATGCATGCGTTTGTTAATTCCATATTTATTGATATCTATTTTTTTAAAACTTAAAAACGCACTTGTCAACGCACTTGTCATAGAGTGTAAATTATTAGCTAGAGATTGCATCAACTCTGCTAAATCCCTGGCATGTGTTAACAGAGTTATTTCACTTAAAAACATGAAGAAAAAAAACTCTGTTAACCTCTGTTCACACAAGCCAGAGATTTAGCAGAGTTGATGCAATCTCTAGATAATAATTTATACTCTATGCCAACAGCACCACAAACGCATTCACAATACAAAGAAACCGATGCTGGAGACACCTTGTGGCAAATAAAAGCAAATTTTTGATAGTTGTAGCATAGCAAATACACAATCCTCTATCTATTGACAGATGTTGACGATCTACTGCAGCATAGCTTCTGTTATAATTAGCATTGAATTAACAACTATTTCTAACAAGTCTGTGTGGCCTAGTGGGTTGTGCATTGGACTCTCGTTTAAGGGGGTCTTCTCATTGAGCAACTTTTTTTTCAACTTTTTTTTTGCATTTATTTATAGCTTGGGTAGTTGTGAATATGCCCCTAAAAGGATTTTTAGAAATTCGAAATACTTTAGAAGATACAGCCTTCTTTGTGAAGCAAGGTCTGATGGACAAGAAGGTGATGGAGGTAATAAAACCAGCTTACGAAGCGCTGTCGGCAGATAATTTGCTTGAAAGATGCCTTGGATCTGAAACTCAGAATTCCAATGAGTCCTACAATTCTGTTCTTTGGTCACTTTCGCCCAAACACATCAACTCAGGCGCACGCACCATCGAAGTGGCCAATTTCATTGCAACGTGCCTCTTCAACGACGGTTTTATACCCATACTTAAAATTATGGGTTTGATGGGTATTGCGATTGGCAAAAACGCATACGAATACGCACTATCTCGCAATGAAGACAGATTGAACCGATCAGAGACTCGAGCTGCGGCATCATCAAAAGCTGGCAGAACGGCTCGCAGAGCAGAGAGGGCAGCAGAAAGCAGTTTCTACGAAAAAGAGGAAGGTGGCCTGTATGGAGCTGGCATCGCCGACTAATATTTGTAAGTAAAAATTGTCAGTTCTTTAAAACTGCATTTAAACATTTTTGATTTTTTTTTTTTTTCCCAAAAAAATTACTTCAAACTTTAAACGCGTTTATCTCGAACCCACGTTTTTCGAACTGGCGGCCATGATATCTCCAGTTCAACTGAACCGATTTTCATGAAACAAAATGGAATCGACGCAGAATTGTCACCATTCTCGGGTGAACCTCGACCATAATTTTAAAAAATTTTTTACTATTTTTTTTTTACACTAAACTACAAAAAAAAAACCCGAAATTGAAATTTTTTTTTTGAATGGCCGCCATTTTGTCAAAAAAAATCACAAAATTAAGCTTGAGGTTCACCCGAGAATTACATCTATACTGATTATAACCCCGTTTTTTTTTTCATTTCAGACGCTCCGGAGACCCGGAATCGTGGCCGCCGTGACGACACCTTTTTTTTCACCACCAACTTTGAAGTCTCATTACTTTTTGAACAGCCCACGTATCGAAGCAAAAAAATTTCTTTATTTACTTTGAACCTTTTGTAATACAATAAATAAAAAAAGTTTTCAATTATTCTTTGCGTTTTCAAATAAGAATTTTTTTAAAAAGGGTCCAAAAAACGGGTTTTGAATGAGAAGACCGCCTTAAGAGGACCTGGGTTAGATCCCCACGGACAGGCCAAAGAATATTTTTAGTATTTAATATTAAAGAGTTAAATTTTCTTGTTGCAATAAGCACTAGCAATAAAGAAACCATAAAATTTCCAAGAAAAAATCTGCTGAAAATTTTTCAGATTTTACTCCAAGCAAATCACAGAACGAGGAGTAAAAAGCTTCGCTTCAAAAAAAGCTTATTTAGAAAAATTTTTTTATAATCAATAAGAAATTTTAAATAAAAGGAGCAAGATAAAATTTTAAATGATTTTCTCGAAATTTATTCCTAAACTTATGAAAAACAGAGCCGGGCTTTGAGTTTTTAATAAGTCTGAAAATCAAATTTATCATTATCATCACTACCATTAAACGGGAGTTCCAAAAGATAAATTTAGACTTGGCACAAGTGGTTCATTATGGTTCATATTGGTTCACCAATAATTAATTTTCAGAAATGTACGAAACACATTGCTAGGGATTGAATATTGATGTAAGATACAAACTTATTATAAGAAAACCGACTTTTCACTCGAATCCCAATGTCGAACTATTGCCAGAGAACTATTGTGTTTCCGCATAACTGTTTTTTAACCGTTCATTGACTACTACATTATGGAACTTGGAGCTGGGTACTGATACAGCCTTTGCTGACATTTTCATTATAATCAGTTGATACTGAAATATTGTGATCATATAAATCCGTATCTATTGATTCCTATTCTGGTTAAGATCAAGCGAAAAGATTTCTGAACTTTTCACAACTTGGGAAAAATGTTTGTCAGATGTTCTTAACATACTATAATTACCTAAATTAATTGCATTTGTCTTTCAGATACTGTACAATTATTATAAGCTTCAAAAATTTTTAATTTTCTAGCCAATTTACACATGTGACCATGGTCGTAGCCAGGATATCAGCAAAGGGGGTATGATACTATTTCTTAAAAGTTTGAAATTTGATTTGTAAAAAGTTTCATTGACTGAAAAGAGTTGAATTTGAAGTTAAAGATAGTAACTTTTTTCAATGAAAAGTTTTTTAATAGATAAATGTGTTGCTATAAAATCACAAAATCTCAAAAATTTTTTAAATGAATATTACGGGTATTCACAATTGCGTGGTTTTGAGTATGGTTAAAAAACCCCCGTGGTAATAATACCACACTTTACCAAGTAGTTTTCAAATTTGTTATTATTTTACATGAAAGCCCTAAAAACCAAAAGCGTGGTAATTTTAAGTAGCCCAAGGATATGTTTATTGAACGTGGTTTTTATATTGCCATAAGCAGCTGATCGGTTGCCAGTTATTTTGTTTTTGAAAAAATGGACCAGCTGAATTATTTGACATACAGTGGGTGGCCAAATTATTAGGGACACTGCTCACTTTTATTAATTTTCTTGTTTTAAGCAACTGTTTGAGCTACCAAAGTAGTTTTTAAAGGTTTGTTTTATTTTTTATTGCTACTGGTATCATAATTATTGTTTTTGGTAAGTGGCAGCACTGGGAGCATGCTTCATTTGTTAATTATCTAATGTTTCTTCTTATTCGGTTAGGATTTTAAAAAAGTGCGGTTTGCTGTATTGTCGTGTTTAACACAGCCTTATTATTTTTTTCCAGTTTTCACGTCTTAAAAATTTAAAAAGTAAGTAATGGTTCTTATAACAATACTTTTTTAAAAGTTTTATCTGTGAATTAACATTTTCTTAACGATTTGGTGCGAAAACTTTAAACTTCCTCCTTTGTAGAATGGGCAAGGCTTCGGACACTTCTCCAAGAAAATGTAGGGAAATCCACACGTTGCTAGTGCACTCCACACATTCACAGAGAGAGATAGCAACAATTGCAGGGGTTTCAAAGTCTGTTGTCAATCGAATTAAAATAAAAATTGATAAAAATGTAAATCTCGAAGCAGACCGTGTAGGAAAATGTGGCAGGAAAAGGGTTACAACTGCTCGTGCTGATCGAAGAATCAGAGACATCTGTTTAGAAAATCGGAAAAAGAGTGTTGCCAGTCTCACTACGATGATAAACAACGAAGGTGTAAAAGTTTCGGCCAGAACAGTCCGGAGGCGGTTAGCCAAAGAGAATCTGATAGGTCGTCGGCCCACCATAAAAACACGCCTAACCGAGGCTATGAAAAAGAAACGACTGCAATGGGCCAGACAACATCGATATATGACTGTGGCAGATTGGAGTCGAGTAAATACATTTTTCTTAAATAGTACGATGCATCATTAATGATTTTCTTTTGGTAATTGTAATCTTTTACAGGTGTGTTTCTCCGACGAGTCAACGTTTCAAATTTTGGTTGACAAAAGTTCTTTTGTCAGACGACGCCCTGGAGAAAAATACAATTCGGATTGCCTTGTGGAGAGGGTTAAACATCCGGTTAGTGTTATGGTGTGGTCTGTCATCTCAGCCAAAGGCATGGGACGCCTATACATCGTGGAAGGGACGATGAAACAAGACCAGTACAAACGAGTTCTGGAAACCCGGCTACTGCCGCAGCTTTATGAATGGTTCTCTGACAACGATGAGTACATTTTTATGCACGATTCGGCACCTTGTCACAAAGCCAGGAGTGTTACTGCATTCCTGGCAGAAAAAAACATTGCAGTTTTGCCTTGGCCAGGGAATTCACCGGACATGAACCCCATTGAAAACATGTGGGAGCTCACCAAACGGGCGTTTGCGAAAAAAATGATCACCAACAAGCGCCAGTTGATTGAAACTCTGATCAGCGAATGGCACCACAACTCTGATCTCCAAAAAAATGCAAAAACATGTATAGAGAGCATGCCTCGACGCCTTGAAGCTCTTATTGCAGCTAAAGGTGGGATCACTAAGTACTAACACTTTATATTGTTATATTTAAATATTGCTTTTATGAAAAATAATAAACAGTTTTTCCTAAATTTTTTGTTGTTTTTATGATCACAATAGACCACAGATACAAATAAAAAATACATAAAAGACCTAAAACCATTAATTTGCCTGAAAAAATCAGCTAAGCTAGAAAATTTTAAAATCTCCGTACTGTCCCTAATAATTTGGCCACCCACTGTATGTTTGTTTACGTTTTGAGTAGCGTTGCCAACTATTTTAAAGGGTTCTCATAGTTGTGGTTTTCAGGTATGGTTAAAAAGCCCACAATATCATGATACCACACAACTGTGAGTACCCTTATTATATTGCTTTAATTTCCAGCACTACAGCACTTTAAACATTTATTATAATATTATGTATATTGCTTTAATTTTTTTTGACGTCTAGGGGGGTAACTTTTCCCCTTACTACTCCCATGCTTATGACATGCTAGCTGCTCGTCAATATTTCGATTACGATTAATACAGACAGAGTTGCTCAAAGTTGTCAAAGTGCTCAAAATAGCAATTTGTAATTTACTACACACGAAGAGATACTAAAACAATTTTCAAGTTTATTTCAACAAATAAAAATTGTCAAATCGGCTCAAGAGTTCAAAAAACCGTAAACTTTGGTACAGTGAAATAAAAAAGCTCTCAAATGAAAGAAGACCAAAAAAAAAAAAAACTTCCAACAAATTTTCCGTACAAATTAAGACTAATTTTATTATAAAATAGCTCCTAAGATAGGGCTGCCATAGGTCCCGGTTTTTTAATGCTTGCCCCGGTCCAACGTTAATATGTCCCAGATTTATTTTAAAAGGTTCCAATCTAAAGATTTAATTAGGAGCAAATTTGCAAAAATACATTTTTTAAATTTACGACTACTTTTTAAATGTGAAATAGTGGTCAGATCATCTTTGATTTTCAGTAAGTTGAGCTCCTCCCTAGCAATAATCAAAAATTGATATATCACCTGCAGAATCCAATCTCTTACAAGCAACAGCTGTTTTTCATTAAATTTATTGTTTGCTTGTATTCTTTGCCTGCTGTAACTTTTCATGTTCATTTTTGAGTCAAAGTTTGTTTGTTTATATGCTTATATTGTTTCTTACTGCCTTAGAAAATACCAAAGAGGAAGTGTAAATTCCTTCCCACATATACAGCAGAGTGGTTCTTTATAAAACGAGGTAGAAGTGATCACGATTCTTTGTGTTGTTATATTTCCATAAAGCACGGTGGACGGTTACACATTGTTGACCACATCGCAAGTGCCAAAGATAAATCGATGCTTTATGAAGCTTCAACTTTAAAAGACATTTTTTCGTTTTTTGTGAAACAAAACACCACACAATGTCAACTGATCTCTGCCGTTGAGTTAACAACTGCATATAAAATAATTGATCACCATCAATCGTTTAGCTCAGTAAATTGTACTACTAAACTAAGTGCACTCTTGTATCCGGACTCGTAAATAGCAGCAAAGCAATCAAACGCTAGAACCAAAGCAACAGCTTTAATAAAGAACGTTTTGGCTTAGCATGCATTTGCAAATTTTGTAGAAATATTAATTAAAAACGTGCCTTTTTATGTAATTTCAAATACCTTTAAAAAATCTTGTAGCTTTTAGTACTGATAATACCAATACTAACTTTTGGTGGAAGGAAAAGGCAGGAAATAAACTTTTTTTATTAATTACAAAAGACTTCAGAAAAAAAATCGAGGGAATTGGTTGCCCTGCTCATATACTTCACAACACAGTTTCGACTGCTGTAGATGTGATGTCAATCGATGTGGAGTGTGTGGTGATTAAAATATATAAATATTTTTCTATATTTACTGTAAGAACGGAGCGGACTAACGAATTTTGCGACAATGCGGACACAACTTACAAATGAATTCTTCTTCTTATAGAAGAAGCTGACTGAAAGAAATTCGTTCAACATTAGAGCGGTAGAAAGCATAATTCAATGCAAAGTCAATTTTAATTTGACTTGCACAGAGTTTTACAATTATATTTAAGGCAAGCCGGAAATTTTTAAACAAGTTCTAAGTAATGAAAAATATGACTGAAATTTTTATTTCCGAATTTTTATTGAAGAATGAAATCTAGTCTTTTATGTTGAGAATTAAATGTACATTAAAAAAAATAATATGAAAATATAATTGTTGTAACTTTATTTTAAAGTTTTTTTTTTTGTCGACAGTTGTTTCACCAAAGTTTCCCGGTTTTGCAATAAACATATCTGGCATCCCTATCCTAAGACATTGAAACTTATTTCACAATTTTAACTTCCTGACAGTCATTTTATTTTTGTTTGGAGTTGATTCATTTTAAGTAAAATTTTATCATTGAAAGTTATTTCTTTTTTGTTGGGACTTATTCTATATTATTCGTTGGGCCTTATTTTATCAGGAAATATCTCCTAAATATTAGGATTTATTTATTTGGGAGTTATTTCAGTTTTACTGGGACTTATTTCACTTGGTGCAATTTTATTGGAACTTAAATCATTTGGAAATTATTTGACGGTACTGTTAACCTTTTGGGAAAATTTCTGTGAACATTTGACAAACGAATCTTCTTTCTTAATCGGCAACTTTTCAGAAGAGCGAAAAGAGTGTTAAAATGCCGAACAACATGTTTTCTGTATAAATTGAAAGAAATCTTATACTAGACATTTACACACAAATTAAAGTAAACATATTTTTTCCTAATCTAAGAGCAAAAGTTTTCTTTAAAATTGCTAAAACAAAAGATCAAACAATTTGTCAAATGGATTCCTAACAAAAAAAAAATAAAAAAAAATAAAAAATAAAACAAAAACAAGTCTATCAAAATTATTTTTATTAGAAAAGAAAATAATTAAAGCAACTTATGTCAACACAGGCCGTTTTTTAAATTGAAATGTGGTGAATTTTTAAACTTTACTTTTGACAAAACAACTCTTTTAAAAGTAGCTCTTTTGTCAAAACGGAGTTATTGAAAATGGGCTTGGGCTATATGGAGACAGGTTGTTTTGTCAAATGGACGTTAATGGCCATTAAAAAAAATTTTTTTTAATTGTCTGAGAAAAGTTGTTTTGTCAAATTCCATTTGAGAGGTCGATTTGCCAATTGCGTATTTTATATTCTTAAAGTCGTAGAAATACGGCAAAATTGTGCAATTGTCGTAGAATACTTGGAAAATTGTGTTATCTCGAGTGAAGTCGTTTAGTTAAATGCCCACAGATTTCTTGACGCTCATGCTTCTACAGATTTTAAAGCGTTAGAATTGTGTAAACTAATAGGTCATTCAATAAGTCCGTAGGACAAGTAAGAAAAAAACAAAATTTTGATAAAACTCGAATATATTATTCGACATGGATGCCATCGAGAGCGATACAACGAATATAGCGATTTTCCAACTTTTCCATACCACTTTTATAGTACGATTTCTCTTTATCGTCAAAATAGGCCTCAGTTTCAGCGATTACTTCATCATTGCACTTGAATTTCTTTCCAGCAAGCATTGTCTTGAGATCGGAAAACAGAAAAATGTCGCTGGGGGCTAAATCTGGAGAACACGGTGGGTGGGTAAGCAATTCGAAGTCCAATTCATTCAATGTTGCCATCGTTTTCATCGATTTGTGACACGGTGCCTTGTCTTGGCGAAACAACACTTTTTTCTTTTGCAAATGTGGCCGTTTCTTGGCGATTTCAGCCTTCAATCGATCCAAAAGTGCTCAGTAATAGTCGCTGTTGATGGTGGTTCGTTTTTGGAGATAGTCGAATGAATATTATTCCTTTCGGATCCCAAAATACAGACGCCATCACCTTACAAGCCGACTGTTGGGTCGTTGCTCGCTTTGGATTCGGTTCGTCGACTGCTGTCCACTCAGCTGACTGTCTTTTGAATTCTGGTGTGTAATAGTGAAGCCATGTTTCATCCATTGTCACATATCGACGATAGAATTCGATTTTATTGCGGTTTAACAGCGCCAAACACTCCTCTGAAGCATAAATTCGTTGTAGTTTTTGGTCGACTGTGAGCTCACGCGGCACCCACTTTGCACACAGCTTTCGCATACCCAAATATTCGTGTAAAATGGTAAAAACACTACCATCTGATATCTTTACAATGTCAGCTAGCTCGTGCACCTTCAATTTGCGATCGTTCATATCCAATTTGTGGATTTTTTTGATGTTTTGTGGAATAACAGTCCGATTTGGGCGTCCAATGCTCTCTGCATCATTTGTGCTGGTACGATCACGTTTAAATTCAGCAATCCACTTTTCTACCATTTGTCTCGATGGAGCAGAGTCCGGATAATGTTTATCAAGCCATGGTTTGGTTTCCACTGTATTTTTTTTCAACAAAAAGCAATGCTTTATCAAAACTCGAATTTCACTTTTTTCCATTTTTTTTTTTTTTCAACAACAATAGTTGCCACAAATTTTTAAACGTATCGTTTAAATAAAAATCGTATGGAATAAAATTTAGTAACGCCATCTATGTGCCATCGTATGGACTTTTTGAACGTACTGTTATATCTGAAGTATAATAAACGGTCCATTTATAACCTTTTATGAAAATTACCCGAATAATTTACCTAATATACACCTGCTTATTAAAAATTTTGGCTACACTGGACACTGGCACCACAACCACACCTGAGTTACTTTCTAGGCTTTGAGGAGGATAAAAAGAATCCAAAGAAACTCAATCAAAGAGTCAAGTTTTAGAAAATAATAATAATAACCTAATATTTTTTCCAATTTTGAGTCAATTAAATGTTTAGTGAGCACCAGTTTCTGTACAAATTTCAAGTAAAGTTCAAGTAAAGTTCAAACTGTGTGGGTAGTTTGATTATATGTCAAAATGAAGAATATTCATTCAATTGTACGCGATTTGAAATAGAAAATAATTAAGTATTTTCTTGATATTCATGCTTTATTCCTATAAAAAAACCTTTAAACACCATATTTAAGATACTAGTACTTATATTAAGACAATATTTTTTAAAAATCAGTAGAAAGTTTTGATATCTCAGTTTGAAGAACAGCTGTTTAAAGCTACTCAAAGAAATTTTTTAAGTAAAGTTCAAGCAAATGTTGAGAACGGGAGAGCGACATTTTGCTTATTATTCTTCTCGAGGTCAAAAAAAAAAAAAAAAAAGATGTTAAGAAAAACGCTTTCAAGCAAAAAGATCTATAATTATATCGGCTGAAGAAGTCATTCGGGAATCCGCAAAAAAATCACGCAAAAAAAATGTGACTCCCATTGCGAAAAGCTATCTACGTCACAGCCATGTTGTAATTACTTTGTGGATATGAAAAGATCAAGCAAGTGTGCTTCCGGCTTAAAACAAAACTTGCACTTATTTCAGACTTAATGGTTCCAGTCAATGCCAGTTCATTCTAGTTTTACCGAAAGTATCAGCACTACACAATAAGACACTTAAATAGTGACTCATGCCCTCAATACTACATTATTTTGCAATTCATTACTCGACATTGCTATGTTCTCTGAAAACGTCTTGAAATCGATACAAAAGCTTTATAGACAAAAAAACAAAAACAAACATTGAATACATATCTAGTTATGTAGATCAGTTGTGGAATCAAAACGAACTCTGGATAAATGTAGAGAAATGCAAACAATGTTGAAACACCAAATCGGACCATAAAGCGAATCCACACTTGTTTTGATGTTTCAATATTCAAAGTTGTTATTTTGAAACGAGTGATTGGGAAATCCAAAATTATTCAACACATATTTGCTTTTGTAAATCACACTCTATTGGATTGATGATTATCTCCCGGTTGACTTGTTTTGCTTGAACAGTTTTAAATTTATAATACTTGGAAATATTTTCTTATCATAATTTCATCATGTGTTGCTCGTTTTGAATATACGACATTAAATTAAAAACTTCGAAAACTAGCCAATTGACACAGATCAGTCAGTGTTCATGAAAATGACCTTATGTGCAAGTAATCAGCGGAACTTAACGAGGTAAAGTAAGATTTTCGACTAACGGGCCAATACATTCAGGTCATTTGTGGTTAACTAGATAACCAGAGGTCATATACTGCAAACCCAATTAATCAACGCTTGATGATTTTTCAAATCATTAATCATTGGTAGTGTTTAATTAGATTTGGTGTTTCGACTGGCTGACCACGCTGCTTCAGAAGATTGATTATAATCAATTTTATTTTTTTTTTTCATTTATATTTGTTGTTAACTAATACGCGTTTCGACATCGTCGATTGCATCCTTTGCCTGCAAACATCTTCAAACAAAACAAAGGAGACAGAGCGTCCAATGACCGCAAAATGTCGAAAACCGACGAAACCGGAATACAGTGGATCTCATGTAACACTCCAACTGAACAGCAAGATGCACAAAATACGTGCTTCACTTTTACTTTCATTTAAGCGTGCAGAAATATTTAGAATGCAGAATTATTCAAAAAACTTTTATTTCCAAATATGCAGGTATGGAAGTAGTACCAATGTTCAGTTATTCCGTGTTGTTTTTTTTATTTTGCATTTAAATTTTTCCGTCACTTTACACCTGCACCCACGATTGCGATTGATTATGACCGGTTACAAGTAAGTCGGTGCTGCTTCAAATTATTTTTTAATTACCGTATGAATTCTTTTCCCTTTTTTTTTATCTAAATTGCTAATTTTTTTATTAATGTATGCGATATTTTTCTTTTCACTTTGTTTTCCGTGTTAACGTTGCGCGTCACAAGTTTGAGTCGAGTTTCAAGCCCGTTGTCCACTTAAACCGCAACACATACAACTCCGTCAGTATCATTCGAGTGAATGATCAGACAAGCTACAACGAGTTTCTCCCGACCACTTTAGCGTAGCAATATTCGATGTCGAATTCGAATACCAAAACATAAACAAACACATTTATAATGCAGCAACAACAACAGCAAGCAAGAGAAACAAACCGGGAGACACTAAATTAATCTTGATCAAAAGATCAAAAGGCATACCGTAGACGGTACTAACTTAAATTTAACTTTTTTTTTAAAAATATATATTTTAAATTATGTAGATGGAAAAAAATTAAATAAATAAAAATTAAAAAAAAAACACATAAAACTAGTAAAAAAAATGAGTCTATTGATTAAAACAGATTTTTTTTTATAATCATAAAAATATCATTGATTGTTGGTATATTGCTTTTTATTCCATATTTTTGTGGCGACAATAAATAACGACTAAACTCAAAATGGCGTAAAAACGATATTTTAATTGCACTAAATACGACCTTTTTTCTGAAATATGTGAACTCTTAAACCAACGAAATATGTGCAGACATAAGCTCAGTATGCTATAGAAACAAAAATAAAATTCCCATAAGAAGTACATTGAGTTTTTTGACAGCGAACAGGCAGCTTCGGTAGGTAGTACGCTGTTGAATGAAAAAATTTGTTCAGTGTAGCCAAGTTCACAACCATGTGTGGAGAATTAAAATGTCAGAATTTCGCTGGCATTTGTATGAACGTACATTTAATTGCCTTGGAAATTTGACAATCAACAATAAAACCAAAAACAGTAAGTATGTGTTGGTGTTGATTTTGTTATTTAACAAATTTATTTAGTTTATTGAGTGCTTTTTCTTCACACATAAAATTTTGACTCTACACCAAAATTTCGCGTGTAGAATTATATGCCCAAAAATTTTCGTTCCTACAGCATACTAAGCTATAAGTGGTAATCTATTCTGTGTAAAAAATAGATTTCTCCATCCTTTCAAAGATTAGCACTAAAGAAAATGCCATATCGCTTTTTTACGATATTTTGAATTTAGTCGTTATTTCTTGTGGTCACAGATATCTGTGTCGTAATCTCAACTAATCTCAAAATATCGTAAAAAACGATATTTCAATTGCACTAACTACGACCTTTTTTCTGAAATATGAAAACTGTTAATACAACGAAATATATGCAGACATAAGTGGTATCTATTCTGTGCAAAAAAATGGATTTCTCCATCCTTCCAAAGATTAGCAATAAAGAAAATGCCATATCGCTTTTTTACAATATTTTGAGTTGAGTCGTTATTCCTTGTGGTCACAGATTCGCTTCTGAACTATTTCTACGATAAAAGGTTCTTCATTTTTAAAGTCTTTTATTTTAATATACTGATAGATCCACAACACAATAATGACAATGCTTAAGAAATAAATGTTACCAAATAAATTTGCCTAAAATTAAAGGTACACAAGTACCCTTTTGAACAATTCTCCTTTCGACACGATCGTGATCATCATTAAGCCACAAAAAGTTTTAAGAATTTCTCTGCGAAAAATGAAAAGATTTACATTAAAATAAATGCCTAAAAATTCTAAAATAACTATGTTCCCAATTTTAGCTGGTCTCGTTCGTCGTCGTTGAAAGACTTTAAAAGGCTTAACCGCCCGACCGCAAGGTTAAAGTAATGTGAGAAAAGGAAAACAAAATATTTATTTCTGATTAATGTTGATCCAAAAACACGAATAGAATTGCAGTGCATCATTTCATTTGGCAAAATAGTTTATATGAAAAAAAAAACTAAGAAAATTGAAACTAAATTGCATTGATTAACACAATGGCTACCTCAGTGCATTTACTTCATTTATAATAAAGCATTTTTACTTCAGAAATTTTGTTAATATTGGTATATCTTTCTTTTAGAAGATATCCTTTTTCTTATTTTCACACATTACGTCGAGTGTACTTCGAGTATACGCTAGACTCCAATAAAAAGTAGTGAGAATTAACTGCTATAAATGCTGGCAACAGATTTCCTACAATTATTGTAGTAAAATACGACAGCACAAATATAAAAATATTCTTAGTTGAGTGTATTATGCGATTTTCCAGCATTATTTTTTTTCTATCTCTATCTCTATCTCTATCTCTATCTCTATCTCTATCTCTATCTCTATCTCTATCTCTATCTCTATCTCTATCTCTATCTCTATCTCTATCTCTATCTCTATCTCTATCTCTATCTCTATCTCTATCTCTATCTCTATCTCTATCTCTATCTCTATCTCTATCTCTATCTCTATCTCTATCTCTATCTCTATCTCTATCTCTATCTCTATCTCTATCTCTATCTCTATCTCTATCTCTATCTCTATCTCTATCTCTATCTCTATCTCTATCTCTATCTCTATCTCTATCTCTATCTCTATCTCTATCTCTATCTCTATCTCTATCTCTATCTCTATCTTTATCTCTTTTTTTTTTTTTTTTTTTTTTTGTAGTGCTGGTTGAGTGCAAAAGACCACAAAAGGAATTATTGTAGAAGATAGACCACAAAAGGTAGAATTTCGAACTTCTATCGTAAAATATTTTTAATTAAAAAATTAAATTAACCGGCTAAAGTAGAAATCATTACAATATCATTTATCTCCTACTTAAAAAGGAAGTTATGTCAACTTTTGTAATGGCCTTGAACTCAGTTTTTATATAAAAACCTATGCAGAGATGTAGTTACTATTTTGTCTACCATTTTTTGTTACTGATTCTGAAAGGTGAAAACTAGAGGAATTATTTTATTTGCTGTTCATTAAGCTCCGAAAGCAAGAACAGATCGAAAATAACAATTATTTCATATAATCCCAAGAAACAAATATTTTTTATAACATAATTTAAGAAACCAAAATAATTCTTTGGAAGCATAATCTTTACTCTACAATTATGAAGATACATATCTTGTTCAAATCCTGAGATATGCTTTTTCAAAATCACCAAAAGCAGTAAAAGTGTGAGTTTCCGTACTTTGTTTCTCATGAAAATATTTCAGGATATGCTGCAATTCTTTATTATACTAGATGTTAAAATAGGCGTACCATGTCTTTTCCTATACCGATGTTGTGGGCAAATCCATTAAGCCACGCTAAAGAATCTTTGTAAGTAGTTTTGTATAAATCAACCATTTCAATATTCCAGTAAAAATGCATAGAAAATAAAATACGAAAAGAAATAAGTAAAATCCGCTTAAAGACCTCTGCCTCATTCGGAAAATCGATCTGTGCCATCAGCACCCATAGTGATGCAACCTTCTTTTCAGGAGATGATTTGAAATTTCATCACATATTATTTAGTAAGAGAGGTCCAAGTTCTATTGATATTTGGCATCAAATTATAATGACACCAATCTAAATTAATAAATGATAAATGCTTTTTTCGCAGATGAAGTCAGAACTGTTAGTATCTGACTTTTACACCAGGAAAGCGTTCTATATACTGAAATTAAGATGAGCAGTCTTAGAGAGCGGCAGCTTATGATGCAATACTGAGGAAGTCATGAAAGTACTCAAGTGAGTTTCAATCTAGTGACTGGGGGATATTTGTAGATGTTACAATGACAAGATTAAAATAAGTCCACCATTGTTTTCATCATAGCAACATTTATGCATTCATACCAGTTGCGGATATAACCGCATTGAATAGAATAGAATGATTGAATATATTAAATCAATCTACAGTGCCTCACAGCTTATTTCATGCAGTTTCAACTCAAAACTTTTGTTACACTATAATTAAAAAAAAAAGGAGGTAAGATATTGCAAAGATTTAAATGTCATATTTAAGAAAAAAATTAATTTAAAAACTTTAAAAATGCAAAAAAATGTTGTTTGTGATAACTTATAAACACAAATTTGCTTAATTTCATGGCACAGCTTATTTCATGCAATTAAATTTAGATCTTAATTTACAAAAATATTTAAAATTTTACATAAAAATTAATATTGAATATAAAACCCCTTTGTATTTGTTATATCTTGATGTCTTTAACCGACTCTAAAAAGGAGGAGGTTCTGAAGTTCGTCGGTTTCTGTTTTTTTTTTTTTTTTTTTTTTAAATGAATGTACATCGATAACTCCCAAACCATATGCCTGATTGCCGTAATTTTTGGGGGACAGATAGATATCATAAGCATGGAGGTGCCCGTACAAAAGTGGGCGGTAGATCTCGCAATACTAGATCCTACTGTATCTCGAATAATATTGGCACTAGGGTACTGCAATTTAGTGTAGGGGTAGGCACAATTATTACAAATTACGTGCAAGAAAATGGGCGTAATTCGACAAATGGGCGTGGCAATATTAGAAAAACAGTGTATCTTGAATAATTTTGAGGCTAGAGTACTGCAATTTAGTATAAGGGTAGGTATTATTATTACAAATTATCGTCAATAAAGTGGGCGTTATTCGACAAATGGGCGTGGCAGTATTATAAAAACACTGTATCTCGAATAATATGGACACTAGGGTACTGAAATTTAGTGTAGGGGTAGACACAGTTAATACAAATTACGGTCAAGAAAAGGGGCGTTATTTGACAAATAGGCGTGGCAATATTAGAAAAATAGTACATCTCGCATAATATTGATACCATAATACTGCAATTTAGTATAAGGGTAGGCATTACTATTACAAATTATGGCCAATAAAGTGGGCGTTATTCGACAAATGGGCGTGGCAATATTATAAAAACACTGTATCTCGAATAATATGGACACTAGGGTACTGAAATTTAGTGTAGTGGTAGGCACAATTATTACAAATTGCCGTCAACAAAATGGGCATTTGACAAATGGGCGTGGCAATATTAGGAAAAGAGTATATCTCGAATAATATTGATACTATGGTACTGCAATTTGGTATAGGGGTAGGCATTATTAGTAAAAATTACGGTGAAGAAAGTGGGCGGATTTCGACTACTGGGCGTGGCACTGAAATTTATTGTAGTACAGGGGTAGACAGAATTATTAAAAATTATGGTCAATAAAGTAGGCGTTATTCGATAAATGGGCGTGGCCATACTAGATAAACACTATCGTAGTTAATATTGACGCTGGGGTACTGAAATAATGTACAGGGGTAGGCACAATTATTGGAAATAAATCTCCAGAAAGTGGGCGCTTATTTAACGAAGGGGCGTGGCAATATTTGAAAAACACTATGTCTCGAATAATATTGACACTAGGGTAATAAGACTCGTTACAAGAATGGGTATAATAATTTCAAAACATGTGACATCTAATTTAAATTTAAGAGGCAGATATTTGAAATAACCAACAAACTTTCAGAATTTAATAGAACAGATTTTTTCGGAACAATTGTACTAATGTTGTTTATACTCTTTTTTCGAAAATTTATCATATTCTCTGAAAAGGAAGAAATAAAAATTTAAAAAAAAAAAACAACCGACTACAAAATCACTACAAAGTAAAAAATAATTTTAAAAATACTTTTCCTTTTAATTTCTTAGTCATATTTGATAATTTATTTAAACATATTATTATATATGAAATCTAATTATCTTAATTTTTTTCTCATTTGTTTTTAAAATTATTTTTTACTTTGTAGTGATTTTGTAGTCGGTTGTTTTTTTTTTTTTTTTTGGATCGAATCTAAAAGATTTTGAGAAGTTGCTGGGGTAATTTTGTTCCGCTTTTATATTGCTTCATGTCTGTCTCAATTCATGTCTGGGCTCTGTGCCAGCGGGTCCATTTAGATCGCGCAGTTCTAAATCAACAAAACTTACACAATACCAGATTTATGCTTTGGTTCATTGCCTTCGTAGAAACGGAATGTTTTCGGTATTCCAAGATTCATTGCACTTTGATGCATATTTTTATTAATATTGAGATAAATATGATTTTGTCCATGCTACTTTCAATGAATTCCAAATTTCTAGCCCCAGCTGACGACATGCAGGCCCAAGTCAATAAGCTACCACCACCATGGTTAACTATAGCTTTTAAATTTTCTTTTTAATGCTCAGTAATAGGCTTCGGCCATACGAATGACATGCTATCAGAGCCAAAGATGTTAAATTTAGACTCGTCCGAGAATGTAACGCTGTTCCAGAAGTCCGGCTTTATATTGATGTGCTTCTTAGCAGACGCAAGTCTATTCTGCTTGTATGTTTTTTTCGCATATGAAGAATTTTTTTATAATTCCACCACTAAAGTAGTGGTCTCGGAGCTAGCGGCGGACAGTTTTTTTATTGCACGACTAACCTAGACTTTGCTGTATCTCCATGACTAGGTTTGGAGCCGTTAACTTTGGGTTCACATTGATTTTATGTACAATAAATGTGGTACTCTTAATTAAAATGATACACTTATGTTTTGGCTTTTGTGTACTTTATAAAATTCATTAAATCACATATAAGTTCTTGCATTGATTAATACGATATTAATAAATTAATTTTGAATTATTGAGATATCGCCTAGCGGCGCACAACCGCATTAATTTTACTTCGTAACTCAACTGTCAATTGTTAGGTCGTCGTTGTTAGCTAGCCACGCTTCGTCGAGTTTTTGTCTAGCTGTCCTTCTCATCGTCCAATTTGTCAGTATTGCCGACACAGTCTTCGTCCAAGTTAAGGCAGAACCAAAATAGACCAAACGTGACGATTGCAACTTGCCGAACGTCTGACGAGTTGAGGCGCTAGCAGTTCGGTTCTAACGGGAGAAAACGTATGGACAAGCTGTTTCGTTCAGCTTCGTTAAATTACGTTTGTTCATTTTGGGCAACAGCATTGAATTGCATTAAAGCGAACATTTTCGTCTCTACTCGTTAAGCCCGTATGATACTTCATTTTTTTGTCCAATTTTAAAATCTGAAAACAAGTGGTGCGTGGGCAGGACAGACAAATTTTGTAAGAAAAGGATAATAGTAATTACTTTATCATTTCTGGTGTTTTTAAGAGCAGGTGTATTTAATAAATAAATATTAGCTACACACATCATTTCTCATTCACCATCCATTGTTCTTAAATAGTTGTGTTTACTCTTAAAATGTCAAATTAGTTATTAACAGCAAAATTTTTCACAGTCAACATTTGATCGAAACTTAACGACGAACGAATTGAGAGAATCGTCAAAAACAATGCATTGAACATGCAGTACGTCCCACATTTTTTTTCTCCAATTCGTACTATATGCTTACGCACTCACACCAATTGAATCAATGCATTCGTACTATTTGAACTGCTCTAGTTTTCATTTTCAATGAGAAAAAATGAGCAATTTAATGAAGTATCATACAGCCATTTCAGAGCAACTCGTCTATTTTGGTTGGGCCTTTAGAGTTAGCAGTCAGTAGTTCCGTTCACTCCTCGTTAAATGTCGCCCGTCTGAGTTATTGTCTGCTAGTCCGACAGACTCCTTTCCCACATAAATCATTCATCGCTCTGGTTGAAAATATTTTTTGGTGGATTTCTACCATTACAATGAGCTCGATTTTCTACACTGTAGCAGGACTCAAATTTAACATATGGTGACATTTTCCGCTGGGATTGCTTTTAAAATGATTTTTAAAATGATATAATTGCAATTCTCCCTGCCTAATTTTCGTACGACGACCCATTTTTTCAAAATGTGCTTCTTTATCGTTACATGTACTTTATTACACTAAAAATTGACTACAGATGACTACTAATACTTGAAAGAGAACATACAAAATTAAATTTCCAGCGACACGCTGGCACCAAAGTGAAGACAAGCATCTGCATGAATAAGCTGTGACCTGCATTTCTTCCATGGCCAAAAGCTTGTTTATCTATTTTTATGTACTTTGTTTTGTGTACTTTGATCAAAAAGAATGAATTTCTTAGCCCCTATTTACAATTTGTTGATTTTCTTTTTAGTTTTTAAGATACAGTATTCCAAAGTTAAAAAATAGCACTGCATGAAATAAGCTGTGAGCCACTGTATTTTAAGAAAAATTTATAAAAAAAAACATGAAAAGATTTTGTTCCTTAAATATAATTGAAGCGTTGACGCGAATAACGTTGTAAGCGACAAATTATAAGTTTTCAGTAATTGACAAAAACGTTGTTAATGACGCACTTAGAGCCATTTGATTTCGGTTTCCAATTTGTTGGTGTAAGAGCATGGCCAGAGCATGCCACCAAAAAAGCATTTTTGGTTAATTTGTCGCTTACAACGATATTCGCGTCGACGCTTCAATTATTTTTAGTATACGTGTGTAAAACCTGATTTTGACGACAAGTTTATGATGCTGCAAGACTCAAAAATTCAAAAAATACTTTTAAACAAAACATCAGTAAAGCATTTCATGAAACTACCTTGCAAGAAAAAAAATATTCCTCGAACAGCCATATATGGCGTCTAACGCATTCACAGAAATATTCGTCCAACTTTGGTTGCTATTTGGTTTCTCATTCATTTACGATAAAAAGTTAGTATTGTTGTTTTTATTTTTCCATAATTAGGAGCTCCTCCCATGCGATGTCTAAAATAAGATTTTGTTCGATTCCTTCTGATGAGTAAGAAAGTGACTTAGAAATGCCTGAATCTGACAATGAAAACGTGGCAGATCAGTCTTGGCAAGATCCACGGGTGACACCTGAGATGGATGAAAGCAGCGAATATGATTCTGATGATAATGCACCGCTGGCGAGTTTCATTCCGAAAGAAAAAGGACACAAGGAGCAGAAAATAAACTGGAAGGAAACTAAACTTGGTGCATACAAGGAAGGTGACTTACCTTTTTTGGGAACCAAGGAACTGCCAGAGGCGATGTCAAAATTCGAGACGCCTGCTGATTATTTTCTGTTCTTATTCTCCGATGAAATTTTTGACATGATTGTAGAAGAATCCAACAGAAATGCTTTACAAGACAACATCAACAGACCAGCCAATATTACGCGAGGCGAAGTGGAACAGTTCGTTGGTATCTGTCTGTTCATGTCATTATTGAAATTGCCTTCTACTAGATGTTATTGGAATTCTCATCTTGGTCAGCCTCTCGTTTATGAGACCATGACCTGTAAGAGGTGGGAGGAAATAAAGCGCTTTCTTCATTTTGCGAATAATGATAACTTTGTCAAATATGGTTCGCCTGGACATGACAAGCTGTTCAAAATAAGGCCTTATTTGAACAAGATAAGCGATCGACTCCTTCTAGTACCAAGAGAAGAATGTCTTGCAGTGGATGAGCAAACCATTCCCACAAAATGTCGCCATGAACTTAAACAATATAATCCAAAAAAACCACATAAATGGGGATACAAAAATCTCGTTCTTAGCGGCATATCGGGGTTTAGCTACGACTTTGACCTGTTTGCAGGAGAGCAAAGCAACACAATTCCAGATGGTGCACCAGATCTTGGGGTAAGTGGAAATGTTGTTGCATGGCTAGCTGCTACAGTCCCACGCCATCAAAATCATAAGCTGTTTTTTGACAACTGGTTTAACAGTCCTAAACTTCAAGTTTATCTCACTAAAACGGGTATTCATGCATTAGGAACGGTGAGGCTCAATAGGGTACGTAATATTAATGTTCCAACAGAAAAAGAGATGAAGAAGAAAGGTCGTGGGAGTTTTGTCGAAAAAGTTGCAGAAATAGATGGTGAAAAAGTGTCTTTCGTATCGTGGTTCGACAACAAATTAGTAAACATGCTATCGACTTTTGTGGGAAGCGATCCCACTACATCAAAAATACGATACAGCAGAAGGGAAAAAAAGTATCTGGAAATAGATTGCCCAAAAGTTATAGATATTTATAACAAATATATGGGAGGTGTAGATCTTCTAGATTCAATGCTCGGTCTGTACCGAATAGAAATAAGATCAAAGAAGTGGTACAAGAAGATTTTTTTCCATTTCTTGGACTTATGCATCGTTAATGCATGGATATTGTGGCGTCGAGGCAGCGATGCATACATGCCCCTATTCGATTTCAAGATGGCAGTAGTAGAACATCTAAACAAGGTTAACAAAATTCTAACCAAAAAGAAGGGTCGACCTGCTTCAACCGCAAATACTACAGCAAATAGGAAAAGAGGTTCAGATCCATGTGCTTCAATCCCGACTTTGCAGCCAAAAAAAGCTAAAAAAAAGATAGCTCGCCACCCAGACTTTCCACTAAATGCTGTCCGACTGGATTCTACCGATCAACTTCCAGAATGGAATAGTGCTAGGCAGGTATGTCAAAATGATTGCAAATTTCGGTCATTTATAAAATGCACTAAATGCGGCGTTTTTCTTTGTTTGAACAAACACAGAAATTGCTTTGCTTCATTTCATTCATAATGAATTATATCAGTTTTTATATAATACCTACTTATTTATGTTTTCTGCTTTTCATTAATAACTACATATAAAAACCATTGAAGTCTGTATTTTTGTATTTTTTTCCTTACGTTACCATTTATTATTTAAATTACATTTTAAATATCGTAATAATAAAATATATAAATAAAAAATTAAATATGAAATAAAATTTATTTTTGTTGCAAAGAACGCCATAAGTATATGGTAATTATTTTTTAGGTTGAAAAAGCTAGGAGTGCATATGAAGCCATATATGGCAAAAAAAAATTTCAAGAAAACGGAACTACTTTTCCGAAAAATTTTTTTTTTGCGTATTTAATTATTCCATTTATAGTAAAAATCCAACCAAAAAAAAAATTTTTTCTAGCTGGATCATAATGCGTGCAGTAGAGGGTTAAGATTTTTTAAAATCGTTGAAAAAAAAAAAAATAAAAAATATGATGTAGAAAAACAACAACCATTTTCAGACCTTTAACATTTTTTTTTTTTAATACTTTTTGTTATGTGTTATTAAGTTATAAAAAAAAAAAAAATGTTAACGTTTAATAGATCTAAATTTTTCCAAAAATCTATTTCAAAGATTTATGGAGTTAGGCTGACATTTTGGTACAAATCTTTTGAAAACTATTGTAAAACCAAGAACAAGCGAGAAGAAGAGCATATAATGAGAAGAGTAAAATTTAGATATTTAAGCTGTGTGTGTCAAGTTTAGATAATATTTTCTTAAAGAAAACAAAAATGATGACGTTAGTAGGAGATTATAGCGGATGATTTTCCAAAAAATTAAGATGTTAGTATTTAAAATATTTTTTAACATTAACCATTGAACATTGAATAAAAACTCAATACAAGCGCATCCATTCAAGTATTGTTTTTTTATCAAAGTTTAATAGTGTATCGCAATTATAAAATGAGAAAACAAATTACTGATGTATTTCAAAGCGGCTTAGGGTGTTAATACAGAGCAAGGCAATTGGGAACTGTTTTGATTTTTTTTTTTTTAGGTTCAACGCTAGGAGCCAAGCACGCAGCCAACCAAGGGGCTTGGTTGCTACTGGTCTCGCATGGAACGGTAACTTAATATGACGTTCACTTTTATAATCCACAGTTCAGAGTAAAAAGTGACTGTGACGCCAACGCCTGAAGCATTGGTTACCGACAAGCAAGCAATTCGTTGCAGAGCCAAGTAGTTACATTGCAGCAAGAAATGTGAAAAAGCCTGTAAAATCGTGTGCTGCGCATGCGCACAATAAACAAAACTTTTATTTAATCAAAGACGTTGCAACTCTTAGCAGGTTTGAGACTAGAACTAGAATTTCTTTACAACAAAAATGGCTGGAATTAGTTTCGCTTCTGCCGGAGCTACAGTGCCACATTCACACTTGATATTTGCAAGCTAAAACCAATGCTAACAGGTTTGGCAATAATCATTTCAATTAGATGCTTATATTCAATTTCATACAACCCATCGCACATGACAGACTGACACTTGAAACCTGAGTATTCGGCATTTTTTGTTAGCTCAACGAATGCTCAGAAGCATTATAAGGAGTGTCAAACTACCTGCACGATCGATTGCACGACCCCGTCCGTACCTGTCGTTTATATTTATGGTATGCACAAATACCACACACACAAAATACAAACACAGACGCACACATGCCTAACCTTACCAAACAAACATCGAATGTGCAGCAAAAGGGCAACAAAAGGACGTAATCATATTGCCCCGAGCCTTGTTTCGATATAGATTGGTATAGATTGCAAAGTTCCTGACCTAAATCTCGCACTCAGCTGGCTTGATGACAATAGCAGACATGCAGCTGTTACTGAAGTGTATTGTTGAACGGGTGAAAACTTAAGACAAGTGGCAACACTGCTTGAGTTTAAATCGCATTGCATACTTTTATGCTGAACAAAAATTATTTTATATTCACTTTGGTTTTTTTCAGAGCAAAGTTGAATTTTTTTATTATTATTATTAACTTACCTTCCATGACGTAAACTATGCTGCCTACATCACCTTCCTTTATGATGAGACTTTTGGCTGCATACATAACCGGATACATGCAGTCAACTATTTCACGAATTTGGGTTATGTCTAGGTTCTTCATGAAGTCATTATCTAAAATGGCGGATTTAATCAGTTCTCGAGATCTGCAAATAGAAAAAATTTACATAAATAATAAAGTCACGAAAAAAATTTTAGTTGAAGAAGCTAAATCACATACAGACACACCATATCCAAGATTCTTAGTTTAGAGTAAAAAATATATGAAATTGTCGTCAATCAGTGTAATAAAGACTATCGACTAAGACTATCATGTAATAAAGACAGCTATCATGACCATTAAAATTTAAAATATCAATAAAATTTCAAGCTTACACAGCATTCTTCGGAATTTTTATCAGTTCACTATCGGTTCCGGCCATTTGTGAGAGTGGCTCAGCACTGTAGCCCTGCCGCTTCATGCGTGGTTCGGTGACATTGAAGACACGTGTTGACTCAATGCCCGGGCTACTACTGAGATCCTTGAAGTCAGTCGCTTTGTTATGCTCGAGAAATACCTGGGTCAGCGGCCGTAGAACTTGACGAAATTTATCAATTTCATTTTGCAATTCCACAATAGTTGCATCTTTCGCGTCACACTCCTCCTGCAGGCGAGCGATACTGGTTTTAAAAAACCATAGTTTCTCACGATACCCAGCGATAATCTCATCCTTCTGAAGTACTTCGCACTGAAGACGCTGCAGAACTTCAAGTGGTTCTGCCGCATCACATCGTTCGACCTGACGTTGACACGAACTAGAGTCCATGCATGCCGTGAAGCTACGTGCACTTGCAGGTTTAAGTGGTGCTCCAACTGAGAGCTGTTGTGCTTCTTTGATTTTTTTGAATTCAGTTTTTATGAATTTCAAACTTATATCTCGATCTTCGATATCCTTGTGCAGGGCAGAACATTCGGCATTTTTATCATTCACGGATTCATTTGCTACGCATAGCTCATTCCGCAATGCCGCGATAGTTTCTTCAAGCAGCTTGTGTTCGCAAAAGCACTCTATAGAGTTGTTGTTGTCCATATTTGCACGCAGAACTTCTCGTAGTGAAGTTAAATAAAGCTATTTAAAATGTATGAAGACAGTTTAACTTCAAATTCCACAGCACGTTCAACTCGACTAAATGGTGACGATCTTCAAACTTGACTTTGTCGTGTCGTTGAACGTCTTTGGTTACTGTGTCGCACTAACCCGTATGTACGTGAGTGTTTTGAGGTCACATCAGGGTGTGATATTTTTTTAATTGTAGAACCCTGTAAGCGATCGTGCAGCGAAATCTGTATTTGTTAACAAAAAATACTGTTTGTTTTTATTGTTCGCGTTGAAGCTTCAATTGAAATCAATTAAACGGAGTCCGAGTGTTGCACGCAACGTCATAGGTTGACGAACGATGAACACGATTCAACGCTAAATTTGCCTACAACAAATCGAGAGGTCAGTTTTACCGGCCGACTGCGTGATTGTAAGGACTTCTCTTGGCGGTAAGCTGTGCGCAGCTATGCAGCCACTGCTAAAAGCCCTTCGTAGCTTAGACAAACTTAGCTTGAAGCGGCCTAAACTTGATTGTTGCCGGACAAAAGCTCAATGCTGACTGCGGCCAATTCATGGACGGCTACATTAACAAAAGCTCAACTAATGTTGTTACTCCGCACATGTACAACAGAATTACAAATGCGCGCCATGAATGCCAAATAAAAAATTGAATAATTTTTCCACTTTTCATTTATTTTTAATTTAATTTTTTGTTTTTTTTTTTTTGCACTTTCCGCAGTCTTATAACGAATGTGCAAAGCAATTCTTAGCTGGCGGGGAAATATAGACACGATGCCAAAAATAATCCATTTCACAAATTAACACATGATATAATTATTGAATATTTAAGCATTTGCTTCAGATTTATAGAACTATTTTTGGAATTAATTACTTTTTCCATCATCAAATCGAAGTGAAGAAAACATTTTGTTTGAACTCATTCTAAGTTTTATATATTTTGATCACTTAAGAAACGAGGACGTCTTCTTATATTTACATATAAATTATTATCTGAGCCACTGCATAAAAATTTCATGTGTTATAAAAATAAACAATTTTATTAATTGAAATGTACGAGTACGTTACAAATATCTACGAACGATCTGCTTGTGAGCGGCACGCGTTCAAGACTGTTTAATTCCGCGTCATCGCAACAAGTTGAGAACAATAATTAACTAGATACTGAATAAAAAAGCATGGCCGGCTTGAGGGTTAAGTTTTTATTATTTAATCTTTCTTATTACAGAAGATCGTATCATAGAATTGAATTTAAGGGACAGAGGCTAATTTAGGAAAAAAATAGCTTAATTCCCAAATTAAGAATAGTTTTATAGATACCCAAGTATTTCTTTAGAATTATTTTTTTGAGAGTACTTATATCTATTTATTGTTAAAATTTAGGTATGTTTTATGAGATGATTATGAAATAAAGATTAAAGATATTAATCTAAAAATATATCTATATTTTTAAGGAAGTATATAACTTAAAAAAACAAAAATTTTTTTGTGGCGTCATTTTGAAGAAAAAAGATTTTTATTATTTTCATGACGTCACTTTAAGAAATGGAAATGAGACGAAGTTTTGACCCAATTTAAGCAACGATCAATCATACTCAGAGAGCACATTGAAAATCAAAGGCTTATGTGGTAGAATATAGATTAAAAAAATTAACTTTTTTGGAATCTTAAAACAGTTTTTATATAGCCGCTTTGTATAGGAAGTATGTGTGGCTTTTATGCGATTTTGCTAAATTTCAAACTCATGGTATTAAAAACAAAAGCTTATATGCAAAATTTTAAGTGATTTCATTAGTTCTTGTGAAGTTTCAAGGGACTAATATGTTTTCATAAACTTGAGAGTTAGGCGTGTTTTTTATTTCATTTTGCTCGTTTTTAAAGTTGATCTAGATAGAAGAAAGCAGAACTATAAGTAGATAGGAGCTTAGATAATGAATTTCATTACGATAGTTACAAAAAAACGGTTGTGATCGTGATCACAGACAGCAGACGGACATCGCTAAATTGATTCAGGTAGTGATATATATACTTTTAAAACAAAAACATCCTGCACACAGTACGCGTGAAGATAATAAAAAACTGCATATTACCTTTTTGTTCCCGTAAATTTATTTATTTTTAAAATTGTTTATCTTAAAATCAGTTTCAGGTGCAAGAAAATTTTTTTTACACATAGATTGTATCTAGACTATCAAACTACATTTGAAAGTTGACAATTTTTACAGTCCCGCCAGATATTGTAAATACCAAGAAATCGGAATCAGAAAATTTCAGCTGTTTCTCTGAGATAAAAAAGATATTTATTGTCAAAATTAGATTCGATCTGGCCATAGAAAATTTCCCATTTAAGTGTTTAGACGTATGTTTTCAAAATTTTTTGTTTGAGATAAGAAAAAAATATCGCTGCTGGCCCATTTTGGCATAATATATAAAAACGTTGGTGCGTATGTATATCTGACAAAAATGCCAAATATTACCACAAATTATCACAAAATCTCGCAAACTTTCAGAAAATACAATATGCAGTGATTATCACGAATTTTCAAACAATTTAAGTTTACGTTTTATGTTCTGTGGTGCTCCACGGTGAAATGGCTCCATACATTTGTTGAAAGAAATTAAATGAGTTGTATCGGATTCGATGTTGATTTAGTATTGAACCCGATGCTACTGCGAAATGCCTAAAAATACAACCGTGACATTACTGCTGACATAGAATATATTTTCAGTTCAGTTGCTTTTTGACTATTGTCGTGCTCTGTGCGAGTGGTTTGTGAGCTAAATAAAAGTGGGCTTTTTTCGACCTTTTTCCCACTATAAAGAGTGCGTTTTATTTAGTGATGAAGGTGGGGCAAGAAGTAAGTATTATGGTCCTTCGAGGGGAGCGAGGCTGGGCTTCGAAACATGAGTTGTGGAAATTTGATGAAACCTAATTTCTAAATGTAAATGGTACGGTGGTTCTTAAGTTGATATAAAAAAAACCGATTTTTTTTTTATCTAATTAAATTAATACTAAAATTCTTTTGGTATTTTAATACTTGAGACGGTGACTTTTATTAATTTAGAGAAATTTATTAATTTATTTTTTTTTTTGTAGCAGTTGCGGTTTTTATTTAATTTTTCATTAATTTTTTTTCTCAAAATTCAAATTTCACAGTAGGTAAGAGTATTCAAGTTAAAAATGCCTAATGTTTTGAACGAGAGCGTCGTTATAATTTCAAAAATAAAATCCAATAACTCCAATTTTTTTCCAACAAATATACGGAGCCATCTCACTGTGGGGCACCACAGAACTTAAAGCATAAAAACAAAAAATTCGTACGTGTACATGAAAAACGACGATGCACGTGTGTTTTTATTTCTCCCTCGCTTTCCGAAAAGGTATATTTGGTTCATAGGACAGAACCAAAGATAATTTTTGTACCGCAGTGTAATACTTCAGTTCCTTGTGTATGAGTAAAAAATTTGTTTTTCTTCCAAGACGTGCGTAATAATTTTATTTGCAAAACACCGAATAAGTTTCAAACACAAAAACACACCATAAACGTATTCATAAAGTGTATTCATTCAGTTAACCTTTTCTATATTGGTGATTCCATGTCAAATCGGACTCTTTTTTCCAAAAATTGATTTTGACGATTTCGATTTTTTTCAAATTTTACACGATGATAGTACTTTACCCCCATTACTGTTGCTATTCGGAGTAACTCCATTACTTACCTGGGTGTAATCCACCCATAAATTTTAATTCACGATTCTTTAAGAGAGAACATTAAAACAGTAAAGCGGTTCTGTTTTTATTAAATTCATGTATTTTATTTTTCTATTAAACATAAAATTTATTCAATTTAATGAATATATAGTTTTAATAAAAATATATAAAAATTACGTAAATGAATGTTTTTTTCTATGTCTTAAAACTTATGGGTGTAATCCACCCTGCGTTAGTAATGGAGGGTTAAGTAAATAAAAATGTTCGCATATTTTTAAATTGTTTTTTGTTAGTTATGCACTGTGGAAAATTAAAAAAAAAATTAAAATTTGTTATTTGGACATGTCTTCTATATCTATATCTTCAAAACCGTTAGTTCTGCAAAGAAATCTCAAGGACATATTTTAAAGATCTTAAATTTATATGACTTGTGGTGTAGTTTTTTATCAATCCTTTCATGAAAAATTTTAATTTTTTTGTCACTAAAAATTTCATTCATATTTTTCAAGGACAGCACCACTACTTTCTTCGTATTTTGAAAAAATTGTCGAATTTATTCTTAATGTATTTCTTAAAAGTTTACGTTGGCGAATGAATGCTTACTATTTTCAACGAATTTTTCAAAAACTGCCTACAAAAAAACTGACTGCAAAAGAAAAAGGCACAAAAAAAAAATATGCAAATATTTCTAGTATTTTAAGTACTATCGAAACGCAAAGTACCAAATTTTTGCAATACGTAAAATACGTGAGTTTCGAAAATCGTCCGATTTTGCATGGAATAACCAATATTCACACTTGATATTATTCTAAGCAGAAATCTCGTTTTGGTAGTTTGTTGTAATTTGTTGTATTTTTTTTTTTCTCGCGTGGTAAATATTTTTCCACATGACATTTTTTCACATAAAGCGGAGTTTTTTACATTATACCACAACATCTCACAACAGCAGATTTATCGTATGAAACTGGCAACTCTGGTCTGACATGCACCAATTATATATATATTGGTAAATATTAAAGGGTTGCACGAATGCATTCAAAAGCCGTTTCAACACATTCTCAAAAAAATAGAATGGAATGGAATGATCATTCTCAGCGCTGAGAATGGAATGGAATATGCATTCGAAGCGCTTAGAATGGAATGGAATGTGCGCTTGTGCGTTGAGAATGTTTAGAATAGAATACTCAACATTCTCAAGTGTTGATTTGAGAGTACTACCAAATGGTTGATGAAAAAAGGTTTTACGTAAAGGGATTTCAAAGGGGGGTTGCTGATGTCGAATCTGATGTCAGATTTTCAATTTTCAAGATGGCTAAGGTGGCAACCCTATCCGCCATTTTGAAAATTGAAAATCTGACATCAGATTTGAAATCAGCGACTCCCTTTTACTAAATGCTCATTTAAAAAAATTTCAAAACAACAAATTTTTAGGTGGCAACCCTAATTTCAAAAAAATTTTGGAATTTTAAAATTCTGACAACGGATTCGGAATCAGCGACCCATTTTTACCTAGTGTTTGCCCCAGCCTCGAATTCGCGAAAATGAGATATTTTAAGGTGGCAACCCTATCCGCCATTTTGAAAATTCAAAATCTGACATCAGATTTGAAATCAGCGACTCCCTTTTACTAAATGCTCATATAAAAAAGTTGCAAAATAACAAATTTTTAGGTGGCAACCTATTTTCAAAAAAATTTTGGAATTTTAAAATTCTGACAACGGATTCGGAATCAGCGACCCATTTTTACCTAGTGTTTGCCCCAGCCTCGAATTCGCGAAAATAAGATATTTTAAGGTGGCAACCCTATCCGCCATTTTGAAAATTCAAAATCTGACATCAGATTTGAAATCAGCGACCCCCCTTTGCAACTACCATAAAACTCTAAGAAACATGACTGGAGCAAAAGTCAAAATTCATGGTAACCATTTGAGAGTACTCTCAACGCAACGAATACATTCTAGAAATTTCCATATTCGTTAGAACTCTCTCAAATGGAATGGAATGTTCATTCCATTCGAACAATTTATGTCTCTCATTCATTCGTTTCGCTTTGCAAATGATTTGCAAATATGGAATACTCGCATGGAATGCGTAGAATGGATTCCAAATGGAATGTATTCGTGCAGCTCTTTAGTAAATATTAATCTTTTAAAAAATAATTCGGCCTAGCAAAGAGTAGTTTAAAAATAACGCTTGCGTTTCAATGCCGCCTATCAGTTCGATTAAATTTTGTAATTTGTTTTTTGCATGTAAGCATTCGATTTGTCCGATCAATTTGTTTATAAGTTTGCACCAACAAACATCCTCTAAGCTAAGAGAGCATCGGACACACATACACACTCACGCACATAAGCCGATCAAGTAAATTTGTTATTCGTGCGAGGCATAATTAAATCATTCAAAATTTACTGTTGATATTATTCAGAGTTGCTGCAAACAGTTTTTTATACAGGGTCATGTTTAAGTGCAGTTGCATTAATTTCTGTAAAAACAGTTATTTATCATAGCAGATAAGACTCTGTGTTGATAACTATGTGATTTTTTTTTTACAACATGCATACAAGACTTTAGTTTGCGGCAACTAGCAGTGTTTTGACGCAAGTACACAGCTTGCCTGAAAGCGAATTCTTTCAATGGTAAACGATCGTGCAAAGACGTCATTACAAAGCATCAAATACGCTATACCAATTGTTGAAACCTTACAATGTGATTTCTTTATTGAACAGAGGCGACAAGCTGAACATGCCTATGATTTTCTCTCCAAGACGATCAATGGGGAAATTATATATCGTTTAATTAAATGTTGCTTATGTGCGATCAACGTTCCCAGGGTGCAGCGCAGTGGCAACAACACGTTGAGGCTGACAAAACTAAATTGTTCAGGTGACACGGCAACCGATGCGAGGCAAACACATTGCCAACACTTAATTCATGACTGAAAAATTTTGAACGAGGCATGTTGTGGCATATAATTATCCATAAACTGCATGTTTACGGGTTTTAATTTGCCACCTGAAAATAAGAAACGCCTAAATATTGACAACATTTAAATAGTAAACAACGAAACTTCAAACTTGCTATCTATATTTAACGTAAGCATTATTCAACTTGCCAGTGAATAGAAACATTTTTTTTATGGATATTAGAAAATGGCAGAAAAGGAATTTTTTAAAATATAAACTTAAATTTTTTGTAGGAATGGTTCCACGAGCTACTCTCGTATGACTTGTATAATTCTTAATCCTTTTTAAGGCAGAAAATCCAAAAGTTTTTCCGCTGAAACACTTTTTATAAAGTAGTAGCAGGCCACAGTGGTCCGCGGCTTCGCTACGGACGTTTTTTTTTATCAATAAAGGGGATTTACATGTTTTTGTTACTCTTTGAATGAGTGTGGAGAGAGAGAGACAGAGCGCAAAAACTTCATATTGAAAAATCCAAAAGACGCTAAAGATACATAAAGGTTCATTCAATCGCTTTGCTTTCAGAAATGAACAAATTTTGATCGCTCTAAAATGTGTTTATCCGCTCTCACTGTTTCTTGGCAGTTTCTATTGAAAGCAACAACAACTTTTGAACGCCATTCAAAAGATTACCGTGTCATCAGCCCTTAAGGCAATGCATGTCAAACGAAATCAAAAACATTTTTTCCTTAGTTTTGTTTTGCAATACAGCGCTGCGTTGATATTATAATATGTATCTCTCTTTTTCTCATCTGTTTTTTATGTTGTGCTCTGCTAGCTGAGCAAAAATAGAGAAGAGTAGAGAACAACATGGAGTTTATTGAAATTCTCGCAACACAAACACGTGAAAAAAAAGATCAAGCAACTCGAGGCATCGGGGATGATTTCTTAATTAACTTAACACTTTAGTTAAACATACATATTATTAAAACTTCGAAATTAAAATACCCCTATGATGTGCTCTAGCACAAATATGACAATTTAAAGCTTAATCCCAGTACTTTTAGAGTTTACCTGGAAACAAAAATTTGCACTTAAATTTTTTATAATAGTATAGATAGAAGAATGGATATATTTCAATCCAGAAGGTATACACTGGTAAAATCAACGACGTAATGGGAAAAAGTACAAATAAATTACATTAACATAATAAAGAAAACATTTTTTTAAAATTAATTTGATGCTAAAATAACAAAAAGCAGTATTTGTTGCAAAAGCAGTTGTTTTAAGCAGTGGCTTTTGAAAATATTAGATTCTATTAATTTAACAATTTTTTCTTCAATGAAATCAACATATATATAATTTTTTTTTTCCACTATTTTTCCATATTTTTATGTCCTGAAGTTTGTGGAAAATGTTCATCATGTTTTGAGTAAATCTGCTTAAGTTGTTAAATTATAATTGTGAAACATTTATAAATTCGTTTTTAACAGTCAAGGTCTATGTTGAAGTCATTAAAACGTTTCGAGTAAAACGTAAAGATTTTATTGATATTTTTTCAGATCCTTGACTTTTCCATAACTTAAATAAACTCTTATTGATTCAACAAATGTTGTGCCTTTAAAATCTGGCAGATTATGTAGGAAAAGTAGATCTTCTGAATATATTATATCTATTTATATATGATCTTTCGAAGTAGATCTTCGGATTCCGGATTGAGATGGGAAGTTTTATTCATTTATTGAGATCTTTCCATAGGCTTTAAACGGTTCATTTCTGGTTGTACCACCTGTAAGCAAGATGATTGCAACTGAACTAATCTGCATTTATAACAAATATCATTTTTCATTTTAGGAGTTTAATTCCCAGTTTTTCAACTACCTCCGGTTGCGCACACTGTATGTAATATGATAGCAATTGAACTGATTCACTTTTATGTCAATTTTCATTATTGTAGTATCAATGTGTACTGCAAATTTTCCTTTCCATATTATTATTATAGCGTTTTTAAGTTTATTTTCCGGGTACATCCGGTAACACCTACAACAAGGTGATAGGAACTGAACCATTCTACGCTCATGCCAAATATCAGTGCTGTAGCATCAATTTGTGGCATTCATTTATATAATTATGGTGTTTTTTTGTTGAATTTTTTTTTACTTTCGACTACTTCCCCACAGTGGGCATATCCCCACTGTATCCAAGATGGTTGCAACTGATGTAATGTACTCTTAAAACAAAAATTTTCAGTATTAAAGTTTCATTTCCTGGTTTTTTCGACTACTTCCAGCTGCGCGCACTGCGTGCAAGATGATAAGAACTGACGTTATGCACTCTTATGCAAATTTTTATTATTGTAGCGTCAATGTGTACTATAATATAGTCCACTGCATAATATTAAAGCGTTTTTAAGATGAATTTCTGGTTACATTCAGCAACTTTCGGTTAAATTTACTACAAGATGATAAGGACTGATCTATTCTACTCTCATGCCAAATATTAGGAATGGTCTGTTTCGTATAATTATAGCGTTTCTTGTTGCATTTTCGGTTACTTTCGGCGACGCCCGGTTACAGCCATTTCGTATAATATGATAGCAACTTATCTAATATACTCTTTTCCAAATTTTATCATTCTAGCATGAATGTGTTCTGAAATGTAGTCCGAAATGTAGTCTTTTTAAATTTTCCGCCCACAAAAAAGGGCCACCCCTTTTTTTGCAACCCAGGATTGATGTAAAGTATATATAAAGATAAATTGTATTTCAAAAAAACTTTTCAGCAAGCCGTAATATGTCTGAGCTAGAGATGAGAAAAGGGTAAATACCTAATTGGTAAACCCGGTAAATTGGGTAAAAATGGGTAAATACTCGGTAAACTATGTTGTAGACAATTTCACTAATTAAATGATCACTTACAAAATCATCACTTATTAAATAAAGGCAATGTGCTTCACAATTTAAAGATACTACGTGAGGATATGCTTCCTTAACTTCCTTAAATGCACCTTGCATATTTCTTGCATTATCGCCAATCAAATTTACGAACTTTTGTTGACCATACTCCTTCATGATGTTCATAACTTCTTTAGCGAGATAAGCAGAAGTGTGACTAAGCAGAAGTGTGAAAACAATCTCTGGCTTAGAAAGTCGAAAATTTATTACACCTTCACTACGAACGTTGCTCCACCCATCACACTGCAGATGCAAGTACCTTGATAACTTTAGTTGCGTAGTAATACCATTTGACATTTCATTATATAATTTGTTTAAATATTTGCTGAAAATTGTCTTTCTGTTTGGCAATTTATATGAAGGTTGCAATTCTTTAAAAAATCTACCCAGAGCGGATGTTCGACAATTGCAAATGGAGCACCAGATACAATAATAGCCTTCGACAGTTTCTCATGAAGGTTGTCATTATTCTCATCAGACATTATTTGCCATGAGCATGACAAAATTACAAGGTAGGGCCGACTCGGAGAGGAATGAAGTAGAAAGCAGAATAAAGCGGGCTAGATGTCAAGATCAGCTGTTCATCTCGAGTTTCTTTATGTTCATGTTTCGCAGTTGATTTTAGGTTAAAATTTGTGCAAGTTTTTTTTTTGCCAATTTAAGACTTTGGCCATTTTATAGTTGTTATTACACCGTTTTAATAATATTTTCACTCAAATTATTACAAATTAAACTCACGCGACCGCACTGTTTGCAACTTGGAAACATAAAATATTTTCTTCATTTGAAATGAAGACACTGAATGAATTTCGGACACTGAGCTAACCGGCCCTAATTTATAATTCTGCCATGGCCCAGAGAACTGCAACGAGTCTATGATTCGAACGAATGAGTCATAAAATAAATCATCAATGAAAATAAATCATCCATCAAAAACCGAATGCGAATGCGTGCGGTTGCGTACAACAATCACCACTTCCACGCGAAGTATCCTCATAACAACGATGAACGACAAGTGCCGCCGCTTTCACTCGTCGCTCATAAGAATGCTGTTCAATGATTCTAATGATTCTAATGATTCTAGAGTCATTAAGGGAAATCGCGTGCAGTGTTGCCGCTGACATATTTTATTATACATATAATATATAAATTTATTATTATATACATAATAAATAGAAAAATAAATAATAAAATATAATAATAAATCTTAAAATTGTATTAAAAAAATATTTAAATGCATATACTTAATAAAAAACAAAATTCTAAATATTATTGATAGAAATTAGTGAAAAATTGTCAAAATATTATTGAAAACAAAATATTGAAAAATAAGACTTATTAAAATAAAAAATAAAATTGTTTTAAAATGAGTGAAAAACAATAAAAATCATTTTATACATTATTAAAAAAAAATAATAATTAAAAAATTAATTCAAAAGTTCTTAAAATATAAATACATACATAAACAATTATTGATTTACATATTAACATATTTTCAACAAAAACAACTTGGTTTAAAGGGCAGGTAACATTTATAATTAACATTCTATTAAAATAAATGGAAGTAATATACACTATTACAGCTTTTAAAAGCGCAATTGCATCTCTAAACATAAAGGTTCTTGGCAATTCATCATTGCAAGTGTGAAAGTGATTTAAAAAATTGATTAAAAATAATACAATAACAACATGGAACAAATAATAGACAACATACAAGTATAAAGTAAGTTTGCTACAATTTAAATCTTTGAACTAGCGATTCCCAACTTAGAAGCTGGCTATTTATCTTAATCAACACATAAAACACAAAACAAAAGTAAAACGCACTCCAATACTGAAGTGCACGCAAATCATTCAATGAATGTAGAGTCATTGAGGGTGCTTAGAATCATATGCTTAGAATTCAGCAGACTTTCTAATGAGCGATGAGTGAAAGCAGCGGCACTCGTCGCTCATCGCTGTTATGAGAATGCTTCGAGTGGAAGTGGTTGTTGTTGTGCGCAACCGCACGTACTCGCACTCGGTTTTTGACGAGTGATTTAGAATCGTAACAAAACTATTCGCTGCAGGTGTCTGCTATGGGCAAGAGTTTGTTGCTGGGAGAAAATTCGATGGGCTTAAGACATCACCACTACACTGAATCGAATTTTCTGTAGAAATTATTATTAGTTCTCCTGGTATCGTTTTACCAATATCTTGTTTCACCATACTTGGGCATTTAAGATAATTTGCTAAATGTTTTGTCATTTTATTAACATGTACCCATTTATACACCGAGTCACAATATCTGCAAATAACAGATTTCGTGTTGTTTGCACTTGTTGCAAAATGCTTTCATATTTTTAATTTTTAATGTCTTCCCATGACTGAACATAAAAACAATTAAAGTTTATTGTTGCATTTCATCAATATAAGCTTCAATACAAAATAAATATCTTTCCCACAATTTTTACCGGGTAGAATCCCATCTATAGTCTGAGCCGCTCAAATGCATCATATGAAAATTGGTGTTTGAAATCGGTTCAGTTTTTCTGACACTGTCCTTTTAACTTTTGCAAACATGTCCCCACTTCATCGATTAAAAAGACGTATACACGCTAAAATGCCCAATTAAAATTTAACAAACGAAAGTTTTGAACCTAAAATCATCAACGATCGTCAAAGCGTGATAAGCAGATATCCTGTTAAGGCTATCATCAAAAACGAGTTCTTTTGACTGAAATGAGTTGTGCTTGCGACTGAACGTCACTTAATTAACCATATTTGGGGTTGACTGCTTTATGGACCCATACGAGACTTAAATAAGTTAATTTCAAAGCAGTAGAGATAGTTGAATGAGCTTCAATATCTATCGGTACTCTGATCATTAAGCAGTATTGAGTTTACTCATTTCTGTTTCATCCTATATAGGCCAATTTAAATATACGTTTTAAGTTTTTATGCAGAAACATAATTTTGTAGTGCTGCGAAAAGCTCAAACATATGTTGGCACAAAAGCTTAAAGCTTTTTGCAGCGCTATCTACAGACAAACAATGGAAATAAACAAAATATGAGGAATAGCAAAATAATAAGGCGATTACGAACTTTTTAAGTTTATTTAATGCATACAATATGCGAACATGTACATATATACCTAAAAGCTTTCAATGCACATGATAAGCACAGATGTTAGCCATCTCAACTAATTGTGCATCAACCAGTAGCTAGCTAGCAGGTTTAAAGCACGCACCTCAATTTGTTAAAATAAAAACCATCGTGTTTCTGGCCATATAAAAAGTTGGTCTTAACTTGGTGGTTATTAACATGGTATGAAGCAAACGTTTTTTTCGTGCTCACGTTTCATTGAAATTTTTAACATGCTCCATTGAGCAAAAATTTGCTGTCTTTGTCAGGACAAGTTTCATTCTATGCTATGTGGCTTATTTAACACATTTGAGGTATAAATGCGATAATAATTTGTTGCTCACAAAGAGCAAATATTATCTAAACGACATCAAAGCACTGATTGAAGAGATGACACGGCTAGATAAGTTAGAGATACTGTCGAAATGCGGTAGCACGCTAGTTTTTTATTTAAATTTTTAATAATCTGCTTAACATGATCCATTGAATTATTATTTTAGTTCGTTTTTTTAGTATTTGATTTTATCCGGTTTTTTTAAAAAAATTAATCTTTTTTAATTACCTCGCCCATTTAATTTTTTTTTTTTTTGGTTTCAAGCCAATTCATGATGAATTAAACATGTTAACCTTAAGGCGTTAACTTTTAGAGGAGTAACTCAATTAAATATTAAATTCAAAAAAATTAAATAAAGAAATATATTTATTAAATTTAATCGTACACGAAGCCTTTTTAAAAAACCTTCAAAATAAATCTTTGAAGTTAAACATTTAATGAAAAATCTTGGCTAGCGCATATCTTGATTGATTTCATTAACTTTGAGGAGAGTTGAAGATATAAATAAATATCTTAGACTTAATACTGACAAACATGACAACAAGACATTTTATCTTAATTGTTTCATTAGCGTCACGATCTGTGCTGCCAACACAAGACACTCAAAATGATAAGAAAAAAAATAAACAAGTCGTCGATTGCGATTGTATAGCGCAACAGACACACATAAGCCATAAACAAGACAGTGCCTATAGTATTTGATGAAATGCTGCTGCAGATGATGGAAATTGAACCACCAAATAAATTGAGACCATAATGACCACATAAGCAGTAAATATACCATAAACAGGGAAAACGACTCCCCGTTTTGATAAAGTTGTATGGTGCGAATTTATGCCGCCGCTTTCGACAGTGGAAAAACTTAGTGAAACTCAGGCGCACACATACACTGTATGTGTTCAACCATAAGCTGACAGTTATCTTATGACTTTATATATTAAAGCAATGACAAGTTGCACGCTTGTGAATAATTAAAAATCAACACTTTACTTTTAAGCTCAGGAATTTCTTTGTTGGAATTTTTTTCAATTTGTATTTATTTTTTTTTTTTTTTTCTATTTGTAGCATTCCTTTCTTTACTCTCTGTTAATATTTGCGAAATTCCAAACTGATGGATGCAAATAATTCTTATCACATCTATAGCACAGCAATGACCACTGTGCAATGCAGGGACTGTAAGCAATTCAATCAACTCAGCTGCGCTTCAGCATGCAGATCGACGGCATCAACTTAAATTGATTTTAATTTCTACGCACGAGTAACGCACATTTTTATTTGATGGCAATATATTCAATTAACGTTTTATTAGCATATCCATTGAAATGAGTTTGTGTTGCACATGACAGCAACACGATCTTTATACGTTATTTCTATATATATATATATATATATAGGAAGCATTACGCACAAGTAGCTACCAACACAAAAAAAAAAAAGAAACATCCCAATGTTCAACAGAATTTCTTTATGGAAAATATAACTGGTAATGAATACTTTGAATTTTTTAAGGGGAGGACGATACATGTAAATTGACCATTTTTTTTTTTTCTTTTAACGTAAGTTTATTATTTGAAGAAGAAGTTTCAAAACCAAGCTCGGATTATAATTATGTTAGTTTTTTAAGTGAGAGGCCTCCTATGGTACCCTGAGCAAGTTTTTATACCTTGCAAGGTGAATTTTTTACGCGCCATGCATTGTGGCTCGGCGAATTTTGAACCGATTTTAGTGTAGTTTGGCACATTCTTTGATAAATTTATCACAGCTAGACGAGGCGCGGCATAAAAGTTTGGTGTTAACTTTCAGTAGCTACTGTAACGTTGTTTTGGTGTATTATTTTTTTGATAATTATTTCTAAATTTACCTTAGAAAGTGTATTTTAGGATGTAATGTGCATCAATGAACTATTATTTGATAAATTCATAAATTGAAGCTCGGTCAAAGTTCTTACAAGGGCTGGATTAGCCAATTCGTTTTTTTTTATAAAGGGTGTTTTTTATAGAGGTATAGAATTTCCTAGAGGGATAGCTGTCAAACCAGTTGTCAAAGTAGCACATGTGTTGGGCATTTATGTTCCGTATACTTTGACAATTTACCATGCAAAGACTTACATTACGGACAAGGTTTATAAATAGTGAAAATTTAGGTCCAAAATTCGCACATAATCGTCCATCTGAGCGGGTTAACATATATGCAAAATGATGAATCGATTTATGTTTACGTTTACTCTTATGGACAATATTCGTCCAAAACGAGCTCATACTGTGGGTACCGATGAAGCCATCGCCTCTGTAGAGGTGAGTGTGACCGATTACCCAAATTTATGGATTCGACGTCGTTCTCAACAACTCGGCATTTGCACGGTCACTACGTTGAATATTTTGTGGAAAGATCTTGCCGTACACCTGTATAAAATTCAACTGGTGCAGAAATTGAAGGCATTAGACTATTGTTTGCGTCGTACTTTCGATAAATGTTTCAGCCCATTCATCAATTTGAAGGTGAACTGCATTTTTACAGTGAAATCATCTACATCGATTTCTCTCCGTATTTGGAGTGAGAGCAATCCTGAAAAGACTCTCCCGGCTCCCGGTGGTTTGCATGACGAAGGCATCATTGGTCCATAACTTATCAAAACTGAAGATGGAGCCAACGTTACCGACAATAGTGAGCGCCACAGGCAAATGATTCGCTACTTTTTGATTCTCCACGTCAATATCAAAAGTCTAAATGCTAAATGGTTCCAGCAGGACGGTACAACAAGCAATACAGCGCGTGCAACCATCACTTTATTGGAACGAAATTTTGGAGACCGAATCATATCAAGACATGGTCCTGTCAATTGGCCACCTAGATCACGTGACTTGAATCCGTTAGACTACTTTTTGTGGGGGGCGTCAAGTTACTGACCCATACTTATAAGTCAGCTACGACTGACCAATTGGAAACCAACATTCGGCGAGTTATTGGCTAGATAAGGCCGGCTATGCTGAAAAGAAATGGAACAAAAGTGTAGCGACAGAACGATCTTTATAAGAAACACTGAGTGCTATAAGATTTGCGAACTAATAAAAACAAAATATCTTTAAAAACAAAATGAAACAACGTCTATTTATTTGTATCGCCCTTCTTAAGAAATCAATTGATCATCTATTTATATCTTTGCAATTGGATATGAATTTTGGAATGAATTTTTTTGAACACTTTATTTTTTTACTCATTGTCATCTGGTTTTATAAAAAAGAATCTATAGAAAAAAAGCAATTAATTTTTCACACGAGACAAACACTTTCTTAGAATTTTTCAAAAGAATTCATCAGATTTAAGACATAACTCTCCGATTTTTTATTTATCTATATCTAAACTTTTTATTTATTCATTTATTTATTTATTTCTTTCATACTTCATATCATCATATCACATCATATTATATTATATTATATCATCATCATATAATATCATATAATATCATATGATATCATCATCATATCGTACTTCATATCATATCATCCTATCATACTATTATCATCCTATCATCATGTCATACTATCATTATCATAATTTTTTCATCATACTATCATCATCATCATATCATACTTCTTCATTCTATTATATAAAATTGAAGTGCAAATTTTTGTGTTCATGTAATCTCCAAAAATACTGGAACGATTTTTATGAAATAAGTTTCAAAATGTCATATTTGTGCTACAGCACAGTATATGGGTATTTTTATTTCGATATTTTAATAAGCATGTTTAATTAAAGTGTTAAGTTTTTAAGATATCATCCTCGATGCTACACATTGCTCGATCGTTTTCATTTCAATAAACTGCATGTTGCTCTCTACTCTGCTCTTTATCAGTTCAGTTAGCACAGCACAAAAAAAAAACCAGACAAGTCTCGCGCAAGGCGAAAAGAGAGATACATAGAAACGCAGTGTTGAGCTGCAAAACAAACAAAACAAAAAAAAAACGTTTTTTATTTGTTTGACATGCATTGTCTTAAGGGCTGATGTCACATGGTGATCGTTTGAACGACGATCAAAAGATTTTAACGTCGAAATTTGCGTTTAAAGTAGAGCTAGACATTCCTACACAACCGCAAAATCGGCACTTATGTCTATGTATTTGTGCATTGAAAAGCTTTGTGCTGTCAAAATAAAAGATGGTTGCGCGGCATAAAGCTTCTAAAAAAGGTAGTTGCGCAGAGTAAAGATTTTAAAAAATTTGGTTGCGCAGAATAAAGTTTTTAAAAGTAGCTTTGCTACACTTGTAAAATATTTAGTTTTTTTAGTGAATGGTAATGTTTATTATTTACAATAATGTTTATGATAATGTTAGCAAGCAAAACAATAAGCGAAAATGCGCATCTGAAAGCTCAGCTTTCAGTTTCCTAGTTTGAAGGGAATGCGCATCGACATCCTTCCCTCATGAGTTTTCAAACCATACTGTAAGCTATAGCAGCGTACGTGTGCTTAAATACGTGTGACGGCAGAGAAAGCTCTTCGCCCGCACTGCCGCCAGTTGATTAGCTCTGGTTTAAAGGCTACGTAAATTTAACTAATAATTTTTTGTCATCATCTGGATTAAGGTTGATGTTTATGATAATTTATCATAGACATGCTCCATATCCGGCCTTTGTAGTCATGGTGGAATAATTATAAGGTGTTCTCATCCCATGACATTTTTCAATATGTTTTTTGACATGCTGCCTTATTTTGTCAAGTCTCATACATGGCTGGATGTTTGATTCTATGAAAATGTCAAAATAAGGCAGCCTATTTTTTCTGATTTTCCGGATGAGAACACCTTATATTTATTTCACCATGTTTGTAGTACTATTTTCAGTAACAGATTTGCAAATGTACAAGAATTCTTCATGTTTGTAAAAGATTTTCGATTGCTTCGACACAAACCTTATAAAATTCAGTAAGGAATAACAGGTGCAATACGCACCACTCCAACAACCTCAATAGAGGTTCTGTTAGGCATGCTGCCTTCGGATTTAGAAATAAAGAAAACGGCGGCGCTAACAGCCCTGATGATGTTGCGAAATGCTACGTGGCATAGTTCAACGGCTCTACATGATCATATGCGCATCCTTGATATTGTACAGAGAGATGTCAGTGAGACGTGTTTGCCTATGTACGAAAGACAGAGAGTAAGACCAGGCGGTAATGCTTGGTGTAGTGCATGCGCTGGACCATTTGATAGATGGCCGGGTCAATGGCACGAAAATTGTCATTGCCCTTGACAATCAGTTGGTGATTAGGTGCATGTAACGGACCGACACCACTTCCAGGTTGGTCATAGAATGTCTTACAACACTCAATAGGTGCGCTCAGATAAATGAGCTCACATTTTTGTGGTTGAGAGAACATTCTGGCATAGAACAGAAAGAAAATGCTAATTCTTTACCAAGAGAAGGATCAGCAGAAGAATTCTGTGGACCAGAACCACGTATAGCCATAGGCGACAACATGGTGGCAGGCCCTTTTAGGCAATGTACAGACTCGGAACACCGTACAAGGTGGGAAGAAGCTGTTTATTGCAGGCAATAAAAGGCGGCCGTGAAGTGATCTCGTAGCTGGTTTTCAGCACTGTCTTACTGCACTGGTCACAGGACACGGTCCCTACATGTACCATCTCAGAAAGATGACTCTGACCGAGGACGATACGTATAGGTCATGCCTAGAAGAGCCGGAAAAAGCAGCACACATTCTGTGCCAGTGTCCGGCGGTGGTAAGCATAAGATTGACCATTCTGGGACGTCCATTTATTGGCGAAGCCGAGATTGGTCAACTGACCTACAAGGATACTTATATAAGGAGAATGCTCACATATGAGTGCTCCGAGCAGTAGCATCCTTCGTCCAATAGGGAATGAAAAGGGACCAACTGTGGCCTGCTTTAGCCAATCCCCGATTTATTTTTTATATATATATATATATACATATATATATATATATATAGTAAAAGTCAGCAATGAATAAAAAAAAATTTATGAATAACAATTTAAGCAAGGTTTTGTAGAGGATGCGTAAAGCCTTAGAATTAAAAAAAAAGAAAAAATAAATGTAAAATTTTCACTTTGGAACAAAATTTGAAATTCACATTCAATTTTAAAAAATGTATTATTCCTTTTATTTATTCATTTGTCGTTATTTAGGACGATGCACTCATTTTTTCACACAATTATTTCACACAAAGAAATTTTACTCATAAAATTAATTTCAATAAAAAATATGAATGCATTATTCTGCATAACGACAAATTAATAAATGAAATTTTTTTAAAATTGAACAAGAATTTAAAAATTCAATTTTGAATTCATTGAATGCATTCCTATTTCGCTATTCAGTGCTTCCACTTTTTGTAAATAAAATCAAATTGAATGCATTCTTTTACCGCTCTAAATTATAGATATGTCAACATATCAAAGCAAATAACTGCCTCCATTAATTCCTTGTTTTTATTCGTATTTTAAGTAAAGTGTTCTTAAATTATTCTCAAAAGTTAAAATATAGCTACTTCTGAGAAGAAAAATTTACATTTCAACGCCATTCAAGCGACACCATATTCAATAAATTGTACTATCTGTCGACAATTTTGATCGTTAAATTATCAACTGATCGCTGTATTAAGTTACAGGCGACACTGAAAAAAAAATACTAAATAAAAATCAAAAAGAAACTTATGCTAACTTATCAACTGGCTTCGATCGTTTTGAACCTTTTAAGTTCTGGATCAAGACTACAGAGTTTTAATTGTTGACACATCACATTTTATGTAAATAATAAATTAGCGTTATATTTACCGATTCATACAAGAAGCTTGTATAATTTAAATGAATCAAAATTAAAAGAATTATATTTTATCCTATTCTCATTCATTTCATTTAATTCCATTCAATTTTAAAATTTTGAATATGACAATATTAAATAGATTGCGTAATTTTTCATTTTTTAAATTAAAAATAATACTCGTTTAGAAACTAGCCCAATTCCGTACTAAAATTCACAAACATTGAACCACAGTAGCTGCTTACATTTCTTAGCTTTATTTGCTTGATAATAAAACAACACCGACAGCGCGTTCAAGCAAGCACTCAAATAAATTATAATTTATTACATAAATCCTTGAATGCTTTAGACAATAATTTGGAAAATATTTAAATTTTTCCAAAAGTTCCTTAACTCAGTACATTTTTTTCCTTCCAAATGTCAACTTATATGATCTCACTACGGTTTTTTTTCTCGGTGAACCATAAGTGGAGCCACCACTGCTGGACACATTATTTTGATATATGGATGCAATTTTCAACTCAAAGCAGAAACGAATAGCCTGTTCTCTATAATGACCACGGATAAAAACAACTGTTGCGCATGATACTGAGGATAAAATTACAGTAAATACAAGCGTGGAAATGCTTCGCTGTAACTGCTCAACAGAGCAGATCGAAACGCAAACAAGACCATGGCAAACCAAACCAAGGCATTTGCGCCTGGTCAATGTTGGCTATTGAAAAATGTACCATGCATATAAATACACGCAATGCGTACACTAAGAACTGCTTGCAGTCATGTTCTGGTCCAAATACTCTTGTTCCAATGACATTTTCGACTTTTAATTATGCCTTAACTTCATCGTTACTCATGACCAACAATCAAAATTCATTCGCAAATAGCCCAGATGTGGGTGTGTCCGGCATTGGTCTGACCACCAAACAATTTATTGAAATCAATTTAAAAAATCATGAGATTCCTTAGTTTGGTGTCAACACCCATTCGAAATTAATATCATTGTATTTGTATGCTTACAAAAACATAACCAGGAATTATATTACATCAAATTGCATGTGTTTGACATGTTTGGCTCCTATGGTGAAACTATTGATGAATGTGTTTAAGCTAAAAAAATTGACTGAAAGCCCCGCAGGACGTACTTTAAATACAGCCCAACACCAGACAAACACTCTAACACCACCAACATCAATATGCGTCACTCTACATAAGTCAGTCAGTATTTGACTTGATATGGTAATCGATGCTATGGATAAATTTGTGATCGATCGATTAAATTCTTAAAATAATGTAAGACAAAATTGTGTGCTTATCTCAGACGTTCAGTGCTCAATAGTTTAAATAAAACGTGTGGAAAATGTTTTCCCATTTAACTCAATTTGATTTAAGCAGGAAGAGAGCAATAATAATTTGCTTTTATTGGCAAGAGATAATTTGTTGAAAAACGTTTTTATTTCAACATCAGTCAACGAAGCCCATTCAATTAATGGTCAATAAAACAAATATTTTTAGAACAAAGCTCTTCGATGTGCTTTGTTATCAAATTCAGCGTCTGCTGACCTTCAATTCTTCCATAATTCAGTCAACAAATGCAAAGACGCAAAATATTATCTTTAAATAGCACAGCCTTAACCCTCAAAAAATAATTTTGTTTTTATAGACACATTGACTCCGAGCTACTTCTTAACCTAAATACGATAAACGATGGATAAAAGCACAAAAGAAATTGACTCATGTACTACACTCCGTGTCAAAATTATAAACGCACTATATTTTTAACAATGTCTTTTGTTGTGGGTATGAGAACATTTTTCTGCTTTAACCTTTAGACAAATGTGTTGTATAACAATTTGTATAACAAACAATAAGAGCAAAAACATTAAAAGAGAAAATATATCTATACGAAAATTATTGCTGTGCCAATATTATAAACGCACATCTAATTTTTAATAAATCAGAAAAAGCAGATAGTTTTCTTTAATCGTTTGCAAAATGCCATGTGGTGAAGACTTGACAGAGCATGAAAAAGGTCAAATCGAAGTATTTTTTTCAGAAAAAACGTATTTTCAAGAAATAAGTCGCTTGATCGGGAAAAGTGACCGAGTAGTGCGAAATTTTCTAAAAGATAAAGAAAATTATTATTCGAAATTATCGAAATTACGAGTAAACAAGTCGCTCGTAGCATAATTTGACGTAATTGAAACCAAGTAATGTTTTCGTAAAAAGTGTAGCTTTTTGCACATTGATGATTTCTCGAAATTTTTCTTTAAGTTAATATTTTCTGATGAAAAGAAACTTAACTTGGATGGGCCAGATGGCTGCAATGGATGCTGGCGGGATGTAAGACTTAAGCCCCGAAAGAGAACTTTCGTTGGCGGGTCAGTGATGATGTGAGGATCACTTAGTGCACTTGGAAAGGTCAATCTTTATTTTCCAAGTGAGCATTGGTGTGCTAACTATGAAATAAATGGCATTTTTGAATGATAGTGCAGACGAAATTCTTGAGTTTTAGCAAAACAATGCAGTATGCGTTGGGTAACCAGATCTCTACGACAAAATAAGAGAACTCTTGACAAAAAAAAAAAAAAAAGAACAAAAGGAGACATTTTTTTAAATTCAATTTACATTTTTGAGAGATTTACGGTTAAAACAAAGTTACTTTGTATGGTAGGTAGGCTTGGTTTTGATCCCATTTGGCTCAATTTTGAACTTGATCCTTATTTTTTTAGGAAAAAGACTATATTTTAAATTTTAAATCGCGATAGCTTCAAAATTGTGTCTGTAATCGTGATCACTGACATAGAGACGGACATACATAAGGATAACGACTCAGGTGGTGTTGCTGATCAAATATATATATATATATACTTTTCTATACCTGCCACAACTCCTTATTGGCATTACAAACGGAATGGCAAAGTTAATATACCTCTTACGCCGTACGGGGTATAATTTCAACCTTGTTTGAACTCCTTGTTATTTAAATTTTTTGAAACCAAATTTTATAAATTACCATAGTGATCAAAACACTTATCTCATCATCGAAATCAGCCAGAAGATGTGACAGAATCACACCGCCGCGTTTAATATGTTAACTTACTTAAACTAAGTGCCATTTTTATACCCCAATGCGTACTGCGTAAGGGGTATATTAACTTTGTCATTCCGTTTGTAACACCAATAAGGAGGCGTGGCAGGTATAGAAAAGTGTATATATTTTTGATCAGCATCACCTCCTGAGTCGATTTCCGTGTGTCCGTCCGTCTGTCGACACGATTACAGCCGCAATTTTAAAGCTATCGCGATGAAATTCAAAATTTAAGTTTATTTTTAAAAAAAGGAAGATCAAGTTCGAAAATGGGCTAAATCGGATGAAAACCATGCCTACCTCCCTACAAAGTGACGTTATATAAACCGTAAAATGTTTTTAAAATCCACAAAAATTAAAGAAATGTCATAAAATTTGGCAGGTAAGCTTTGCTCTTCAGTCTTAATCCTGGCTATGAAATTTGGAAGAATCGGATGAAAACCACGCCTACTTCCCATACAAAGTAGCTTTATTTTAAAAGTAAAATCTCTTGAAAATCCGCTCAAATTAAAGAAATGTCTTTTTCAAATTGAAGAAATTTTGCTTATAGGCTTTGATATATAACATAGACATATAACATACACTATGATATTTGGCAAAATCGAATGAAAACCACGCCTACCTCCCATACAAATTGGCTTTATTTTAAACGTTAAATCTCTTCAAAATCCACAAAAATTAATGAAATGTCTTGAAATTTTGAACTTTAGATTTGATATAAAATATGAACCATCTCTACGATTAATGGCAAAATTGGATCAAAACCACGCCTACTTCCCATACAAAGTGACGCCATCAAAATAGGAAAACTTTCGTTAATATATAAAACAGAATGTCATCGTGTATGTCGTGGCTAAGGACTTCGAATATACTTCAATATGGCCGCGGGGGGGTATTTTAGCTTCGGTACCCTGCCGAAGCTCCACCCTTACTAGTTTAATATAGGATATGATGGCTTTAGTGCAATTTTGTTCTCATATTTTCCATGATATAAGGAAATTTTCCTAGATTTTTTCTTCTAAGTGTACATTTGTTTAAGGCGGATTCACTGATCAACTTCAGCAAGTTTTGCACGTTTTTTTTTTATATGAAGTTTTTGCGCTCTCCACTCAGTGAGAGAGACTTGCTGCACGCTCTGCACTTGATTACGTCCCATGTAAGACATGCCCAAGGTTCATTAATATAGGTTAAGTCCAGGCCCGCAGAGAGCCAAGATTTCGGGCCCTCAAAATCTTTTCAACACAAAAAAAAAAATGCAATTATAAATGTATTAAACAATGCAAGCTATTGCATAATACATGCGAAAATTATTGTTTAGTTCTTAGTTAATATTTATAGTGCGTTGTGATATTTAAGTCACACACCATGACAAATGAAGTACATTTTATTGTTTGTTATCTGTATTAATTGTCAATACCTAACGGCAACTTTTTTGTATAAAATTCAAAAGAAATAAAACCTACTGATGATTTGCATTAACCCAATCTTTTCATTTTTTTGTATTTTAGTTCTTTTTATTCATGTCAAACAAAATGTCAAAATTCATGTCAGATCAAACAAAAATCAATAAAAAAAAAATAAGTAAATATAGGGGGCTGTTCATAAAATACGTCGCATTGGCCAATTTTTACCCCTCCCCCCTATGTCACACTTCGTCACAAAGTCTTTAATCCCCCACCCCTCTCTCCGATGTCAAGTCACACTATCACTTTTTTACATTTTTGGAGTTTTTTTTACAATTTAGCAGTTTGTTATAAAAAATAGAACACGTGTTATTTATTATAACTTTTAATATTATGGAAATAACAAGGAAATTTCACATTGTCCTATTGTGTTTGACCAACAATTTTATAAAAAATTTAACCATGTGAACAGAGCTAAACACAAATTAAAGCTTTTCTGACGTTTAAAACAAGAACACCAACGAAAATTGTGTGAATTGTTATGTTTGTTTTAGTTTTTTTATTACTCTTTGATGTTCACTTTGAACGTGAAGTTATAACAGCTTTTTTCGATGACTGCTTTAGAGTAAGAATTTCAGTTCAGCAAAAATTTGATTTGAAAGGTGGTACACTTGTTAAAGGTGGTTCAAATGCCATTTATATCTTTGTTCGATTTAAACATAGTTTTAGCTGTCTTTTTTGATATAAAATTTAAAATTTTCAAAACTAAATTCAAAATTTTTTGTGACGTAACGCACGACCTACCCCCTCCCCCCCTCCACCATGTCACACTTAGTCTCAAATGTTCAACTCCCTTCACCCCCTAATAGTGTGACGTACTTTATGAACAGCCCCTAATCTACAATGACGTAGGAGTTTTTTTCATTCATTATCCACCTCATTCTCTATATTTGGATAAATCAGGGCTTATTATATAAATATCGCGTACGTAACACAACATAACATCATATTGTTTGTCCAGATATGCGCTGAAAAACGACCATGTTTTTTATATATTGTATACTATAAGAAAGATTTTCTACTGGGTATTTCTACTAATGAGTGAAACACTTATACTCGTATACTCTGTTATCACGACATACATATATTAAAAAGGAATAAATGCAAGTCAAATATATATCCAGAAGTGTCCAACTTAAAAAAAAAAGTATCAAAGTAATTCAAAACTTCCCTCGCCACGAGCATAAGAAAGTTTCATTATAATTTTTGATATCGTAAATACAAAACAAAGAAGAAATATGAACTTTCTCCCTCTACAACAAATTAGCTTTTCCGTACTTTTTTTACCCGCCTCTCCGGGCCCCCTTAAAACTCCGGGCCCGGGGGGGAAACACCCCGTTCCTCCTCCCCTCTCGGCGGGCCTGGTTAAGTCACTTGAAAGAAAAGCACTCTTTTTCCGCCTCTGCTCGAACTGTCAAAGTAGCTGTTAGCTAAAAATTGTACAGATTCAGGTTTTTTTTTTCTTGATTTCCTTTTATCCATTCTGACAGTTCGACCGAGCTTCTCTCAAGTGACATAACCTATATTAATGAACCTTGGACATGCCGATATTCTTACACCGATTTTATTATATTTTCTTTTGTTTCGCTGTTTCGTTATCCATTGCTTTTAGACACGACGATTTTGCCCAACGATGTTTGCTTGCTGTTTCACTCTTTTTTCATGTGAGTGATTTTAATTTTCGCTTTCTCTTCGGCTCCTGCGTTCACAAACTGAAAATCGGTGAGAGAAATCGTCGTCATATCGGCATGTCTAACATGGAACTAACATTATTTTAATGTTCGCAAAAACTTGCTGAAGGTACTAAGTGAATCCGTCTTTAACGGTAAAAATAGAAAAATGTTCTCATGCACACAACAAATGATATTAGTACAATTCTAGTGCGTTTATAATTTTGACACGGAGTATATCTTTATTGTATTAGATTTACAGCCATTGGAATGTTGTTGTGTATTAAAATAAATACGTCGTATATATGACACTCTTAAATTCACTAAAACCATATGCCTCTGTGAGTTAAATAGGGCTGATTGTGAAACTTCTATTTTAAATAATATTTCAACATCTAGCTAGCACAATGTTCTGATGTATTTTGAATTAGTTTTACATTTTTTTGAATAGCTTTTAGCTTATTTGTTAAGGTAGCCTACAGTGGGCGGCGAATACTAACACTTGTTGTCAAAGTGGCACAAGCCAGCCTATTCATTCACTCAACTAAAAATGCAAATTAAGCAAGCTAATTGGTTTAATGGGCATCGCATAAAATCAAATGATGCAAAAATGGTAACACATAAGAAATGCACGCACAATGCAAAAGATTAACATTCCATACACACACACACATACACACACCATAGTTTTGCCAAGCCCTCATCAACTTTAGTATAATTTCAAACTCACCTCTCGTCCTTATCATATTTGGGGAAGGTGACGTGCTCCAACAGCACCGATGACTCGCTCTGCGGTTCTGCAGATATGCCTTGAGCACGTTGCCGCTGGAAAATCTGACCCGATTTTCGCGTAGCTCCAGTCGGCACAGGCGTTGTTGCACCACCGCCGCTACGACTAAAGGGGAAAACACTCTGGAACTTATCTAGATGCGATCTAAGTTCAGCAATTTCCGTATCTTTGAACTGGAGCGCACGTTGCATTTCCTGAATCTTTAATTCCTTGGCTTGTATAATTTGCACGAATCGCTGTTCCTGAGGCGTTGTAGGCATAAACGTTGGACTCATGACCGGTGTAGATGTGGCATTCGGATCCATTATGCTGCACATGGTATTTGTAGTGGAGGGTAAAGTGGGATTCATGCCCGTGGCATTGTTTATGCACAGCGCCTGCATTTGATCGGACAGAAGTTTTTGTTGTATGCAGTAATCTTGGTTTGCCGAGCTACCATAAAGTGTTTGTGACGGTGCATAGACCGGGTGCGGCACCACTATAGATTCTTGTGTAGGAGTTGAGGTGGTGTAGTAGCCTTGGGTTTGAGCTTGTAGTTGTTGTAATTGCTGGTAACGTTGTTGTAGCTGCAGTTCTTGTTGTTGAAGTATATTGCGCGTCTGTAAATTTGGGTCGGTGTTGATCTGCTGAGCACCCGTAGGAACGGTGCCGTAAATCAGCGTGTGCGTGAGCACGTCTGTTGTTTGCAACGGCAAAGTCAAACCACTAATGGCGCCGATGTTGCTGCCTAGTCCGCCGATGCCGCCAATTCCACTCACAATATTATTGTTGTTGCTCACCAGACCCAGATCGGGCTGGTACTGGTAGTTGGCATTCGGATCCTGCTGCATATTGTCTCTGTTCGTTTCTGTCGTATGTGCTGAGTTGTGACGCAGAATATTTGCGGATGTTTCTAGCACTTCGTTCGTGATGTCAACGTCGTGAGTTACTCGACCCGATGCTTTCAAAATAGCTCTCTCTTTATTGTCAGCTGTTGCTGAATTATTTATATTTTTTAACTTTTCCAACGTATTCGAAGATGATTTGGTGTTTGTCGTGAGTGTTGGTTGCCGCTGGATGATGTTTGTTGACGACGTTGTCGTCGATGTTGAGCCCGAAGTTCTTTCTGAGTCGCTTCTGGCTATTTTAGACGAAAAGCTTTCGTTGGCTTGCGGCACTGAAGGGTTGAATGATTTTTCAATATCTTTAGCAGTACTTTTTGGTGGATCCAATGCATTGATCGATTCGATCTTGTTCGAGGGTCCAAGGGGCGCTGCTGTGTTGTTTCGGCATTTATTGCCAACTTTGGAGTTGTTCCCAATGGGCTGATTGGTGGATGTAAGGGTAGAGTAGGGTGGTAGATGTTTTTGTTGTGAAGCTTCTATGCTAGTTGCTCGTTCTGTAGCTTCATTATAGTTCGGGTGCGTGGATTCGTTGTCACTATTTTCTGTTGTGGCTGGCCTCTTGGTTGCGAAGCACAGCCGATCAAAACAGATTCGCATGCAGGCGATTTTTTTGAACCGCCAAAGAATAACCAAAGTTGAGGAGCACTTCTGCACGTTGGAATGCCCTGAAAATAAAGATAACATGTTTAAGCAAAGTTGAATATGCATGAAACTATATAATGAATAATAAGACAATATCACACAACCTTTATTAGTTGATTAAATGAAAAGTTAGACGAGTAATGAAGTCATTGAAATCATTTAATCACAAAATTGTTTCTGTCTTCTTGACAATATTGCATTTATCTATACTTTGTGCAAGTCAAGGTGTATGAATTCGCGGAATTTATTCGTTTCTTTCTTATCAGTTTCGACATTACATGTAGCAGCACTCACTTGGAACAATCAAACTTATAAGCTAATTAGACTCCCCCAACTACTGCTGCGAAGGTTCCAATTAGCCAACCTATCAGAAGCACCTTGGCAAGACACAATAAACTGCATGTTGTAGTATAATCTTATAAATATCAAACCGACAAAGTGTACAACCCAGCAGCAATTGTCTCATTTACACATTTCGTCCCGCTGATAAGCAGCTTGAAAATCGTCGAGAAAATTCAAATAAGCATTTCAAATACTATACAGGCAGGTTGATGTTAAACGAAACGAGACTCACGGCATTGAACATTTTTTTTTTTTTAATATATGATCTAAGTACGTATACGTCATCGAATTTTGAGCGTTAAACAAGGTGTGAATCTTTAATTAAGACAGATTCTTAGAAGCACTTGAAAGAATTTTGTTGTTTGAGTTGTGATTCAGAGCTCTAAAAGAATATAAACTTAGGATGAATATTTTCAAGTTTATTACAAGTAACTAAAAATTCTACACCAAGCTGGATTTAATAATTGTCGCCCATCGAACGAGTTGCTAGCTAATAAAACTAGCTAAGCATCGATCTGTGTAAGACAACCAATAAAACGCAATCGAGCGATTTTTATGTTGATTGGCTATGCCAGTTAGTTGCAGTGAGATGTGGAAGACCTTGTGTAATCAATATGAGTTATTTCTCCATACCACAAACTAAAAACAAAAAAAAACTAAGCTTTAAATGGGCGGAGCAAAAAGTAGTAGTTTATTTAAAAATTTGTTAGGTGAATTTAAAAATTACACATATAAAATTATGTCGCATTACATTTGTTTTACTTCCTCTAGTATATCGACTAAGATATGACATAAACAACAACTTTTATGAAATTTTTTACCTAACGCATAACAATAGATCGCTACTGTAAAATGAAAAATAGTTCCAATGTTTTAGTAGTTTTTTTTTAAGCGAAAGCTTCTTTAGCAATTTTATTTATATTATAAGAGCCGGGTTGTAATGATTCCTTTTGAAATAAATTTCGCCTCTATTCCAATTCCTTGCAATTAGGTCTTAAATGGGCTCAATTCCTCAATTCCAATTGTATCTTTCAATTCCTCAGGAATGGAATTAGAAAAAAGTTGACAATTCCATTACTTACTTACTTACTTACTTAGGTGGCCGTAACAACCCGTGTCCGGGTTTCGGCAATTCAACAATTTCATTACAGGAACTGGAATTGGAGGTTGGAACTTCAATAACTTTTTCATTTTTCTTTAGAAGTCGTATTTTAAAAATGCAGAACTTTCATGAGAACATACACCATATTTTGCTCTTTTACTTTAAAAAAAGGCAATAAAGTAACTGAGGCCAGACAAAAATTAGTAAAAATTTATGGCAAAGATGTGTTTCAAAAAAGACAATGTCAGAAATGGGTTGCCCGTTGTCGTGATGGAAATCAGAGTACAGTCAGAGAAATTGCGTATGCTTTAAATTTGTTCGTTGCACAGTGGATCGTGTAGTAGACAAAAGTCAAAATGTTTTTGGTACGAAACCCAACAAAATGGGTATCGTTGTAAAGGAAATTCTTTAAATAAAGTTCATCCAAATAATGAGTCCAAAAAAATAATATTTTTTTAATTTTATAACCCTTTCTTTAAATTATACACATTTAAATTTAATTACTGAAGGTTTTCTTTTGGTTTTGAGTGTCTTAAAAAAAATATTTTTGTAAACACATTTTTTAAAATATCAAAACAATTTTATTTTTAGTTTTTATAAAAATTATCAAAAAAAAAAAAAGCTTTTATAAACCGAAAAAGTTTTTGAAAAAATTATTTTAGATAAAGTTGAACGATTTGCAAATAAACAAATTTTAATTCGGATTCCGAGAGAAGCACAGTACGACTCAAGTCAAAAGATTAGTAAATATTGTAAAGGAAAACAAAGTGAAAAGATATTCTACTGGGGTTGTGTTTTTAGACAAAGAAACAACTTTTGATTCCATATGCTATGAGAGCTTACTGTATAAGCTACAAATTTTACACTATTCCTTCTATCTTATTAGGATAATACGAAGCTTCCTCACTAATAGGGTCTTTATAGTGCTTGTAGAAGGTTTCAATTCATGATAGAGACAAATTGCTGTTAGTGTGCCACAGGATTCTGTTTTATCACCACTTTTATATTCCCTATATACGTCTGATTTTGAGTATTCGCCTTATGTTGATGTAGCTTTCTATGCAGATGACAGCGCTTTTATAATACTAGGAAAATTTTCAAATGCAATTGTCAAAAAAATACGGGGTGATCTGTCTAAGGCTACCAAATATTTTGACAAATGGAAAATTAAAGTTAATAGTGAAAAAACCCAAGCTATCATATTTCCACTTAACAAATCACCAAAGAAAATTCCTACAAGACCCTTTTCAGTTCAAGGCAACTTAATATCGCTTTCAAAGTCAGTATACTACTTAGGAGTAATTCTTGACGAAAAATTATTATTTAAACAACACGTCGAAATCATCTGTATTAATGCAATTAAGTGTATTAGAAGTTTTTTTATTTTCTTATGAATAAAAAATCAAAGCTAAACTTGAAAAATACAGTTATACTTTACAAATATGTATTAGACCGATTTTGACGTTTGCGTGCTCTGTTTAGAATAATTGCGCAACTACGCACTTAAATGAAATTTCAGGTTATCCAAAATAAGAACCTGAAAACAATACTTGGTTTGCCGAAAATGTTCCCAATGTCAAAATTACATTCTATTGCACAAGAAAAATTTATCTCAAATGTTATCAACGATATGAGCCTGTCATTCCAGTCAGTCCAGCCAGTTTGCCATAGGTAGTGTCCTCTATCTCTATTTCTTTAGAGGATTTGAAGAGGCTGTCCACAAAATTCACAACATCTAGACAAAATGTGATATTTATACACTGGTGAGCAAAATGATGAGGCCACCCATATTTTTTGTTACAGTGTTATGGGGAGCATAAGATAAAAAAGTAAGTATGAGGAAAAAAAGTACATTAAAATAACTGTTGGTCTGGACACAACAACAGTATTGAATTTTATTTTGTTTAGCTTTTGTGCATTTGTTTATTTTTTCGGACGAGCAACAAGATGAGACCACTAGCTTTATTCAAACAAAAAAACTTTTTTTCCCAAAATATCGAAAAAATAAATTAAAAAACTCTTTTTAATAATGTGTGCAGGCTCCTTTGTTTTAAATGACCTCAAAAATGCGATTAGGCATACTATTTATTAGCCTTTTCAGGGCTGCGCTTTCCAAAGGGTCCCAGGCCTCTATAACTGCTAATTTCAGTTCTGAAATACTGGTGAATTGTTTGTTATTGCAATAAATTTTTCGACCAAGAATACCCCAAACATTGGGGTATTCTCCATTGGGTTTAAGTCTGGAGCGCATTCTGGCCAGTTCCATATTTTGCAAGGAAAGCCAAGATTTGGTTTGCTTGCTGCCATGAATGGAGGCATTGTCTTGCTGGAAAATGTACTTTTTGTCTTGGTTTTGGCTTAGAAAAGGCAACAAATTCATTATCAATATGTCTGTGTATTCAGCAGAGTTCATTCTACAGCTTGGAAAGGCCAGCTCCATAGTTCCTTTCGCAGAAAATCCTCCCCAAGCCATCAGCGAGCCTCCTCCAAAGTTTCTCTTAGAAAAGTACCTTGGTCCTTTGCGCAGATCTCTCCAGTAAAACTTGAAACCAGCAGGACCGTCCAAATTAAATTTTTTATCATCAGAGAAAATTATCTGAAAAAAAAATTATTGCAAAAGACATACTTCAAAAACACAAACAAGAAACGTACATTGGTCCAATCCGTGGAAATATTTTTCCTTCCAAAATCAACTCGCGCAACTTTGTGGTGATCCTTAAATTTCGGTGCTGTTTTCATATGTTGTCTTTTGATTACTACAGACTGATTTAAAGCTCTGTACACCGTGAAACGAGACACGTTTAGTTGGCAAGTCCTGATTATTTCATTGGCACTTGTCATTGCGTTACTTGAATTTGCCACAATCCGCCGTTTGTCTCTGGTAGTGAGCTTTGGCTTCTTCCACAGTTCTTGTAATTTCCATAATCTTCCCTTTTTTTAAGAAAATTAAGCACAACTGCCTTTGATCGGCCTATTTTCCTGGCTATTTCTCTATTTGATAGTCAAGTCTGATTTAAAGCAGAAATTTCTCCTTGTTCTCGCTTTGTAAGCTGCTTTCCCCCTCCCATTATTTTTTCATAAATTTAATTTAATTTTACTTTAATTTAATAAATTTAAATTTAAGTATGTTTAATTCACAAAAACAGCAGTACGAATAAAATCTAAGCACGTGCTCTCATCTTTTTGCTCATCCCAAAAAGTAAGCAAATGCACAAAATGTAAATAAAACGAAATACAATATTGCTGTTGTTGGCTGATCAACAGTTATTTTCAATATTTTTTCTTTCCTCATACTTACTTTTTTAACTTTTGCTCTCCGTAACACTGTGTAACAAAAAGTATGGGTGATATCATCATTTTGCTCATCAGTGTATAAGTTTTTTTTACAATCATTTTCCTGTAAATTATTATTTTTATTTTTATTTAAGTGTTTTCTTAATTGTTAAATTAGAATTTATTTGTTGCGAAATCCAAAGGATTAATTCTCAAAATTTGTATATTTTACGTGTAAGCATTGAATTTATGATAGAATAAAGAACAACATCGAAAAATTCCCAACAAGTTCCGCATTCATATTAACAAATATCATTACATTCATTTGCATTCAAAATGTAAACAAAAATATTTTTAAGCCCTTTAATGTTAAAGATTTTGTCACGTGGTTAAACCTTTAAAGCAGAAGAATCTAGTAAGCTACTTGTAGATACCAGAGGCTTGTATATAGAGAATAACAATTGGTACTAAATGTATGGATGCGAAGTTATAAAATATTTTGATTTACCAATAGGTAAGTGAACTTTATATTTTATGGATCAAATGAAAGATATTTAAGTTAAGATAAATATATTAAACATTTATCTATTTAACATTTATTTATTTTAGGTTATTTATCTAAATAAGCTTTAGAAGCAATCCACAAACATATGCAATGTGCTCGTATAAAACATACAAAGAGAAATTCGAGGGAAAACACAACTTTGATCACACAATTTTTAATATCATCAGATCATATCATCGAGAAGAAAAACTAAAATATAAAAATATTTTAAAAGAAAGATTACGCTTATATAAAAATCTATTTTTAAAGTATTCTGATAGAGTTTCGTTAAGATCAGCTTAACTTTGTATGTACCTCCCATACAAAATCATGTAATAAAATTAAGATAGGTCCAAGGGAGCTCTCTCTAGGGACTGAATGATTCAACCATTTTTATAATCGTCAATGCTTATATTTATCTAGTTATTTGACCGAGTTTCGTTAAGATCGGTCAAATTTTGTATGTTCCTCCCATACAAAATCATGTAAAAATATTAATAACGGTCCAAGGGAGACACCCCTTGGGTATAACTGACTTCAAAAATTTTTAATACGCATCTGCAGCTTTAGTTTTTTAGGATTTTGATCAAGTTTCGTTAAGATCGGCTAAACTTTGTATATACCTCCCACCCAAAATAATGACAAAAATTAATATAGGCCTTAAGGAGGTACCCCTAACGACTGACCAATTTCAACCATTTTTTGAATTTTTCTTTAGTAGTATAAGCTAACCAACCACAACAAATTTCATTACCATGGTAGCACTCTTTCCATTTTTGCTAATTTTTTGTATTGATTAAGACTGATGTGCGTTGGAAGCGTCATTTAAAGTGCGCTAGTTTTTACACATTGAATGCCTGGGTTCCGCACGACTTTAAGGAAATTCAAAAAGTTAACTGAGTCGACAATTGTAATCGGGCGACCCATTTCTCAAGCGTATGATAACGAGTGAAGAAAAGTGGATTGTCTACAAAAATGTCAACAGAAAAAGAAGCTGGTCCAAGAAAGATAAAACGACGGAGAGGTAAGCAAAAGAGAGAAGTAGGTTACTCCCATAGAATAGAACCATAAATTCTAAAGTCTGCTGTGGGCAACTACACAAATTGGCCTATGCCATCCAGAAGTAACGTCCTAAGCTGGTCAAAATAAAAGAGTCTACTCTGTATATACAAAACCGTACTGACTTTTAAACAAACCAACTTAAATTATAGGGTACATCGTTGTCTTCGATGACTAACCAACCATTTTGAAATTCAAATTAGCATAACAACAACATTTAAGCTTAATTAGGAGTTACATTGCGCATAAAAGTAATTATTTAATAGAAACATTTTTTCCCAAAAGAATTTATTTTTTTTTTTTTTTGCTGCTTAAATATTTTGTTTATACTTTTAATTATCGTCTATTTGTTTGTTTGTATTTTACTAATAAAAATGTATAGATTGCAAAAAAATATTCCATCTAAACAATTAAAACCTCTAGTTTCTGCTTTAAGTAAACAATGGCGAGCGTCTTCTTAAAGTGATTCTGCCATTGAAGTTTTTCAGACATAATTGTTGCTTCTTTTGTGTTAATTTAGAAATTCAAAAAAAAAATATTCACTTGAGCGCCATATTTTAAGAAATATTGATGCTTTAAATCATTCTTGAATTTCGGCACACAGTTCAATTGTAGGCATTCAAGCGCCAATTTAAACGAGAAATGTTTTTAAATTTTTAGGTAAATCAATATTTTGTATCGTTTTTATCGCAGCGACTTACTGCAGAATAAACAGTGCATCGGACGGACAAAACAAGTTGAATTTTTTAATTTTTTTTATTTTTTGTTATATTTGACGCATTTTTAAAATTAATTGCGGGGCACGAACATGCGCCGTAGCCGTGGGATTTAAGTGTCGCATAACGCGATTGCGTTTAAGCGTAGCTTAAAGTTTTATTTAAAGTATATATTTTCAATAAAATAAAAGCCAATAAGCAAGCCAATAATAATTTAAAACGTGTATTTATGAAATTATTCAATGGTAAAAAAAAAATTATTGTAATAAAACTAAAAATAGTGGTTAAAAAGTACGTGTTACCGAATGAAAAACAAAAACAAGCCGCGCGGCACTTGCCAACCAAAAAGGTGCTGTTCTGAAATTGATAACAGTTATTAATGCACAGTATTGCAATATTTTATTGTGTCCCGAAAAGTTTAAATATTACTTCTAGACATAATCCTATATTACGCCATAATTTCGTACTAAGTTGTTCTATATTTAACACAAGAAGTCGAGTTAACTTTTTGGCTTCATATCTAAAAAAAGTATTTGAATGAATTCATTATTGCTCGACCGGCAATTTCACATTCGTCGCTTAAAGTAATATTATAGCTTTCATATAGTTGCAACATCTGATGGTTCTATATTGTTATTTGATCTATCTTGACATATCGCACACTAAATACAAAACAGTCACAACTCAAAAATTTTTAAATTTCTAAGTGTAAAAAATTTTTTTTTTTTATTTTTAGTTTTTTGTTGAACTCATTATTAGTTTGTTAATATTTATTTTATTTTTTCTCCATGAATGAAAATTCCTGTTAAAATTCTATAATTTTCCAGATATTGTCAGATGTATTTTTGTTTTAGTCGAATTCAAATATGTCGTTTCAATAATTCGTAAATATCTGGTGAATTTTTTATCTGAATAATGAAACAAGGTACTAAAATACCCTATGATCCATTCATACAAACCATCTCAATCGAATAATTAGTTTTCTATGCAATTCTCAAATCTGTCGAAGAAATTGTGATTTTTCCATAAAAAATAAAGAAAGGAAATATTTTGAAAAAACAGTTAAAAATTTGGTAAACCTTTTTTTTCTCGCTTTGACGGAATAAATTAACTAACTGAACAAGTCCTAATTTTGACGGAAAAAATTAAGAAGCAGAATGAAGCAGATCTACTCGTATATAAATATATAGAATAAAGTCACTCATCATTCTTCGTCTCAGATACTATGCTAATGTCTTCATTTGTTGGTGAAATCTCTCTCCATTTTCATCAGTTTCATCATCAAAATTTCTAAAAAAATTTCAAATGCAAATGCAGGAGTAAATTTTGATAGTGACTTCATGTTTGAAGCACTCAATATAATATCTACTTTGTATAAATTTGTTATAAATGTTAACCAAGAGTCAGTTCAAAGTTAAAATTTGTATTTTGTACTGAGAATTGAGTATTGGACATTTTAAAACAAACCCGAATTCTTAAACATTTCAAACTTTTCAGTTATCAAGCTTGTGCCACGGGGGTCCTCTTACAAAAGCACAAAAAATTAAGAAAAATTTCAAAAATAGTTCATAGCTCCACAGCGTGAGCCCTAGAGAGGTCAAATGTATACGCTGGTTCAATTATTTTTTTTTACCCCCATTTTTTTCAAACACACCCACTTCCTATCTGAAACCCTTCTGAGAGTTTAAAGAACAAAATACAAAGAAAGTGCCAAAGTTCCGCTGAAAAATTTTCTCTATTGAATGACGTGGAGTACGAATGTGAATTCAAGTTTTTGTTTTTATTTCATATACTTGTTTTACCATTCCTTTCAATTTTTGTAGGAGTAAACATATATATACAAATATACTTCCTGCATTCGCATTTGGTATTATCCCCGAAAATCTCAGTGACAAAACGATTCGTCCAACAAAAGAGAATCCACAAACAAATGAACGCAATAGAGGAACGATTTTTGATACGAAGGAATAATGAACGACTACTGTGGGTTCCTTTTTAGAGAAAGTAATTCACCCAAAAAAAGACAAAGCAAAAGTAAAAATCATTTCTGATTAGTTTACATACATGAGAGGAGCATTAAAATAATAGTATAGTCATTTGGTAGTTTTACCTGGAAAGTTTTCCGAGAGTTTTAAAAATGGGTTCTTTTATAGATTTCGATCTGTTCTTTCCCAATTTCAACTTTGCCACCTCGTATTTTTGCCGTTCGCGCGGCCAGTTTTTTGCAAATATCTCCTTTCCGAATCATTTCATGAAAAAAACATATATGTATCAAATGAAATTAGAGAAATTTCTCATGTTACAACCGTTCTTTTCGTAAAATCATTTAAGTGCGCCGCAAAGTGTATTTTAAATAAAATAAACATTTTTTATATTATAAACAACAGTACGTTCAAAGAGTCCATAGGATGACACATAGATGGCGTTACTAGATTTTTTTCCATATGATTTTTTTTTTTATCAACCTTCAAACGATACGTATAAAAATTTGACAACAATCTGACAATTGATTCGTGAGTTATAGCATTTTGTGTGCAACTATTATTATTACATGAAGATGAAGAAAAATACAGTGGAAACCAAACAATGGCTTGATAAACATTATCCGGACTCTGCTTCATCGAGATAAATGGTAGAAAAGTGGATTGCTGAATTTAAACGTGATCGTACCAGCACAAATGATGCAGAGCGCAGTGGACGCCCAAATCAGACTGTTATTCCACAAAATATCAAAAAAAATTCACATATTGGTTATGAACGATCGCAAATTGAAGGTGCACGAGCTAGCTGATATTGTAAAGATATCAGATGGTAGTGTTTTTACCATTTTGCCCGAACATTTGGGTATGCGAAAGCTCTGTGCAAAGTGGGTGCCGCGTGAGCTCACAGTCGACCAAAAACAACAACGAATTGATGCTTCAGTGAAATGTTTTGGGCTGTTAAACCGCAATAAAATCGAATTCTATCGTCGATATGTGACAATGGATGAAACATGGCTTCACTATTACACACCAGAATCCAAAAGACAGTCAGCTGAGTGGACAGTAGTCGACGAACCGAATCCAAAGCGAGCAAAGACCCAACAGTCGGCTTGTAAAGTGATGGCGTCTGTATTTTGGGATGCGAAAGGAATAATATTCATCGACTATCTCCAAAAAGGAACCACAATCAACAACGACTATTACTTATTACTTTTGGATCTTTTGTGCACTTTGAAGGCTGAAATCGCCGAGAAACGCCCACATTTGCAAAAGAAAAAAGTGTTGTTTCACCAAGACAAGGCACCGTGTCACAAATCGATGAAAACGATGGCAACATTGAATGAATTGGGCTTCGAATTGCTTACCCACCTACCGTGTTCTTCAGATTTAGCCCCCAGCGACTTTTTTCTGTTTTCAGATCTCAAGAGAATACTTGCTGTAAATAAATTCAAATCCAATGATGCCTATTTTGCCGAGAAAGGGTATCAAAATGTTAGGAAATCGCTATACTCGTTGTAACGCTCTCGAAGGCAACTATGTTGAATAATATAATCGAGTTTTATCAAAATTTTGTTTTTTTCTTACTTATCCTGCGGACTTATTGAATATCCTGTTATACAGGGTGTCCCGCAATTGAGTGCAACTATTTACGGAGCTGAAAGCTTATGTCGAGCTGAGCAAAAAATTGTATGGGAGGGGGGGGAGGTCTATTTTCACATTCTTAGAAGCTACAGGGCTAATTATTATTTACGACTTTGATTCACATTATTGTTCTAGCAGAACTTAGTACCTTGCACAAAACTTACTTTGATAGCTTATTTTAAAGGCAATAAAATCGCCTTTCTAACGGTATATCAACAAACCCCACCAACTTAATCGTTACCGAGCTGTGATCGTGTGAAGAAGAAATCAATCGGTTAAAATTACCAAATTTCAACTTTGAGTGCAAATTTCTCAGAATTTTGCGTAATAAATGAAATTTTTTCTTTAAATCAATTTTGTAATCTATTCAATTTTCTTTCCAATGGCACCAAAAACATAAACATATCTTTAAAAGCAAAAAAATTGGCTGTACTAAAAAAAAATATACTTATTACTAAAAGTAATAAAACAGAACTAAAAAATATTTGGCGATGTCTCAAAAACTATGTGACAGGTGTTGATTTTTGAAATTTAAGACCGATTTTACATTGGACTTAAATAGTGGTATTCTGGGATAAATATGTTTTAAGCTAGTGTTATTAGTTCTAATAGTACTTAAGCCGTGATGTTCAAATAGATGTCTTTAATTACTGGAAATACTCAAAATATTTTAAAACATGAAAATATATAAAACTAAGCAACATCTCAGATCTCGATAGCCGTGAATATAATTTTCTTGCCACATAAAATACCTCTAAATCTGGCCATTAACAACTTTACTAAAAGTTTCAACAAAATCGGTCCACGATTTCTGTTATCAGACATTAATGGGTTTAGACTGATCTTAGCTACACCAAAATTTTTAAAAATCTTTGTCAACAGGTTTTCAGTTTAAAATAATGTCAGGAGATTCGATAAAAGAATCTATATTTTCTGACTTTTCGATACCCATAATTAATAATCCCATAATCTTCAATGGAAAAATACACTAAATCAAAAATAAAAAATCAAAAGTTGTTTTATCAATGAATTCCATTCATTAAACAAAAGTCATTGATTTCAATCAACAATTCATTGACTTAAAGAACAAATTCTTTGACTCAAAGAAAAATGCTTTATTTCATTTGATTTCAATGTACTGTTCACAGTTTGTAAGAATCTGCGTTCATTAAAATTTGAAAAAACCATTTTTCTAAAAACCTAAGAACTTGCTCTTACTACCAAAGAACTCAGTTTTGAAAATAATGCACAACACATTGTTTTTAAAGAATTCCCATTAGATCAATGAACCTTTTCTTTAAAAGTAAGAACTATTTCTTTAATTTAAAGCTTCGTTCCTTAACTGCAAGCAAAAGTTCATAAAATCAAAGAACGTTATATATTGACATAATAAACAGAGATTCATTGAACCAATAAACTTGTACATTGGAACAATTTATTGCGACAAATAGCCTTGTCTTAGACTTTATGTACGTTTTTGTTTCAGAGTACTGCAAACACAATTGTAGAGTGATTTGTAGTTCAATCGCACCTAAATATTGATATTCTTTGATTTTTAGTAGAATTTTATGAAGCTGCTCGTGTATTTTTTATAGACTCCCTTGTATTTTTAATGACACACCCTGAACATTTTATCTGCTCTTTTATATTCTTAGGAAGTTTCCATGATGTAATCAAATTGAAGTGAATCAATTTTTAAAAAAAAATAAATTGACTTTAACACGAACATTTTTTTTCGGTAATGTGAAAAAACTACAGGATTAAGTTCATCCATCTCTTAGCTACTGTGGACCTCCACAAACACAAGCATACAGATATATGCAGAAATTCACTTTATGCATTGCTATTCAAAGTAATTATACCGGAAAGAACCGGAACTGATATTTTTTTTTTTTAACAAAACCCGAAGTTTTTTTGTTAAGCTCAATGAACTGAAGATGTCTTTCTTTATTTTTTTTTTTTTCTTTTTTTGTCTAGAACCGGTCCAAGCTCATAAAACAAAAAAGAACTAAGCTAGTGTGAAAGCGCAGTATTACGGGTAGTATACGTTTCCAATATTTTTCTATTATTGCAAAGTTTTGAAAACGATTAGCTGTTGAGGAGAAATTTTTAAAAATACATACTATAAGCTTAAGTTAAGCCAAGTCACGCCTCTGGTGAGCGTTCTATAAATAAACAAGATTAGAAAAACCACTGTGCTCCGTCTACTCATAAATAACGTCGACTTATAAATTAATTAGTAGCCGAGCAAATTTTGAACACAACACAAAAAATAGTCGATAGTAAAGCAAAATATTAACAACGACATTGCCGACACTAACAGTTAATCACAAATTGATAGACAGCAACAAGTTGGCAATATTAAGTCAACGCACCATCCTGCATTTCGAATGAAGCAATCGTCCATGTAGATCGCTGTGTTTGGCGAAAAAGTGTGCGCGCAGTAAAGGCTTAAGTAGCTTTAATTGCCAACTTTTGGTTTTAACAATGTTTAATTTTAATTTAGGAAAATAACATGTTATCGCATTTTTGTGGAGATCGATCGATAAGAAGGATTTAATGCTGATTGATACGGTTTCGCATTTATTACACACAAACGTTAGCAACAAGAGACCGAATGGTCTCCGTGCTAACAAAGCACGTCACACTAATTAATTCATCCTAAATTCTTTTGATACGTTTCGTTTTTTTTTTTGGTTCTTTTTTTTGTCACCTGATCGAAGCCAGATTTTTTTAAAATTTCTTTTGATTAGTCAGTAACCACTAAGCAAAATAGCTTTAATTACACAATTTCAAACACTTCCTCGTAGGAATTCTGAGCTGGAATACAGAATTGGAATTGCATAATGTAATTTATTGTATGCATTGGCCCATCCTGCTTACCTCAAGGCCCCTAATAGCTCCCGGCTGGAACTTCCAACTACTGTTTTATCGTTTTGCCGAAGCAACCCGCACGCGGAAAGGATCGCGCGCACTTCAAAATAACGTTTCACTAAACGAGTTACGTACTGGGGCAATGCATATGTGAAATGTTCTCGCGCTTGTTATAGTCGATATGCACTTGATCAGTGCTGGGAACAAACTGTTGAGCTTGAGCGCAGATAGCTACAGCGGAACTTGCGACGACCACAACAAACAACCAGTGTGGCCAGACGAATTTCGAGAAAAATGATTAAAAAAAACCGAAAATATTCTTGAATCTCTAGAAGATGGAATTCAACAAGTTGTTTAACCAGACAGCGAATCAATATCTTATCGATGAGATTCACTGCCAGCAGATGACGAATATTCCCCTTTTTCTGCACTAATATCAGAAGACTCATCTATTTCATATTGTTTTTCTTTTTGATAAAATTACTTTAGCCACCTTTAATATAAATTCATATAATAAATTGGTGCAAATATAAGTTTAAGTAAAAAATAACTTTAGGTCTGCAACATGCTCAACAAACAATTCTCAAAACTTTCCATTAAAAACTTTCAATTTACGGTGTCTTGATTTAACAATTGCTTAAAATTGCTTTACTTTTACAGCAAGACGAATTTATTTGTTGTGTGGTTAAGGGGGGCGTAAAGTTAATCCGGTAAAAAAACATCATATTTTTAAGAATTTTTTTTCAAGAATATGGTTTTATGGCATAAATTTATTTATTAATTTATTATTTTTATTTTTTTATTATTTTTTTATGTATATAAATTAACATTATTAGAGGATATAATGAAATCATATCCTAAGAGTATTGTGTGAAATTTTCATTTAAAAATATGAAGAAACTAGCTTAAGCCCGCCGCTTCGCCGGGTTTTCAAAAAGTTTTCATTCAAAAATTGATAGTGGGTAGGCTTGATTTTTCGCTACCAAAACGATTTTTTATTGTTTAAGTAATACTACAAATTATTAACCTTAAGATTGTTATATCATCTGATAGGAAATCGAAAACCTAAATTTTGGATTTAATTTTTTTTACAACAAAAACAACTTTTATCCAATTTTTTGGCTTAAACTACAAATTTTTGAACATTTTTTAAAAAAATTTTTAAAAATATTAATCCTTTGGTTTAGTAAAAATTTCAACTTATGTTTGAAGGATATTTTAACAAACAACATTTTTCAAAAAAAATTATTGAAATCCATTGCAAACTGACTGAAATATTTGCCTTCAAAGCTAAAAGTGTGAATTTCAAGTCGTTTTTCTCTCATTCTCAGCTTATAATTAATACTAAAAAGATCTGGTACTAAAATATTTCACAGTTTTCAAACTACATACATGATTTTGGTATCAAATTGAAGGAAATTTAAAAGCGTTTATTGATTTTGTTCTCGTTTAACCGAAGTGCAATTTAATCCATTAGGGCCGAAAGAAAACCATAAAAAACAGACATTTTTAGACTTGAAGCAACATTTTGGTGAAAACTATGTATGCCATTGAGCAGAAATAAGTTATTATTGCATGCTAATTTTACTTTTTTTAAAAAACTGGCACTAAAACTTTTGAAATATTATGCAGTATTTAATGAAAATTCGAGACGCATATGTTTCCATATAGTAACATTGGTTGTTAATGGGTTAAAATAAAGTATCCTATTGCACTCTCTGCTGACCTATAAATATGTGTACAAAATTTTATAAAAATCTGAGTTGTCGTTTAAACGTGATGAGTGAACATAAAAAGTGGCTACAGATTTATTAATAGTATAGATATGAAGAAATGAGGTGGTGACAGCAATTTTTAGTGGGTGCTTTTGAAAAAAAGGTGCTTTGGGGTGGACTCGAGAACTCAAAATCATAAAAATTTTCTAAGCTGATATGATATGTTTCAAGTTTACGCTGTCGAGTTTTTATTTTTTTTTTTCTTTTTCGGGTTTTAGTAGTGCTTAGTAGTGCTTAGTCAAAACACCAATTTTTGGGTAAAAATTCAACAATTAGCTGTTATAAAAATTACCGAAAATTAAAAAAAAAACTCGCTGTAATAACGCTGTAATCTCACTGGTTAGGTGTAAAAAGAGTGTGCAGAGTTTAAAAAATATCGGTACAGAAGATTTCGAGTAAAAGTGTTCAACGACTTTGAAAACGCAAGTTTTGGTGAAGTCACTGAGAAAACATGCATTCGATAAATACGTACTAAGCCCATACTGAACTTTGCGTTATTTATTGGATATATTAAGGCACATTCACAAGTATATACAGTTTTTCAAGAAAGTGTTTTTACATAGTGAAATAATTGTAATTCTGTAATTATGACTTTTGTCTTGCCATCATTTTTGTTTTGATTATTTTTGCTTATTGATTTATAGCCCTATTCTGGTGATTGACAATTGTAAATTTATTAACAACTGTGAAAATTTCTTATTCTAAAATGTAATCAAAAGCTCAATAACATCACTTAAATATCAACACCATAAAAAAATTTTCAGAACAAATAAATTTGCGAAATATTTTGAAAGTTTTCAACTCCTTGGATCAAAAAATAGCACATAAAACACTAGCTTGTCAATGAATTTACAGTTGTCAATCACCAGAATAGGGCTATTAGTATTATTTATTCAATGCAACAAAAGCAACAACCAAAACTTAAATCACTTCGAAATTGTACTGTCCAGAAAGTGTTTTTATATTTCGTTCTCTTTATATATTGAAGCTCTTGAAAGGATTTACCGTTATTGGTTTTATTTTTCCAGAGATGAGCTCATGTTTTAAAGAAAATAGCACAAATTAGTATTTGATTTGTCTTTGTAGCGCTTTAGATACTGTGCTATAGAGTGAATATAAATGCAAATAAAACTAAATCCAAACGGAAATAAAAATGCCGGCTAAAAAGACTTCTTTTGATATAATTCAGTTAATTTTTTATAATCATTCCATTGGGAAAACTATTAAAGAGATATTCGAAATGTTTTTTGGTACAAGACAAGCAGTTTACAACACTATAAATTGTGCTGAAAATGAGAAAAGACTGCATCACCATTCATCAATTGGTCGACCGCTCATTGTATCGGAAAGAAGGGCGCGGTTTTTGACAAGAGCAGTGAATGACAACCCTTGAATAACGACAAGAGCTTTTGCTATTAAGTTTAAGGAAGAGTTCGGTGATCTTATTTCGCATGCTTATGTGGGACAATACCCAAAAAGTAATGGGTATTGAAAAAAGGCACAGTAAAGTCTGGCGTCAGCACTTAAAAGCATTGGCAAAACGATATACTATTCCTACAGTGAAATTCAGCCAACTATTTGTTATAGTATGGGGGTATATATCAAGCAGAGGGATTAGCAGTATTGGGTTCATTGAAGACACAATGACAGCGAAACAATATTTGGAGGTTTGGAGATAAATTTGACTAACAGCGCTCGAAAATTTGGATTTAATATAAAATTTAAATTCTTTCAGGAGCGTTATCCGAAATATAAGCAGCACACTGTAAAGATGTGACTCCTTTTCAATTGTGAAAAAATGCTAATACATCAGCCTAGAGGCCGGATCTTAACCCCATAGAAAATTCATGGCGTATTTAAACAAAAAGGTTGTCAAAAAGCAACCAAAAACACGTGCAGAGCTAAAATCTGCTTTTGTGAATATATTCTAATATATTCTATTAGAAATATGTTAACAGGTGTAATTAACTCAAGAGGGGATCATACCAAATATTAATTCTTTTAATTATATTTTTAGTACAGTTTTAATAAAAATAGATTTTTATGTAAAACCACTTTCTTGACATTAAAATTTCCAAGTATTTTAAGTTTTCGTTTTTGCTTTTGCTGCTGCTGATTCACTTTTCTCTTTTTTCACCACTACAACTTTGTAATTAAATAAATAATACTAAATCAATAAACAAAAATAATCAAAACAAAAATAAAGATCGCTTTTTTTAAGGCAAAAGTAAAAATTACAATAATTTCACTATGTAAAAACACTTTCTTGACAAACTGTATGTAGGTGTACATGAGAAACATTTACATTTTATGGATTTTACTAAAGTGTTTCTGATTCTCCGTTATGCAAATGCAATGGAAATTTCTGAATTTAAAATAGAAAACTTCGTCACCGCAAACACTGACTTTTTTTCAACTCGTTGTATATGGACAAAAATGTGGGTGAGACGTACAATCTCAGTTTTTTGCAGATCGAAATAACGAAAATTTTTTGGAAGCTGAAGAAACCGTCAGAAATATTTCCGTTGCAAATGACGCTGCAGAAAGGCCCATAAATCTTATAAGAAGATTCGATGGAAAACTATTTACGTCGGAGGACTAAAAGCAAATCATTTGTCAAGTAGTAGAAGCTCATCAGAAGATTTTCCCGTACAGGAGCACTTCCAAAAACCACATTATATAAATAACTGAGTGGAGAAAATCAACGATATTCGCGTTTATTTGCTAATGGTGACCGCAAACTTAGTTTCATGCCAAATCTGAGTGCGGAATCGGATTCAGCGACCAATTTTCATGGGAATAGAATTTTATTGTAATTTGCGTGTAACTTTAATGCCAGTATAAAAATTTATAAATTCACATTAAATCTGAGAGCCCGAAAAAAACGTTTTTAACTGCAGCTCATCTTGTTTATGAAGAGTGTGGTTTTTTTTAGGTGTTTTTCTATGCTAGCACCTTTCATATGAGAGAGGGTCACGGAGAATCAGACGCAAACTAGGACTTGACTATTTAGTGTACATATATATGAACCCTTCAACAGATAAGAACTTGGAATTAGACAGAAAGAGCGAAATAACAGTCGAAATTTATTTATTCTTTATCAAGGTTGTTCAAAGAATAAAGAATATAAAAAGTTTCAGATAATAAAATATATCAGTTAAAGTCAACTAATGAACATTTTTGTAAAATTTGGCAAAAATTCAGATATGTACCTTTTATATTTATACCACCCCAACGCGTACTGCGTAAAGGGTATATTAACTTTGTCATTCCGTTTGTAACGCCAAGAAGGAGGCGTGGCAGGTATAGAAAAATATATATATTTTTGATCAGCATCATCTCCTCAGTCGATTTCCGTTTGTCTGTCCGTCTGTCGACACAATTATAGCCGCAATTTTAAAGCAATCGCAATGAAATTCAAAATTTAAGTTTGTTTTTAAAAATGGCAGATTAAGTTCGAAAATGGACCCACTCGGATGAAAACCACGTCTACCTCCCATACAAAGTGACTTTATATTAACCGTAAAATGCCTTTAAAATCCACAAAAATTAAAGAAATGCCTTGTAATTTGGCAGGTAAGCTTTGCTCTTCAATCTTTATTCTGGCATTGAAATTTGGAAAAATCGGATGAAAACCACGCCTACCTCCCATACAAAGTGGCTTTATTTTAAAAGTAAAATCTCTTAAAAATCTGCTCAAATTAAAGAAATGTCTTGAAATTTTGCATATAGGCTTTGATATATAACATAGATCAACACTATGATATTTGGCAAAATCGAATGAAAACCACGCCTACCTCCTATACAAATGGGCTTTATTTTTAACGTAAAATCTCTTAAAATCCACAAAAATTAATGAAATGTCTTGAAATTTTGCACATTAGCTTTGATATATAGAAAAATCGGATGAAAACCACGCCTACCTCCCATACAAAGTGACGTCATCAAAATAGGACAACTTTCGTTAACATATAAAACTGAATGTCATCGTGTATGTCGTGGCTAAAGACTTCGAATACACTTCAATATGGCCGCGGGGGGGTATTTTAGCTTCGGTACCCTGCCGAAGCTCCATCCTTACTAGTTTTGAAATAATTTGCTTTCATAGAAAAAAAAAATTCCACTCCTGAAATATTTTACTCCACTCTGGCTACACTACAATCAACCGAGTGGGAAACAATATGAGAAAGTAAGTATTATCAAACGAAGCCAAGTTAGTGAAATCTGTGAGTTTAATATTGTTGACTTAAGGTTTGGACTCCAGAGTTTCATTCCGACCGCTTTACAACTCGTGGTTTATATCTAAAGAGCTCAAACATCGATGTACAATATTGGAATGAGTTGAATCGAAACAAGTCATGAAGTCACAATGTGCGGCTATAAGATCACTTTTAAAGAACTTCAACAACACTAGCAGCGACATGTATTGGCTTAATCATTCAAACGGCATAGCAGCTCGTGCTTATCTCTCACTTTGGAAAATATTTGCTTTTACACGCCACTGATTTGTTTGTTGATCCCTTAGACACCAGACGGTTTTTATTGAAATTTTTTATTAATTTTTTATTTATTTTACCATTCGGACAAATACTCAACAATTTTTGTTTTTAACAAGAAACTGTTAATAACAATTCAGACTTGTAAAATATTCAACATTATAAATTATAAGGAAACTTATTAAATCAAAGTATGCACAAGTAGAAAAATGTGTACATTCAAGAATTATTTACAGGCTCTTACTTTGTGTTAGAACTAAGAATAATTGTTTGTAATTAGTTGCGTACTGAAGTAGCCTGAGAATTTAAATTTTTTAATTGCTGTTGTTTATGACCATAGTTGATGGAAATTTTTTAATTCAAAATTAACCACGCCAACTCATCTCACTTTATGTGTGTAGATCAAATGAGTCAATGCTTACAATAGCTATCAAAAAAATTAGACTAACAACTATAATAATTTTTTTAAGAATTTGCAAAAAAAATAGGTTCAACTATTTGAAAGTTTTGCCAACAAGAGTAATCAGAAAGTAGCAAAAAAATTCGTTGAAATTTTTGCTTGAAAACCACTTATCAGTTTTTGAGTTAATATATTTTATTAGTTTCCAAAAACAATCTAAAACATTTGCAATCAAAAAATTTTAATGTAAACAACGAACATAGACGAGGCTATTAAATAAAAGAAACAGAAAAATAGAAGGTGATAAAGAAATAATTTACGGTATTTACAATATAAATGGAAAATTCTGTCGGTATACAACGAAAGTAGAAAACTCAAATAAATGTATTCGGCTTATAGGAAGATAATATTATAATGAACTAAATATTATCTTAACTTTACCTTAAATAGTAATAAATTTGAAAACCGGTTCGTACTAATTAGAAATTCAAAAACAATGAGTCGAGTAAGGATCTTTACAAAAATTTAGATTTTTGTTCATTGAAAAAAAATGTTTTGGTACATTCGCAGTGAAACACAACAGGTTCTTAAGGCAGACAACTCTGAATTTCTTAACTCTAGGTATCACTCTCAATTTAAAATTGAGGAATTTACTTCGAACTTCAACTGTTGCTTACGAAAATTCGAGTAAAAGCGTGGTCTTACTGAGATCCACGAAATTCAGACAATCCAGGAATTCGAAAACCAACTAAAAATTATCTTAACTTTGCCTTAAATAATAGCGTGAGGTGGATAAATGTGTACCATGGGGTTATGTGCAACACGGCGATTTTTCGTACAAAATGTTAACATAAGAATGAATGAACAACAGAGAACTGCAAAACTCACATAAAAATATTCATACGTAATCAACACTGCAAAAATCATGCCTCTGCGTTCAATCGATCAAACTTGCTCGAATGAATACACTCACTGTTGAGTTAAATTCAATGAAACCATGTGCTTCGTGTTGGCTCAGTGATTTTAATCAACGGGCGTCTTCGGATACATATTTCATGCTTGTTCGTTGGGCTCAACAACGATTATTTTCATCAAGAATGAAACGCAAAAAGCAAAAACCAACACATATGAGTTTGTTCGTGTGCAGACAGAGATAGAGAGAAAAAGAGAACAAGAAGAAGAAGGGTGAAGTTTTTATTACGATTGACTGCAAACAACTAAATTTAACTATTTCTTCGATTTCTCATTTACGAAACCACCATAAGACGGTACGTCTTCAATTTGCATCAAATAATTTGGGTACCAACTGGGTCTAGGTATATAACTAATAATAGTTATCCTCCAAACAAGTACTATTGTAACAATTTTTTTCGTAAAAAGTCATCTTTTCAGACGAAAAAAGTTTAACTGGGATGATCCAGATGGATACCGATACTACTGAAGTGGTTTAAGAAAGGATCCTCCGATTATATTTTCCGAAAGAAATTTTGGTGGTTGTTCCGTCATGGTGTGGAATGCCATTCACAAGACGTTTGAGAATAATAAGATAAGTATTATTATATACCGAGTCTCATTTAGTATCCAAATTATAAGAAGCTCAGTTTTTTGAACTTTCTTCATTATGGATCCAACAATTGCTTTGGAACTGTTTAAAACCTGACAAACCGAAATTTTTGAAACTGATTGCTTACAAGTTGGGCACAAGTTATGGTTGAATTTCTGGGTTCCTTTAGGAGGTATTCCTGGTTGGCAAAAATTTTTGTTAAATTTGTTTTTTGCATATTTTTATAGCTCTTATTCTATATTTGAGAATATCGTCCTAAAAGGGTTTTTTGAAATTCGAAATACTTTAGAAGATATGGCCGTCTTTTGTTCAGCAATGTTTTCGCCAAAATGCGATTTGCCTAATTTGGCTACTTTTTGAATACAACGGTTTGAAGCAACCACCGAATTTCGTTCAACGCATTCTTTAGTAGGTAATAACTTGTGTATACGCATTTTAAAAATAAATGTATGCACATTTTAGAGCCTAGGTATTCGAATGTTGGCAGCGTTTAGTATACTTTGAATTGAGTTATCAGCTCACACAAACGATGCCTTCAGCAGCATAATTTTATTTTATTCATTCACGCAAACATGTGAGTTCGATAAGACGAACTCAAACTCAAACTGACACAAAAGACGCGTTCGCCAGTAGTGTGCTGATTTTATTCAACGCTGAACTTTGTTGAATGAGTTGAGTTGAGTAAGAATTCCAGTGAATGATTTAATCAAGCAAAAAGTGAGTTTTGCAGATCTCTGATGAACAACTGCATCTTTCAATGTTTCTTTTGACAGCATCTGGTTTTTCATAAGTGTTGGAAGTAGGCAGACATATATTTCATTAGAGTTCTAAAAAGGCATGAACGATTTTTGTTAAAAAGATTTTTTTTAATTTACAAAAAATAGCGTTTTTGACGAAATTTTCTTCAGATTTTAAAGAGTATAGATGTAAACTGTGGCTTGTTTATTATCTTTATATATAATAAAAGACTTTAAATTTATTCACGTTGTGGTAAATTGCCATCAATGAGAAAAAAGTGACTAACTTTGAAAGGGGTGATGTGTAACATTCATGGTGGGATGATGTGTAACACAACTTACACATTAAAATAACCATTAAAGAGGCAACAGCGTCAAACTCTGAAATGCAATCACATCAACTGCATTAAAAGAGATCGGCCCAGTTCATACTATTCAGCCCAGACCAAAATCCAATCGTGATAGGAAGTCAAAGAAAACCTGTGTTCTAACAACGCCACAGAAACGTTTACAGTTGCATGTGCAGGAGATTTCATTGAGTTCTTATCATAATACTTTTTACTAAACATAAAAAGTAAAAATAATCCTAAAAAATAAAAGTTCCTGGTCTTTAAACCAAAATTTTGTAGGTGTTACACATCAGCCCACAGATTTGAAAAAGATCAAAAAAACCATATTTGAAACCATATTTGTCCTATTTCATACATTTCTCAAAATATTCAACAGCCATGAAAACACTCAATTCGAATAGATTCTTCTGCAAGTGTTAGGCCTTAAAGTCAATCAAAAATTCAATCGCTTAACACTTTTCTTTAAGCGTATAAAAACGTGTTACACATCATCCCACTTCAGAACAATAGATTTGAAAATCGGTTCGTGCTATTGAAAAAAGAAAAACAGTGATATTTATTCGATTGAGAATCTCTACAAAAAGTTAAATTTTTGTTAAAAGCAACAGGATATTAAAGTAGTCAACACTGAACTTCTTGACCTAATATGTAACTCTTAATTTAATATCTAGACATTTGCTCCAAACCAAATTCAACTTTTGATAACGAAAAGTGAAGTGCTCCAACTGAGTTTCAAAAAATTTAATTTGAATGTCGCTACCTTGACTGATTGAACTTAATTTTCAACACATTTTTGGGATTGCTTTGTTTCACCAATAAAACAGTGATACGTTACAATTGCATGCATTTTTTTATAACAATGTAAATGTTTAACCAGAATGGTAAATATTGGCTGCAATCAACTCATTATATACTCAATTTGACTGCATCGCATCAATTTTTTACGGATTTTTAAATTTTAATTATAATTGAGAATATTTTAGAAGTGTTTTATTAATTTCACACTATCATATTAATTGAAGTGCTTATTGCAAAATTATAACAAGCCACCGCCATGAGGATTCAATTTAATCACTACCGGAAATGTTCTCGAGCCTAAAGCAGTTGAATGCTTCACTGTGCAACGTTGCGTATATTACAATTAATTAAACGATACAGTGAGAGCAATTATTTAATCACTTCTAGTTTTACTTTTTTCGCTTTTATACTATTTATCATGATATCATATAATAGAAAATCAACCGTTTATGGCATCAAGCATCTTGTTAAAACAAATCTTCAAAAATTGACATCAATTTTTCTAATGTTCTCATATAAAGCCACTGCAATGAGTATCCAACAGAAATCGAGGGAAATTCCCCGGAGAGTTTTTGTACTCCCGAAGTTCTGATTTCCGAAGTTCTATTTTTGACTGAAAGCAAACCCAAATTGGGTAGAAAAAAATATATTGAGTGTATGAAAACCGAACTTTTACAACAGACGGCAACCCTAACACATGCGCTCTAACACTCCAATGACATATAGGCGTGGAGTTACATAAAAAGCAATAAATGTTACAACGCCCAAAACAGTTCTATATAATTTGTCGTGAAATTTTTGCGGATTTTTGCGGAATTTTTGGGCCATGTGACTTTGCATTGGGCCTTAAGACATATTATTTTGGACGTAGAACCATATGTCAGAAAGTCCAACACGTCATCATATCGCCCAACGTCAGAAAGCCCAAATCAAAAAAGGTCATAATGGTCAAGGAAGGCTAAATAATATTGTCGCAGTGCCCAAGTGGAATGTCATGTCACCCAAAGGAAAAGTTTGGGCATTATGGCATTCCCAATATTACCCAATATTTTTGGGTAATATGTCTAAAAATTGGGCTTATGACATTTTCAGTTATTTCCCTCTTCCTCGAAAAATAATACTAAGCAAAGCACCTTCGACGAGCAGAAAGTCGAAGCCACAGAGTCGATAAGAGCAGGCCTAATTTATGTACTTATACTCAAAGCATAATATTTACTTAGGTACTGCAGCAATCTGAGCGTTCCTTAAAACTTAGTTTATAGTTTGACTCACATTGGAAAGATTTTTAAGTCCCCATAAGCACCTTTGGATGGATTCTATGTAGAAATAAATCCGAATTGGCTTTATCTCATTTTCAAATGGAAATAAGTCCGATTTCGCAAGATTCTCTCGAAATTTGTCCTTGTACGAAATGTTGCATTATGACTTTGGATTCTATAGCGTGTGTCATATGGTAACGCTCAACGTCACAAAGCCCAAAGCAATAAAAGTCGCAATGCTGACGTTCAAATTTAAAGAAAAAAAAGAGTCACAACAGCCAAATTGGATGTCATAACACCCAATGCTTTAATTTGGGCTATATGGCATTTAGTTCCAATTAGGCAATGCCCAAATGGAATGCAATAAAGCCCAGTTTTTCCCCCCTTTGATGGTATGATATTCAATTTGGCTGTTGTGGCCTTTTTGTATTTAATATTGGGCGTTATGACATACTTACTTTGGGCGTTGTGAAATTTTCTTGCTTTGGACTTTATTACATCGATCGATATGACACCACGCCTGACATATATTTCATTTTAAAGTACCATCGGTCAGCTGTCAAAGCCACAAAGACAATTTGCTTGTGGTGTACGCATACGTCTTTTACCCTCATGCAAAATTTCGAAAATTGGCGAAAAAAACAGCATTTGCTGAAATCAGCGTTTACTGGTGGATGTTTATGCCGACGATGCTCTATATAGAACACAGTGTTTTGAGTGGTTTAAACGCTTCGAAAGTGGCCCTGGTCAATTGATAACCCGATTCGGCTATCATAATGATACATGATAATGATACATTATGATAACCCGAAGTGCAAGAAATCGTATTTGAAGTCCGGCCAACCAGGAACATCGATGTCAAAGCTGAATATATGTTACATGGCTTTAAGGTAAGGCTCAGTACTCGATGGGATCAGAATGGACTGATCCACTATGAGTTGCTGAAATCAGGTCAAATCATTAAGGGACAGCTTTACCGACTACAATTAATTCGTTTAAAGCGAGCATTGGAAGAAAAACGGACGGAGTATATTCGACCAGGCACTAGTCTGTAATTTTCCATCATAACAATGCTAGACCACACCTTGCTATACCGGTCAAAATTTATCTGGAGAATAGTGGATAGAAGGTATCAGATTATACAAATTACAAATTTTTATAATCGTAAAGTAACGGTTGGATCTTGAAAGAGCTCCAGAACGGCTGACTTTTTTCTCCATACAAAACGATCCGGTCTTATATAAACTCATATTAAAGAAATTAATAAACCTTGAACAAATCCTTGCTTTTAAACCAGCTACGAACATAATTAGCTCGCGAGCTAAGAGCTTTTTCAAAAATGTATACAAATTCTTCCGCTGCAAAAAAGCTTTCAGTCTGCAGACAGACTCGAAGCAAGCATGTTCAAATCGCTTTGTTCGCTGGATTTAAAAATAATTACGTTGTGTTCGTACACCGAAAAGAATAAAATAAGGAAGCGATGCGTAGTTCTGTTATAATTGTTTATTTGATACTTAAGAAACGCAGCAATTTTTATTTATGTAAGCCATCATTGTTTTCATAGTTTGCAAGCTTAAAATAGTTTATTAATAAATAATAATATATAAATAATATAATATAATATATAAAAGAAATGATATTATTAATACTTTCATAATTTTTCTATCAATTTTTTTATTTTTTTTATTTTTGTACATAAAGCTTAAAGGAAGCTTCAAAATACTTTAACGTTCTATTTCTTTCAGTGGAAAGCTTTAAACGTTACACATACACGGAAGCAGCTTAAGTGGTGTGCGTTTGGTCATCACTGTTTTAAACTCAATATTTTTAATTGCCACCATGGTAGAAGAAAATAAGGTAGCATCGTGGCTGATGGCCGTGGTCAAAATCAACTCATATAATTTTTTATCACTTGGCAATCTGAGTCTCCGCTCAGTGTTGTTTTGCATTTTTTTAAACAATGGCCGCATTCAGCGGAGTCAACAGTTGTGTAAAAATTCGCTGAATGGTACAATTATGAGAGCGCTCACCAAAACTGACCACGTAGCGGACGTCATTTAATCGAGCGAAAAATTCTATGCTACATGTACTCAACTGTTGAGTGCTTTAACCCTTAACTGATATATCTCATAAAATGTAGTTACAAGTTTATGGTTTTGACTGATTAATTAACACACCCGGAAGCTTGAAATGTACTGAGCGGTACGGAATGAATGGTAAAATAATGAGAGAAATATAATCTATTATTTTTTTCAGAAAAAAAAGGGTTAAACTTTACCTCTAAATTCTAAAAGTTAGATTAACAACGCATTCAGAAAAAAACATCGCTCACTAAAGTATCGCTGCCATAATAATTCACAACAGTTGACTCTGCTGAATGCTGCCATTAATGGTGGTCGGCTTTCAGACATGCATCTACCTTGTCTTATTATACCATAATTGCCACTAGATTGTTAAATGCTTTAAACTCTTTTTGTTAAAAATATTTTACAATGTGGCATCTCTATTGGAGAGACAACTTCTTTACAAGTGGATGTTATCAGAAAAAGCTCTTCTTATTTTAAATTATAACAAAGCTCAACCACTGCTCTGATTGACAGCTTGAATATAAGCTTTCTTCTCTTTTGTCAGCCAATGAATTGTTAAAAAAATGGCAAGAGAAGAGATAAAAATCAGTTTGTGAAATGGTAGGTAATCTACTCCAATTTGGGTAGATTGTTAACCCTGTTCGGTATTCTCTTTATTTATAATTTTCTCTTTACTTTTGTCTGCAGCGCGAGTATGCAGAGGAATACACTTGCAAAATAGTTAAGTTAACCCACTCCTACTTTCAAAACGAAAGGTTCCCAACAAGAGGGGCTGCATCGAACCTTTTAAGCATGTGGCTAAAAATAGCAATGATATTTTACAACTTGGTATTTGGTGTGGAATGTAGCTTGTGTTCGATGTTATCGCTTATTTTGCATGTATGACCCTTATTTATTCGTCGTGTTCTTTATGGGTCTATTAAACACTGCTTTCGAATGAGTTGGCTAAGAAGTGGAAAATAAACTGGAGTTCCAAGATACCAGTATCATTGGAATATATGATCACAAAGGAATTACAAATTATTTGTAAAGTAAAGACAAACTCAATTATAAGGCAGACACATTTAAGAGCAAAAAGTTTTTCTAGTTGGCTATATCAGCTGTTTGACGTTGTGTTTTCTTGTCAGCGCTGTTGTTTCAATCTTTTTACGTGGTGTTAGAGCAACGTTTTCGGTACCATGAGTGAATGTCACCACAATAAAAAAAATTTCAAAAGCTTAAGAATTAGAAAAGCAAAGGCCAATGATAAAAAAAAAAACAATATTTCGTTGTTTTCCTTCTTTATTTCGATTTATTTTTTGTTTTGCTGAAGTTATTTTACTTTGCTTGAGTTTGCTTCGTGTTAAAAATAGAACTTCAAATTCATGCGATAGTCTTATTTTCTCAGTTTTTCTCTCTTTCTTGTTAAAAGCATATTATTCTCGTTTTTCGGTGTACATTTTGAGTGTTAAAACTCATGATCAGTGTATTGTTATTTGACATAACAATTTTACTCTTTGGTTTTTTATTCACAACGCGACGAACAACAAGAAATGGCATTTGCAAACATGTGTTCGTATATATACATATATATATATTTACAAATATATATTTGCTTTTGAATTTTTGCATGCATGTATGTATTGAAAAAAAATTCCAAGCAACAACGGGAGTACACAGCTGTTTTTCTATTTAAAATTTTCCATGTTATCGGTACAACTTTGTCAAAACAATACATTTTCTAGAGTTTTTTGTGTTGACAAATATGAATTTAGTGTCAACAAGTTAATAAAAATGATCTCTGATACGTTAGATTTTATTCGCAGCCACTTGCCCTGCTTAACTCAAATAATCCAAGAATTTTGAAAAGATTGGCTTGATCTAATTTGAGGCCAATATTGTACAAAAGTCGTTGATTGTGAATATTAAACTGTTCTTTTCTATCATAAAAATTTTTCTTACAAAATTTGTAGGAGAAAATTGTTGATTAAAATAAGGATTTGATATTGCAAATTTGATTTGTAGTACATAACAAAAAACGGCTTGATAGAACCATCGACGAAAATTACACATTTTCTTTATAAAATCGATAAAGGGGACTTCGGAAAAAGTCGGTTGAAGCTTAATTTGTAGAAGGTTAATTTTTTTAACAAATTTTTTCTTTTTTATTCCTAAAACCTCAGCAAATTGATGTACAAAATATTCAACAGATTTTATATCGATTTTTCTTACCTAAATTTTATAAAAAAAAATGTTTTTTTTTCAAATTTAACCATATTCTTCAACCCTATTCTAATACCACAAGGCTGGGAAAAGGAAATAAAATGGGTGCTTTTGTGATATGACACAATTAAAACTTCAAACCTCAAACGGAGCTCAACTCAAGAAAGTTCAATTTACTCAGGCAATACGTTACGATAATGATTGCAATTACAACAATTCAAAACAAACAATACAATAGAAACCGAATCAATGTCAAACTCAATGAATTCTATGTAAGTAATGCAATTGCGTGCGCAATTGATAGAATTTCATTAACGATTAGTTATACATATATTAGGGTGGTCATCAATTTCTAAGCTTAGATTTATTAACGGGCTCGTGCCTGAATACGTGCAAAGTAGTTTCAATATATAGCATGAAAAATTTTATTTAAAAAAGTAAACATTTTGAAATCACATAAGAACTGTTGAAGAGATGTATGTAAAAAAATTGACAAAAATCGAAAACATGGAAATTGTTAAAACTTTATTTGTGGAATAATCGATAATAATAGCATTAACATCAGATGTAGTTAAAAGAGAAATGCATAATTTTTCCAACAAATGACTTTAGTAATCTGTTTCTCGTGTTGCACTAATGCTAACGAGTTACGATCGGGATGGAGTAAGAAAAATAAGATTATGTAGGCTGAAGTGGGGTGATGTGTAACAAGGTTTTATTTGCTGCAATAAAAGTGTTAAGAAATTGAACTTTTGCTTGGTTTTAAAGCCTATCCCTTGCAGAAGATTCATGGCTGTTGAATATTTTGAGAAATGGATGAAGTAGAACAAAAATTGCAATTATGTAAATCAGTGGGGTGATGTGTAACACTAACAAAATATTGGTTTAAAGAAAATGAACTTTAATTTTTAGGTTTATTTTGACTTTGTATGTTTAGTAAAGGTATTATGATAAGAACTCAATGAAATAATAGTAATATTTCATAAATCTATCTTATTCTCAATGGACACACATATGTACGTTGAAACCAAAAAAACTGATCGTTAACTTGAATAGAGTATATAATACTCTACTCTACTCTACTCTCTCTATAAAAAAAATATTTCAAGTGTAAAAAGATTATTCGTCAGAATTATACATATCGGAGTGACAGTTCTCACAAATAAAATTGCTCTGAATTTTTGTGATTTAAATTTTTTGGCAAAAAATAGCAACAATTCATGCAAAAATCTAAATCTTTTTCGGATGACGACGAAGAGCGCCAGTTTTGCGACCGAACACCTGCAGCTTTCTTTGTCGTTTGCTTGGTTTTCTTTTCCATATGTTTTTTTTTTTTTTTCTTTTTGCCACCTCCTACCGCTGTAAACGTTTCTGTGGCGTTGTTATAACACAGCTTTGCATTGACTTCCTACCACAATTGGATTTTGGTCTCGGCTGAATAGTATGAACTGGGTCCATCTCTATTAATGTCGTTAATGTGGATGGCATTTCAGAGTTTGACGTTGTTGCCTCTTTAATGGCATTTATAATGTGTAAGATGTTTTATACATCATCGCCACCGTGAGTGTTACACATCACCCCAATGTAAGTCACTTTTTTCTCATTGATGGTATTTTATCACAACGTGAAAAAATGCAAAATCGTTTGTTATATTTAAAGATATTTATAGATATTAATGATACGACCGAAACGCTATTGTTTGTAAATTTAAAAAAAAACTTTTTAACAAAAATTGTTCTCGCTTTTTAAGTACTTTAATGAAATGTATGTGTGCCTACTTTCAACACTTATGAAAAATTAGATCCTGTCAAAAGAAACATATCGCAGGTGTTCATTCACTCATATGTTAACATTTTTTACGAAAAATAGCCGTGTTACACATCACTCCATCGTACACATTACCACATCTCACTCTACTAAAAATGCTTCTCAGACGGTTTTGTGATGCTTGATACAGTTTTGTTTGAGCGTGCGTCAAATAGGGACATCAGCGAAGAGGAAATACGCCATATTTAACATTTTTTTTTTTTTCGATAAGTGCTGATAAGTAAGAAGAGTTCTGATACTCTTACAGCCAATTACGCGCCATTTTGGTTTCGTCGATTCCGTTTCGGTAATTTTGATATGAAAGATGCACATCATGCTCATGAAGGCCAATTGTCAAAAATATCAATAAAATCATGGAATTCGTCCAGTCCTACCATCATGTAGGCACTGTTTCGATCCACCAAAAATGATACGTTACGTGACAAAAAATAGAAATGGTTTTTGACTTGGATCACAAAATTAGTAAAATTCTGTAAATTGGCAAGAGTTTTTGTATAAAATTTTTTTAGAAGGATTTGAAATACTACGTATATCAGTTTATTTTCAAAGTAATCAAATTTAAAAACATTTTCTCGTTTTTTTTTTTTTATTGGGCTTAGTATGAAACGTTGCGTGACATGGCGTTACGTGACATTTTTTGCATTGTAATTCATTTGGGTAATTAAGTACTTAGGTTATTAAGTAATTATGTGATTTAGTTATTAAAAAACAAATTTAATATATTTTGCCTCTCCTTGCCTCAACCATTTTTCATTATTTTTAGCCAATGCCTTCCATTTTTACTAAAACAAAAAAACAAAAACGTATACGAAACATTTACAAAACATTAACTAAAAAGAAAAATTTCATTTGTGAAACAGTGTAGACAATTTGATCACCATGGTAAATGAATTTTTATTTAAATTGCTTAAATCAATAAGATAAAAATGTTTCTCTAAGATAATATCATTAAATAATAAGTTTTTAATAACTTTTAATTTTCGTGTCATGGTGGACTTTTTGGCGGAAATGCCCATCTGACATCTTTATCGCAACTAGCTCCCTCAGTTTCACTTTGGGGTCGTTCAACCTAATATCATTGATTTTTTTTAACGTTTACTGGTATACTGACGTCTTTTCAACGTCCAGTTCGGTTGGCATCAACGGTTTTTGTGTGGCCACAATGAAGTTCTTGTGGATCATCTTCATCGACTGTGGATTCTGCACAGTCATACTTGTCTAGCTTAGCTGTTTTGCTTTTCACTGCTGTAAAATATGTAAATATAAATGGCTGAAATTTTGACAGACGTCTAATAATGGATGTACAATAGTACGTATTAACTCCATTTTTTAGGATTATTCCAAGCTTTTTTTCAACCAACTAATTAGTATTGTTATATATTGAATATACGAGATATTGAGAGTCTAGTGAAATATTAAATAAATTGTTTCGAAAATTAGTAAAAATTGATATTTAAGATTATTTGTGTTAATAAAACTATATATTTGCCTTTTAATTTTAAATCATTATCGTTATCGTTAACTCAACAAGCAATGAAATAGACAGTTCAATTAAGAGATATTGCAACGTTTCCACTAGTTACGTTACACAACGCTTAAGAGCACGTAGTGAAGGTTTGCAGTTCGCAATTTTTTTTTTTGGGAAGTTTAAAAATATTCCAAAATTGTTTAATTTCCAATCGGATTTTAGTTTTTAAAATTTTAACTGCTGTTATAATTCTTAAGTTTTAAAGAATGAGCTTGTGTACAACTACTAATTGGTTTCATAGTGACAAATACTAGAATAACTTCAGGCAATAAGCTGTTCGTTATACAGTCGAACTTTACTATAGCGAAGCCGGAAGGGACCAGAAAAAGAAACAGAAGTTCGTTAAAGGAAAATTCGACTGTAATAATAGCCGCTACTTTCATTTGGTAAAATGCTTTCATCAAATAAATAAAAGACGTAGTCATACTTCACAAAATAAGTGTAACAACAACCAGGGCTACAAACCAAGATAAGAGCCAGACACTCATATACACTAAAGCTCTTTGCTTCCCTATGCAGTGGAGGTAGGGTGCCTGTAACTCAGTGCATTCATTGCACATAAGCCAACACACACACACACATTCTCACACAACAATATTAAATTGAAACCAATAATAAAATTAATAAATACAATCACTTTTTATATAGAATACAATATAAACAGAGTCAGCTCATTAATGCTTGATTTGTTGTTGTTGTATTGTTGCCAAAACTATTAAATAAGTGCGCAGAGCTTGTAAAAATGTTGCGTCGAACTAGCTAGTCGGAAAGAGGAATCACTTTTGTAGTCATAAGCTTAGAAATGCAGGAATGTAAAATGTAATAATAATATTTTAGTTTTTATTTTCATTTATTTATCACTTGCCGGTCTCTTCAGCCGAGTAAACTGCGTCGCGCCTGGTTTTGCATTTACAATGCGATTGAATTTTAATTGGCAACAAGTGTAGAGAACAGCAACCAACTGTGAATCAGGCAGCGAAACCAACTAGGCAGCAATAAATAGCTTAGTTGCAGCAATTTAGTGAACGACTGACACAGAGTGTACGTAATAAATTTTAGAACTTGAAATCTTAGAAGTTTAAAAATGTCAGGCGATCAGGCGTTCATGGTGTGTTCAAATGTTATTTTCAGATTTTTTCTCTTAAAACATTTTTCTCAGATTTTAAATTATATTCTTTGCTTGTGGCGAGTATTCCGACATAACTATGAAGCAGCATCAATTAACTTCTAATTGATTCGAGACCAATACAATTCATAAACCAACAATAAAAGTCAAAACATCAATAAACAGCTATTGTGTTCAGTTCGATCGGACAAGTAAGTGCATTTGGGAAAGTGGCACAAAGGCGGGTACACACATTAGGTGGTGGAAGTCAAGCATGGTTCCAAGTTCAATAAAATTTGTTGAGACTAATGAGGCCTAAATTACACTATGCGCCACCATTTTTGTACACGGCATGTCACTATTATGTTCTTACACACAAAAAAAAACCAATGGTGTATTGCCTAAAATGACTTGGGTAACTATTTTTGTATGAAGCCTTAGAAATTTGTGTAAATTTCATAAGTTTTTTCGTCAAAGATACATAGGCAAAAGAAAATTGTGGTTTTTACAACCTTTTCTCTCATTGCTACTCTTTCTGTCATACACGGTCATTATTTGCTTTCGTTTTCTTATCATTTATACTAACGTGTATGTATTTCGAAGTAATTTATTCGTAACATGGACGAAACAAATAGAACATTAAACAGCTTAGTCGATCACAACGAGTATCACGCAAGACTAATGATGAGTTGGCATTATTAAATAGAAATTAAGTTAATTAAAAACGAATTAATTAAAAAGGAAATTAAGTTAAATAAAAAGTGAAAAAGTGTCAAATATAACTGAAAAGATGAAAAAAATAAACAAATCATAAGAGAACAACGCTTACTTACCTAAGGTTATGAGACAGAATTTCTTTTTTAGTATTGCCTTAACACTAGGGCAACCCATTTTAGCAGAAGATTGCCTAAATTTCCTTTGTTTTATTATACACATACTTAGAAAATCTATTTTGGCCGAAAGTCTTAGGCAAATTATACCCGAAAAATTTATAATTTTACACTTTTTTTTCTCTGAGTGTATGGTTTTTGGGCCGCAAAACATGAAAATTGCAATACAATTTTTTCCCCATATGAAGGGATCGATAGTAAAGTAGTATCGTTTCGATAGTATCGTAAGTGTGGACCAGAGACCTGCAACGAATCTATGATTCGAACGAATGACTAAAAATCATCCATCAAAAACCAAATGCGAGTGCGTGCGGTTCCGTACAACAACCACCACTTCCACGCGAAGCATCCTCATAACAGCGATGAGCGACGAGTGCCGTCGATTTCACTCATCGCTCATAAGAATGCCGCTCAATGACTCCAATGATTCTAGAGTCATTCCTTATGATTCTAGAGTCATTAATGGAAATCGCATGCGTGTTACCGCTGACATATTTTATTATACATATAATATATCAATTTATTATTATATAAAACAGTATTAAAAAAAATATTTAAATGCATATACTTAAAAAAAAAATTTTTTAAATATTATTGACAGAAATTAGTGAAAACTTGTTAAAATATTATAGAAAAAAAAAATATATTAGAAATTTTTGGAAAAATTTTTTAAGAATTATTAAATTTATAATAATTAAAGAATTAAGAATGATTTGAATAAGAATGATTAAAGTTAAAGAATTCAAGAAAATCATTTTATAATATATAAACAATTAAAAGCGGCAATCCTATTTATTTTAGATTGATTATGACATCCCTAAACATAAAGGTTTTCAGCAATTCATCATTGCAAGTGTGAAAATGATTTAAAAAATTGTTAAAAAACAGTACAATAACAACAAGGAACAAATAATAGACAACATAGAAGTATAAAGTAAGTTTGCTACAATTTAATTCTTTGAACTAGCGAATCCCAACTTAGATGGCTATTTATCTTAATCAACACGTAAAACACAAAACAAAAGTAAAACAAGGAAAACGCACGCCAATACTGCAGTGCACGCAAATCATTCAATGACTCTATAGTCATGGATGGTGCTTAGAATCATATGCTTAGAATACAGCAGTCTTTCTAATGAGCGATGAGTGAAAGCAGCGGCACTCGTCGCTCATCGCTGTTATGAGAATGCTTCGTGTGGAAGTTGTTGTATGAACGTAGAATTTTTTGTTTGATATATTGGTGATGGATTTGTTGTTTTTGTTCATTTTCATTTAATAAATGTAAATAAATATTTCGGAAAAATATGAAATAATTTTTCTCCTGCAGTAAAGAACTTAAATATATACTAAATTAAATTGAAAATTGAAATTTTAACAAACAAAATATATATGTTTAATATGAATAATATGAGCGATTTCACCAATTATTGGCCAACTGTGGAGGTTACAATCTTCGATTTTTTTGTAACTTTCCTAATGTGAAGACAATGCAGAAAAATATTAAAAAAAAATTTTTTTACCATTATTATTTCATCTACAATCGAAGGAACGGGCGAAAATGGCCATTTCAGCCCTTGAAAGGACTTTGACCGAGATCATTATGATAAATTGTGTTGTGAAATGTTTGAACACAAATGATCGAGAACTGGACCTACCAGCTTTATGACGACTCCGAACGGCTTATGTTCTGAAGAAGCTTTTCATGGCAGTTTTTACTCTCTGAGGTTTGCCATTCTCAGCAGAGAGATGACGGCCGAACAGAAAAATCATCCACATTCAGTTATGGTATTTCTCTTAAAACACTAAAATGTTTCAGTCATGAATTCTTTTATTTTTCGTGGTTTGTTGTTGGACTAAAACAACAGCAATAATGATTTTTTTATATAAAAACATGGCATTTCCGACAAATAGTACCTCATTAAAAATTTTTGAGGAAGGCCCTTTAAAGAAAGGTTAAAAATAAAATCTAGTTTTTATGTCTTTGCCCTTATTTTAAAATCTTTTTAATATTTTTATTGAAAGCTGAGAAATTTCTATTTTTGATGTGGGTTCTCTGTAAACACAGCCACAATAGATTTTCTTGTGTTGTGCTATGCTTTGATTGTTGTCCTTGCTATTACAGAATCTTCAAATTTTGGCTTTTTATTTCATGTAGTTGTGTCAAATTTCATGTTTTCGTTTAATTGTGTAAAATTTATATAAGTTAGAGAGTTCAAGCAAAAATTTTTCTCTCAGTGAGGACCAACCAGACCATCAAGTGCTTACATCAACATTGTACGATCGGTACTTTAAGCACACCAAAGGCTCAAAGTTTGACATAAAAACGATTTCTGATCGCAATCAACCACCCTACTAACTTCCGAGAATGACGTAATTCTACGTCGAAATCATTTTAAAGTTCATATCTTGAATATGGCATGCTTTTTTCCTGCTTAGCGGGCAATAATCCAAAAGAAAAGTATAGCAGCATGTCATGTACAGATTTTATTTCTTAATATTTTGACGCATAGTGTTATTGAACATTAAATCATTATCTAGTGATTCACCAAGCATGAAAGCGTTCCATTGGAACAGTAACTTAATGGTATAATTCCAAAAATAGCTTTTTATTGTTATCTACCTAGCGTGAACACAAAACGACTCTATTTGCTTTAACACTCAGCCATTAAAGTCATTTTTTAGCACCTATTTGTTGGTCAATAAAATAAACAAGTTCAAATAACAAATCTAATGATATCTAATTGATTTTCACAGACTTAAAGTCTGATAGTTTTAGTTTCGTCGAATGACTTGAGATGGTGAAAGTTAATGTGGTTCAAGCTTAAGTAACCGAGAAAAATCAATTTCAACAGCTTAAAAACTTTCTTGCTGTTTTAGGCATAGATTCCTTTAGCTAATATAGGCCATATATAGGCTCAAATACATGTCAAAATGTAAATCTGAATTTATTTTAAATCGTATTAACATGTTTTTATTGTAACTAAAGTTTTATGGGTTGAACCACGATAACGAAAAACTCATCGACTTAGGTTGCGAACATATTGAACGCCGTTTCAGACAGACAGGCAGGCTTCACATTGAAGCAATAAAGAAACCAAGTCATGCATCTCTTTTGCTCTAATCTGTTTTCTGATCTGATCTGCCTTCCTGTCTGAACTGGCGCACAGAGGGTTGAAATCGCCAAAAATGGAAAATTAATTCACCTAGAAGTCGGAGGGAGCTTTAGACTTCTCGTTTTAGTTGGAATAGGTCCAAATAAGAAAAACGAAATTATATCCGTCCGTCCATCTGTCCGTCTGTTCGCCTGTCGGCATGATTACAATCGTTATTTTGAAGCTATCGGCGTGAAATTCGATATTTAAGCTTGTATCTAAAAACTAAAAATCCAGTTTGAAATTGAGTCAAATCGAATGAAAACTACACCTACCTCCCATACAAAGTGTCTTTTTTAAAACGGTAAGATCTCCGTTTAATATATGGAATTCCACAAAGCTTAATATATGGACTTAAGCTTTTGTATAAGACCTTTGATATTAAATATCCACTCTGAGTATAAAATTCAAACAAATCGAATGAAAACCACGCCTACCACCCATACCACGTCTACTTTGTCAAAACTGTAAAATCTCTTTAAATTCAACAAAACTTAATATATGGACTTGAAATTTTGAAAATGAGCTTTGATATGTATTGTGCACTGTACAGAGTGAAAAAATATTGTGTGTCATGGGCGATTCGAAACTGGGTTCTACAAGCCACGCACATAACCAGTATGCCACGGCCGCCAAAAAAGGCATAAATCTATCAAAAAATTTCGTACCGATCGAATTATTTAACTTAAACGCACAATTTTTTGTATCAGTATTAGGTATAATTTTAGAAAATGGTTCACTGAATTTTTTTTTTAAATTTAGATTTTGTGATCTTTTTAATAGAACAAGAAAAAAAATTAATGAAAAATTAAGTGTGTACCAGTTTTTAAAGAGTTTGAACATAAAATTTTTTTTGGAAAAGCAACACTATTTTCCCATATAAATCAAATTTTTAATGTAGAGTTTATTATAGAGGTTATATAGAGTTTTTTTTAATATGTAATTTTTAATATAGGTTATACAAAAGTCAATATTCTTTCCTGAAAATTTTGCAGCTTACATTTTACATGTAAAGGAACAATCGAGGCCCATGCACATTTTGAATTTGTAAAAAAACTTTCTTCCATACAGCTAAGGGCCACACTTATGCACAGACATGCATTTATTTAAACAGATACCAAGTTACATATATACTAAGTAAATGCAATGTTATTCGAAAAGAAACAATACGTTTTTAGCCGAGTTTTTTTCACATAAAATAGATTATTTTGAGTTCGGGCAAATATGCGCAAACTTTATTTTCTGATTATGAGAGATAAAATTTCGTATTTTTTAAATATATAAGCACTTTTAGTAAATTATACTAAATTCACATTTATAACTCAGCATGCACATGAAAAATTCCGCAACATGATAACTTTCTTAAAAAATAAATACAAAATATGCTGAAAAACATTTTTTTACACCACTTTTTTTTAATATATATATATAAAGACCTGAGGTTAAAGGTTTCATGTAAAATATGTAACATTTTTTTGTTATTTTACGAAAAAATTTGATTAAATCCTCAAAAGTCAGTTTTCACCACTTTGAGCAAAACTACAAACGATGAATGAACTTTTACAGCGCACAGTTGCATAATAAACAAATAATTAAATATCGGTACCAAGGCCGATAACCTTAGCTGCTAGTGCTTTAAATATTTTATTGTATATTTATTTTATAATAAGAGTTAATAATAATAATAATAATAATAATAATAACTCGGTACCAAACATTTTTGTCAAAACTTTGTTTGATTTTTTGAATTAATCCTCGGTTTCGGTACCTTCTAATCTAGTGTACGGCGCGCGTTTACTATGTTCGCAATCTTAGGCTGTCAAACATTTTGACAAAATATTTAAATCTATTATTACAGTCGAACTTCGCTTCAGTGAGTTCGGAAAGGACCAGAAATCAGTTCATTACACAGGATGGTTCGGATAGAAAGGTCAATCCAAAACATGGTGATTCCTTGGGTCGAGAGAAGAAATAAAAAAACCGCAAGGAAGTGGGTCTGTTCTCACCCCCCTCTTAGTTAGAAGCAAAAGTATATGAAACAATAGGGTTGCATTCGTCAGGACTGCCAATGGAAGCGGTAGCTTCTTAGCAAATTATATATAGTATTAAGTGAAATAATAAGCAAGCACACACATAAAAGTTTTTAATTTTCTTATTCAAGTTAATTAGTGAAACTGATAGCGGAACTTGCATAAACAAGACCAGGCTGTGTATATTTTACATATATACTAATTTTTGCTTACAAATTTCTTTTTGCATCATTTGCCCTTAATCAAAGTCTGTGTCAACACCTGGTTTGAAAATTCGCTAAAAGAAACTATTGTTGAGAAGTGCGACATTTAGGTGTCAAGGTTAGTAGATGGAAATGGATAGAAGTGGATTTTATCTGACGCTTGTTAACTTTTCATTTTACTCTCAGCGCGTATAAATAACTTTTTTTTGAAAAAATTAGTTTTGTTTTATTGAACAAGCTTCTATGTTTAGGGATATTTGAAAAAAAAAATATTGCAGAAAAAACCAAATCGTGTTTTTTTTAAATCTTAATGGGGTAAAGTAGAACAGGTGTGCGCAATATGCCTCCCATGAGCGGATAGCTTTCACATGTTTACACCAGCTTTCAATTAAAAAAGCTTTTTAGTCGAGGTGAGAACTTATTACGCTGCATAAAATAATATGCATTTCTTTCATATAAATTGATATGGACAGATAAAAATTGAAATCAAAGCGTAATGATGATCGTGCGAATGAACCAACTCGTGCTTTTCGTTCAGTGCAAAATCTTAAAACAAAAGCTTTGCAATACAATCACAAAAATGTGAATGTATAATTTGGCGCGACCCTGAAGTAAACCGAAAAAGCTGTGTATTAGAAATCGAAAGAAAATTCGTTATACTAAAGTTCAACTGTATATTACTCGTAACATCTATAACCATAAGCTACATTATATTCCAATCGATGTCCAATTTTTCTATCCACCACTGTAGTCAGCAATGTTGTAACTTATATGTATGCGCTCAAAGTGTTCGAATGAAACATTTTTTTTTTTTTCTCTTCTTCATACGATAATCAACAAATACAATAGCAACAACATCAACAGGCATAAATGTCGAATGACTAGCCAACAAAGCCATTCTGAGTACATAAAATCTCCAGATGAATGCGTCGATCGTTATTTCTAGAAGAGGTAGGAGCTTCAAACGAGGTTCCAAAAATAGAAAACAAGTGGTTGTTGAAGAGAAAAAATTACACGGCAAGAAAATGTCAATGTGTGCCCGCCACGCGAGTGCATCATGCATTCGAAAGTAGTGTAGCCAGACGATTTTGAGAAATATGCCTCTTAAAAAATATTCTTAAATAGTTAAGCAGCAATTTTTATATTCACCAAAAATATTCCATTTGTATACATTTCCGAGATATCTATTAGTAACAACACTTAACTCTTGGCTGCCACACCACGCTGCTCTAAAATAGTGCCACACTGGGGTAACTCGTTACACCAACGTCAAACCATTGCTCTCAAAACTAGAAGTTAAGATATTTTGATTGACCAAAATGTGTGAACCTTGTTTGTTACTCTTTTTTTATTTAGACTTAACCAACACTCAGGGGATGCCCCTATAAATGCGATAGCATTGTTTGATTCGGAAGACGGGTGATAGTTATTTGGAGGATGGAAAGATGGAGTAGTGTCGGTGAAGATTTGATTTAAATTTGCACAGATTAAAATTTTCATGAAACACGATCGCAGGAGATTGTTACACGATTTTACAGAACGACTGAGGAAGGAATTATCTCGGTTATGCGATGTTCTATTGGACAAAGAAGCAATGGTAAAGGGATGTGCTTGGAGAGTTGCTAGAGTGGACTTAGGAAACACATAAGTCGGTGGCGTCAGGACATGTATCTGCCTTGAATACTTCCCATAGCAGTACCTGTACAGAAGGCTTAGGCAACCAAAATTGCAACGATGCCCCGAGTTGAACGAAGATGAAATATTTTCATCACCTATCCAATATATCGCACGCCTTTGAATCCGGTCCAGAAGCTCGAAAAATGTTATTGAAGCCTCTGCACAAATGTGCGAATTGTACTCCATTTTCAGCCTAATATATGAGGTATAAACCAGATGGAGTGAAGTATTTCTTACACCGTTTTAAATATGCAATGCACTTGGCTGATTCTTTTGACACATCAAAAATGTGATCATTCCACCGAAGATCTGATTGTTGATATGCCTGTAACGTCAAAAGCATCTGACTTCCAAAGATCTACACCTTCCATATTGAGGAGAGCTAAGGAGCAATTTATTTGGTTGTGGCTTAACAGACAACACTGAGTCTTGCTAGCATTAAATTCTACTTTATTAGCAAGAACCCACTCGGAGATTTTATTCATGACATTATTGAGTGGGTCATTCATATGTTGCCTCTTCCTCTCAATCTCCAAAGAGCTCGGGCGTTTTCTGAACGAATATGGATGGCAAATGCCGCTATCATCCCCAAACAAATGAATTTAGTTGTGAATCAACGACAGAAGGTCGTTGATAAAAACCAGAAACAAAGTTGGTGATAGGACTGAGCCCTGCGGTACTCCTGCGTTGATGGCGGGCTCTCTAGACGTTATGCCGTCGACTACGACACGGATCGTTCTGTTTTTAAGGAAGCACGTGATCCACCGATCAAAGATACCACCGACACCATATGCAATAAGTTTTGACACAAGCACTTTATGCCACACTCGGTCTAACGCCTTTGAAATATCTAGAGCAACAACCCTGCTCTTACCGAATAAGTGAAAGCATTGGTTTCATTTTTCGGTAAGGAACGTCATAATGTCGCCATCTGTGTAGAACTTGTGGGGTTTTCTGAGCTGAAAAAAACTGATCCAAAAGCATTTTGCAGACCTTCACAGAATTTAAATTTACCCCCTTAAGAGAGTTCGGCAGAGATCAAAACAATTAATGATCTGAAGGTGAAAGGTCCGGGGTATATGGTGGCTGCATCAAAACTTCCCAGCCAACTTCTCTCAGTTTTTGCTTGGTCATCAAAGATGTGTGTATGGTCTGGCGTTGTCATGATCTCGTCGTGATCTCAATCTCAATCGTTAATTGTTGACAGTAGAGAACAGAATCAATTGTTTGACCAGGTTGTTCATAATGAGCAATTCCCTTCCAATCCCACCAGACGCACAGCATTAACTCTCTTGGTGCCAATCCCGACTTTGCCACCGTTTGTGAAGCTTCACCTTGCTTCGTCCATGATCTTTTCACACACTATTGTCGTTCGTGATCCACTTTTCACCGTCCGTAATCATTCGCATCAGAAATGGTTCGATTTCATTCTGTTTTAGCAGTGATTCGCAAATGCATGTCCAGTCAATTAAATTTTTCGCTGTGAATTCATGTGGCACCCAAACATTGAGTTTCTTTTTGTGTATCCAGCTTTCTTCAAAAGGTTGATAACTGATTAGTGATGAATGCCTAGTTCATTAGCAACGTCCACATTGCCTATATGCTGGTCTTTGTCAATTTTTTCTATGATTTCGTCGATTTTTTCGGTGATTGGTAGACCAGAACGAGGAGCATCTTTTATATCAAAATTATCAGATCGAAATGGAGCAAATAAACTTTGCAAATTTTTTCAGCAGCCTGTGACGTATTCTTACTTCTTCTATAAAAGAATAGCAAGCAAACTCATTTTTCACTCACTTTTCACTCATTATAAACTTAGATAACTTTTCTCAAAATAATGCTATTTTAAGAATATCGTCTAACAGGTCATTCAATAAGTCGGTATGATAAGTAAGAAAAAAACAAAATTTTGATACAACTCGATTATATTATTCAACATAGTTGCCTTCGAGAGCGATACAACGAGTATAGCGATTTTCCAACTTTTCGATACCACTTTTATAGTACGATTTCTCTTTCTCGTCAAAATAGGCCTCAGTTTCATCATTGGACTTGAATTTCTTTCCAGCAAGCATTCTCTTGAGATCTGAAGACAGGGAAACATCGTTGGGGGCTAAATCTAGAGAATACGGTGAGTGGCTAAGCAATTCGAAGCATAATTCATTAAATTTTGCTATCGTTTTCATCGGTTTGTGACACGGTGCATTGTCTTGGTGAAACAACACTTTTTTTTCTTTTGCAAATGTGGCCGTTTTTTGGGGATTTCAGCCTTCAATCGATCCAAAAGTGCACAGTAATAGTCGCTGTTGATGATGGTTCCTTTTTGGAGATAGTCGATGAATATGATTCCTTTCGCATGCCAAAATACAGACGGAATCATCTTACAAGCTGACTGTTGGGTCTTTGCTCGCTTTCGATTCGGTTCGTCGACTGCTATCCACTCAGCTGACTGTCTTTTGGATTCTGGTGTGTAATAGTTAAGCCATGTTTCATCCATTGTCACATATTGATGATATTATTCGATTTTATTGCGGTTTAACAGTGCCAAACACTCCACTGAAGCATCAATTCGTTGTTGTTTTTGGTCGACTGTGAGCTCACGCGGCACCCACTTTGCACAGAGCTTTCGCATACCCAAATGTTCGTGTAAAATGGTAAAATTACTACCATTTGTTTTACAATAGTATGCTTCACAATGTCAGCTAGCTCCTGCACCTTCAATTTGCGATCGTTCATAACAAATTTGTGGATTTTTTTTTATATTTTGTGGATTAACAGTCTGATTTGGGCGTCCACTGCGCTCTGCATCATTTGTGCTGGTACGACCACGTTTAAATTCAGCAACCCACTTCTCTACCATTTGTCTCGAAGGAGCAGAGTCCGGATAATGTTTATCAAGCCATTGTTTGGTTTCCACAGTATTTTTTTTTTTTCATCAAAAAGCAATGCTTTATCAAAACTCGAAATTCACTTTTTTCGATTTTTTTTTTTTTGTTTTCAATAACAATACTTGCACACAAAATGCTATAACTCATGAATCAATTGTCAGATTGTTGTCAAATTTTTATACGTATCGTTTGAAGATTGGTACTAAATAAAAAAAATCATATGGAAAAAATCTAGTAAAGCCATCTATGTGTCATCCTATGGACTTTTTGAACGTACTGTTAACAAAATGAAGCTTTCATTGTCGACTTTCAAACAAGCTATAGCATTGCCAGATGCAATAAATATTACTAGAGATATAACATTTTTGAGCTATCTAGCAGCAATTACAAAAATTTTAAGCCACCAAATATATTAAAATTTTAAGTTTTATCAATAAAATTCAATTATTGCACTATTGCACAATTTTTTCAAATTTGAAAAAAAAAACTTTTTTGTTGCATATTTTCGAACGAAAAAATTCCTGCCAGAGAAAAATGTATTTCACTCTGGCTACACTACTGCTCTGAAGTCATAAAAGCAAAGGGGCATCAGGGGTTGATTAGATACATCTTAGAAGAAACAGGGAATTAGGTTAACTATAGTTTCAATGATCAATTCAGCTGCTATTAGTTCCTTCAACAAGATATCAACTGATCAAAATTTTTAGATTAAAGAGCATGCGTAACATATTTTAATGGTTATGGGAATATTTGTTCTAGTTTTGTCTACTTACATTTTGATAATTTTTAGATATTCGCTTTAAGTTCAAGAATATTTCAAAATCCTTTTTGCTCAGTGTGCTCAGGATACACTTTAGTTCGTTCTATTCAAGCCGATCGATGAGTTTTTAGATCATGAAATTAACACAACTGACGTATGATTCACTCACTATAAAGCAGTTAACGAAAGTGCACTTTAAACATTACATAAAAGTTCAGCGGGGGCAGATACTGACCACCGGCTGATTCTCAGATACAAAAATTGCACTTGACGCGATCACTTACTGCGATTCGCAACAATTGATGAACTCACTGATTGACTGACCGACCGACTAGTGATTGGAACGACCGACGGACGCAATAAGCTAACTAAGCAAGTCAACAGGAAATGCAGAATTAGCGGAATGCAGGCGGGCGGAAAACGCAATGACAATGAATATCCACAATATGCTCGACCAACACTGCGACAGCAGACACTCTGCTTAATGATGTTGCTTGTTTTTTCTATTATTTTTTTTTTCTTTTTGTTGTATCACTGCTATGCCGCTTCGCTGCTAAATTCGACGTCTGAGATTCCGTTCAGCTCGTCGCGACGAAAATAACTCAAACACAGATTAAACCGTAAATCAAAGAAGAAGAAGAGGAAGACACAGTATTTTGGTTTTGTAAAATTTATTTGATAATTTGATTCACTTAAGTAGAGCTGTTGCAGCACAGGGCGTGGTCGAGGACAAGGAGAGCGCGGAGGATATGCAGTAGAGCATATTTTTATTTGTAGTTTTTACAGAACTCGTTAGGCGAAACGAAGAAACATGCTCACAAGCCTAAAAATGCGTGCGCGACGCTTTATAATTATTGCTAAATATTTCTAATTCAAATAGTTGCATTTGCTTTTGAAAATATATTTCCCTTTTTTTTATCTAAGCTGTGTTAAGTTACACAGAATTGTAATAATAACAAAACAATGTTTATTTTTGAGCAATAAAACATTTATATATAATTAACTTCTCATCAAAACGATAACAAGTTGGTCAGCGAATTTTAACACACAACTAAAACCAAAGAAAAACAATTTCGAACTGAACGATAGCCATCGACATGGCGCAAGAGAGTTATATACGAGAGCGATCTAAGTCCCCAATTGGAGCTGCTCTCTTTAAAGCGCGTTGGCATTATAGCAAGCAGCATGGCCAGACAAATTTAGAGAAATATGCTTTCCACTAGCATTTTTTATATTCCACAAAAATATTTGTGGTATAAAGTTTAACAATTAACATTGATAAGATAAATATGTAAATAAAAACAACTTATCAATGGATTCGTTTATACTTAAAAAAAAAAAAAAATTGCTGTTTTCCGAAAGTTTTATTTATTCTAATACAAAAAAGCTATTTTCTCATTGAGAGACTTCAATCTCAAAACAAAACAATAAAAAAGTTACACTCTTAAATAAAATATTTCACTCTGGCTGTATTGTTTGTAAACTTGTTGATACTCTTTTTCAGGCATGATTGAAAAATGTTTTTTGTGCGCTATGAAAAAGGTACTAAATGGCGTCATTGAATGGACACACTATTAAAAAGCTTCTTGTAAGTACTTATTTAAGGGGCTATGCAAAATGGCCCAAAAGAAAAAACGCAAAAAAAATATGACAAATCACCCAAATGACAAATTTATGAAAAATTACCCAATGAAATTTCACCCAACAAAAACGAAAAAAAGCTCAAAAATTTTTGGAAAAATGGCCAAAAAACAAAAATCGCAAATTCACACAAAAAAAAAATGTAAAATTGCCAAATTTTTTTGCATTGTTCGGAGGAGACAAACTTGCTTTGTACGAAATGAGCAGAAGTTTTAAAATCCATTTTCCCATTTTTTCAAGGCCAATTTTAATTTCATAAATCATGCTTTAAAAACTTTAAAAAGACATTTTGTAGGAACAATTTACTTTTACCTTAATTGAACTTTTTTTTATATTTTTTTTTCTCAAAATGTGCATTTTGAGCTAAAAATTATTTGAAAAATTATTGGGTGATTTTTCATTTTTTTTTTTTCATGGTGCCCTTATTTTATAGATTTTGGCTAGATACGAAAATTTAATCCACAAAGAGTCATCAATTTTGACATAGAATTACGTCTTACAGCGCGGTTTGTGTGGGGGTATTTTCACAAATTTTTTCAAGGTCATGCAATGTTTTTTGGGGGACACTTTAGGACCATATACATCCTTTAATATTCATTGTACAAAGATAAAATTTATGCCAAAAATATCAGTTATTTTGTGCATAAAAGGAATAGCTTACTTTGGATTTTGTCACTTCTTTAATAAAATGCCACAAAAGATAGCAAAATAAAAGAAGAAAAATTCACATTTTTGTATGAGAAAAAATGCATTGATGATTCAGTTGCTGCTGACGTTCCTATCCTTGTTGCTTTAGTTCGTGCCGAAATCTCGAACCCAACATCGTGTTGTTTCTTGAATAGAATCGTTTTATGATTTTCTCAGAGCTTTGCAAGCAATGCATACGTATATAAATGCTTGCGCCAATAAGAAGCTTTCAGTCTGCTGGCAGCCTCCAATTAGTTGTGGTGGCACCGCTTTGTCCGCCTAATTCTGCGGAATCAGGCATAGGCATAGGCATATGCATAGGTTTAATGGGATTCTCAAAGTATTTTGGCAATAACGAAAGCCTCCAGTGAGCTAAGCCATTTCGCAAAAACCTCCAAAAAGCATGTTTTCCGTAAATATGTTGGCTAGTGTAATAATTCTAAAAATGACTGTCACAAATTAAAGTCCTGAAACGTTCTTCAGATCTGCATCAAACATTTTTATAAATTTGGTATCGGATTAGAAAAAATGCTTCTGATATTATATTCCTTTAAATTCAAGCAAAAAGCTAAGGAAAACAACAAAATTTCTATTTTGAAAAAAGATAATTTATATTATATCATTTTTTTAATGTATTTTGTTGTAATGTTTTCTTGATGTAATTTTGTTTTTTGTTGTAATGTTTTCTTGATGTAATTTTCTTTTTTGTTGTAACGATGTAATTGCAGTGCGACCTTGAAATTTTCCTCCTCAATTCTCGTCCAAATTTCTTCGAAGCGCCGCCTAAGAAGTTTCACTTCAAAAAAAGGTGAAAAAAAAGCATGAAAAACAGTATTATCTCTAATCCGATATCAAATTTTTAAAAATTTTTGACGCAGACTTAAAGAACTTTTTCAGGCCAATAATTCATAATAATATTTCTTTTTAAAGTTATTACACTATCGAACATTTTTACGTAAAACATGATTTTTTTAAGGTTTTTGCAAAATGGTGTAGCTCACTGGAGGCTTTCGTTATTATATTTTCGTACAAATATTTTGGGAATCAAGGCACCTTAATAAATATAGTTTTTCCACGAGTTTTCAAAAAAATTTATGTCGTATGTTTTCAAGTAAGTTTAAAAAAAAGTGTAAAATCGCCACATATGACACACCAATTCTAAGCAAATATCACATTAAGTCCTTAGCGAAATGTGGTACAATCTTTAAATTATGAGGGGCTGTGCAAAAATTACGCTACATGTTTTTGGTCAATTTTAGACCTCCCACCCCTATGTCATACTTTGCCCCAAAGTCTTGAACACACCGATCCCCTTCCGATGTAACATAACACTTTTCTTTTTTAAATTCTTTGGGTTTTTTATAATACATATAGCATTTTGTTATGAAAACAGCACCGAAAGAAACAATTTCATATTTTGTGTCCATAAAGTAGCAGATATGTGTCCGGTGCCAGTGTTGGTAAATGTCCAACGCATGCACCGAAAGAAGTGCTAGATCTATAACACATTGGTCAGGTACAGTGTCCGAACGAAAACCTTATTAGGCACTCGCCAGTTTATTGTGTCCGAGTATAGTCAGTCGTTTTTTGGACACTTTTCGGTAAATTTTCAGGTAAATGTGAGTAAAATATCGCTCCAATTTCAGTAAAAATATTGACGCCCACTTTTTATAATATAAACCGATTGGCAAGCGAATGCTTCGTTTGTAACAGATCTGCACATCACTCGAACATGTTTGTGAATTCGTCGAAGAAGCAAAGTGTTATACAGACGGGCTGTCGATATTTATTACGGTCGTATTTTGTTTGTTCATATTTTACATTAACATTTTAGAATCAACAAGTTTTATATGACTAAATAGCTCAGAGGCAACGATTCCGGTCTTTTTAGCCAAAGGTGTGTGGATCAAATCCAACTTGGAATTTATTTTTGTTAATAGAATAATTTTAAAATTATCTATGTTACTGCAAGAAAATCTTTTATAAATTATGCATCCAGTTGCAAACCCTGCATTGTTAACCATAGAATACTTACCTTCTGTTCACTATACGTTATACTACTCGCAAGGAGTGAGTAAATTTTACGTAGGTTAGTACTCTAGGGTTAAAAAAGGTTTGCTTTTGAGGTTTATTTTTTACTCAACTCCAGGTACAAGAATATTAATAAATTGGGAGGCAGAAATCTTTTAAAAGTCATTACAATTAGATTTTAAGTACCCATTTGGTTGCAGAAGCAGCTATATTGTATAGTAAGCTCGGTTGCAAAATGTAAAAGCTGACAAATTTGAAATCTAACACCACGAGTTCAGATGCAGTTTATTCGACAACATTCAGTTCATTCGATTTCACGTGTTTCTTTGGTCTTAACAATTTATTTCAATTATTTTTTTCTGTTTGATGACGTAGATAGCCATTAAAAAATATTTTAAATTTTCCAAGGTTCCTCTCAAGGCCCACAAAAAAATCACTAAGACATTTTCTTACTGTTGGACTGAACATTAATTCATGAAAGGATCCAACGAGATAGCGACAGTTCCATACCACAGAATACAGGTATACCACAGAATACAGAATACACAGAATACCTGTATTCTGATTGTGAAAAAAAGTGAGATTGTTATGGAATGGGTGTGGAGGGCAAAATTAATTAAAAATTTTACAAAAACCCTGGGCGGTGGGACTTCTTATTTCAATAGAACAAAAATATTATTCAACATTATTAAAAACAACCCTCATTTATAGGTAGAAACGCTCATAACAATTAGAAACTATATTTTAAAGATATATCTTGAAGGTCAATCAATTACTACAAAAAACATTTAAAAGATTCTTTCTTCAAAAAAATTTAAATTTTTTACCATCTTTTTTTTATTACCAGGCTAGCAATCTCGTCTATTAAACGATGAACAATACGTTCGCATAACAGAAAGCAAAATTTTTATGTTAGTCGACCTTTTATATTCCCAGTTCTGTCAAATTCGCATGAAAACTTTTTATGATTGTTTTATAAAAAGCAAAAACTAGTTTCTTTCATGTGTTTGACGAAGTAATCGTGTAAAATCAGTTTGTTTCGCATGAGAGAAAGTGACTGTAATTTTATTAACAAGTTTTTAAAACTGAATTCAAAAATGTTGTTGTGACGTCACGCACGATTTCTCAGGTGGCGATATATTAATACAAAAATGCAAACAAATTTCAGGTTGATTTACAGTAGATTTCCCCTTAAATAATGAATTAATTTTTATGCTAAGAATCGCTACTTATAAACATAATACAAAATAATTCACAAAACAATCTCTAAATTCTCAGAGAGTGAATTTATTTCGTACTCAAGAACGCAGAATAATAAAAACACAGGATTAGCAGATCGCAAAACTTTATTTGTTTTTCGCTTCTGCGTCATCATAGTCGCGCTCTTATCATGAAAATAATAAAAATAAACTGCGTACTTAGAGGAAATGTTTTTTAACCTAGTTTTGCACAAAGTATTGCCAGTTCAAAGCTTATTTCACGAGTAAAAATTTTCACAGAACTTTTGCCTAAAGAAATAATACGGCAACCCAACATTTCAACGAATATCACTTAAAGCTCTTGAACGCTCTTTATTCAGCTGAAAGCATTTTTCATTCCACAATTTTCCGATCAACAAACATTTTAAGTTAAGTTTATTTTGGTAACAAAACTAGTGTCTGATTTGTGAGCCCTGCCGGAATTTATTTGTCTATTTTTATATATTCATTCTTATTGCTTGTGTTATCAGCAGTATTTTTGGAGTTTTTTCAGAATATGCATAGCTTCCAGTTGATGCCAACACAATTATTCATGTACTCATGTACTTTGCTTACTTCTGTGCAAAAGCTTTCACAAAAATAACAAAAACTGTCATATTGAAAAAATCATCAATTCGATAGGCTCCGACTTAAATAAAGCATTGGACGCATTATAAATTCCTGTCCCTTTGGCGCAGAGGATAGCGCGTTGGACTTCTAATCCAAAGGTCGCGGGTTCGATCCCCGCAAGGGATGCAAGTTATGTTAGCTGTTAATTTTTATAAAAGTTTGCTAATTTTTTTTAAATGATGTGTAGTATTATTGAATAATTTAACCCATCATTTCATTTCTGCTGCCACAAAATTAGAATACAATGCTATTTTAAGCGATTTATTTGTAATTGACAAAATATACCAAATTTACCAGCGAGTACAAGTTAATCGTTCTTTTGCTGTGCTAGGTTTGTGTACCGGCTACGTGGTCTACGCTAATGGTTCTGAAACAAACTGTAATGCAGAAAAGAAGGGAAATTCTTTTAACAAAATGGCGCATGTTTTTGGGAAATTCTAAGCTCCGCCCCTTTGCACTTTTCTATGTGCAAGTGTGCGTGCCAATTTTACCCAAGCATGAGTGTGATTGCTGGAGTATGATGATAACTTGCTGGCATCTCAATGTGACTACTGGTGGTGCTTCTGCTTAGCTTCTTCCTGAAGTCTCTTTGATTCATTCGACTGCTGACACCGCCGGAGATCCTGGGTCCAGTCCCCAAACGCCGTCGCAGTCGCTTGTTGTTTGCCTTACTGTTTCTTGACACGTTTTTGCTGAAAATGGCTGCTTCCGGTGGGTGGTCTCCACCACTCGCTCACCCACCGGGTGTTGTGTTTGGTGCTGCTGTTTGTGGGTGCAATTATCTGGAGTGCGAGAACAAAAGTTGATTAGATGGATTTTCGTTTTGTTTTTGTGTTTTTAATCACACACCAATTTCATTTATTAAATCTTCGAATCAGCATTTATTCATTCCTCTTCTTCTTCTTTTTCGGTTTCTTCGCTTCGTTTTTTTTTTTTTTTTTTTGTTTTTCCCTTGGATTGTTATTGTGGCTGTGGCTGTATTTTTTTTTTTGTTGCTGCGCTACTCCACTTTTAGTGTAACAAACGATAAGCGAGGAAGTGAAAATGGCAAACATTTAATTGTTCTCAAGTTTTTAATTGTATTTTCTTCAAGTTTTAGTTCAATGTTAAATTTAAGAAACAAGTTATGTAAAAAAAAAAAAAAAAAATCTGCGCAACATTAAAAGTAAAAAATATTTAACAGATAATATGGGTTGAGATATAATTGATCGAATATTTCGAACACTGATCAAGATAATAACAGATGTTTAAATTAATTTTTCTCCATAGTCAGCAAGTTTTAAGCGGACATTTATAATTTAAGATATCATCACAGTACCGTCGCACACGAGATTCATCCTGATAAGCACATACTTAGAAGTTTTTTCGTTTTAAGTTAAAAAGTAAGGGATAATCATACAAGATGATCATAATTCGCTAAAATCCTTTCTACAGACCTTACGAAAATTTGTTTTTTTGAAATCTTTGAACAAATGAGACATAATAATCCTTATTTAACTTCATAGACGCCGGAAGCTCATCTCAACTGGGTGGCAGTACAACTGGGGGGAAGGGGACAGAAAAATTTTTAAAATAAAAAATTTGTATTTATTAAAGCATTTTTTTATTATATTAAAACTGTCATTATCACAAAAGAAAAACATATCAAGGTTGATTTATAAGGTTGTCGCAAGGCAGAGAGCGAGTACCCATAATTGTCAAATCGAAGTTGACAGCTCATAGAAAATCTGCAAGTGCTTTCTTTTATCATCCGTTCTTCTTTCGTAGTCATTCGCAAAATTGGCTGGTTTTGACAATTATGGGTACTGAGAAGAGAGTGCTATTAGCCCTGCGACAACCTTATAAATCAACCTTGAAACATATCAATAAAAGCTTTGTTCACGTACATTACTTGCAGGGAGAGAGTAAAAGAAGAATTGAGAAAAAAAATGTCATTAAGAGAAAAATAGTAGAAAAGTAGGAGAGCAGAAACTAATAAAAACTTGCAAATTAACAGCTGATCGAACGACTTGACAGCGTTTTTGAAACCCAAAAAAAATTGTATAAATTCGAGTTTTTTAAAATATTTGAAACTATTAAGAGAAATAAAATTCCCAAAGTCTATTCCCTCCTTGCCTTCATTCGTAGAAACAGTCAAGAGTTTAAGGATCCTTATACAATAAAAGCACTTTATAGTTCTCTTGTAAGGTCGAGACTAGAATATGCTTCTGTTATTTGGAATCCTTCAGCGGCAATCCATTCTTCAAGGCTAGAAAAAGTTCAAAAAACTGCTTCTAAGTATATGCTTCGTTGTACTAGTTTTAATTCAAATTTACCCTCGTATAATGTTCGTTGTTTGTTATTAGGTTTAAAGACACTTGAAATTAGAAGAAAAATAAGTTTATTAATTTTTGTATATGATATCATCTCGGGTAATATAGATGACTCCTCATTACTAAATTTAATTATTTTCAATATTCCTTCAAGGCAGTTGCGCTGTTATAAACTCTTTTATGTTAAATGTCATAGAACGAATTACGCCCTAAATGAACCGATCACCAGATCTTTGTGTTTATATAATGATTTGTCTTTAAAATATGCTTTTGATTTCTCAATGCCTAAATCATCTTTTAAAAACTTTGTTACTAGTTTATTTAATTAACTTTATAGCTTATTTGTTACATTATTTCAATATCTTCTACATCAAATGTATAATTTTTCTAGTCTGTAAGGATTTTTCACATCCATAGACTCAATAAACTAAACTAAACTAAACTAAACTAAAATGTAGCCATTTAAAACAAATTAAAATTGTTCGCCAAAGACTTTTAAACACAAATGTTTCTTTTTACCCTCCATTTTAATAGGAAATCCACAAGAATTAGCTTTTGGCAGCGTATTTTTTATTTGACAAACAATTTTTTCGGTCGCTGCAAGTTCTTGCAAGCATGGTCGAATAAAACAAGGTATATGCATTTCGAACTACGCTAGAAAACTACTATAGAAAATCTGAGAGCGATGAGAAAGCTTTGATTGGAAAAACATAAACAAGAAAGTGATTTGTATTGGTTAAGGCCATGGTATAATGATTTACAAGGTAGGAGTGACAGTTCTGTTGGCGATTTTGAGTTGTCAAAAACACACTGAAAAGAGAAAACGAAGAAGCAGCAAAAGAGATGAAAAGTTAAACTTTGTATTGATTTGACAACTCCCGATCGCCGCTCGTGAGAAAAAATGTTGTTGTCAAGGCTACCTTGTAAATTATTGTATCATGGTTTAGACAATATTGGCTATGAGAAAGAGAGTACAGTGTGAAATGCATCTACCTTCTTTTATTCTACCATGCTTGAAAGTAGAAATTTTGCTAGCAGAAACTTGCAGCTACTTTTTTCTCTCTCACTCTTTTACGCTCTCGTTGTTTTCTCTCATTACAAGTTAATCGAGTACTTGAACGCTTTACTAGTAAAACTTTGTAACAATTTGTAACAATTTTTTGATAGTGAACAAACCTAAAATATTACAAAAAGATTTATTTAAAAATAATTTAAATAAAAGCTTGTAAAATCGTCCATTTCTTAGAAGAGTGAAGAGTGTAAAAACGGCTAACAAAATTTTGTAAATATAAAATCAAAGAAATCTTATACTAGACCAAGGTTGATTTATAAGGTTATCACAGGGCTGATAGCACTCTCTTTTCAGTACCCATAATTGTCAAAACCAGCCAATTTTGCGAATGACTACGAAAGAAAAACGGATGATAAAAGAGAGCACTTGCAGATATTCTATGAGCTGTCAACTTCGATTTGGCAATTATGGGTACTCGCTCTCTGCCTTGCGACAACCATATAAATCAACCTTGTACTAGACGTTATATGATGTAAGCATTTTGCGATATTTTTTCCTCTCTTTGAGCTATAGTTTTCTGTCAAATTGATAATAAAATAGATAAGACAATTTGTCAAATGGATTGCTAATAAAATAAAAATTGCTTGTAAAGTCGTTTTGTCAAAATGATTTTTATTAGAAAAGAAAATGATCTTAGCCGTTTACGTCAAGACAAGTCGTTTTGCTATATGAAATGTGGAGAATTCTGCAAACTATGGTTTTGACAAAATTACTTCTTTCAAACGATGCTCTTTTGTCAAAAGGGAGTTGTTGAAAATGTGCTTGGACTATAGGGAGACAGGTTGTTTTGTCAAATTTCCGTTTATGATCGCTTTAAAATTTTTTAAATTGTCAGAGAAGTTGTTTTGTCAAACTTCATTTAAGGAAATAATTTGAAAAGGGTCGATTTGCAGATTGCGTGTTTTATCTTCTAAAAGTCATAGAAATACGACGATTAGACCAAAAGAACCGCATTAATATTCAATATGTATATAATACAAAAACCTTAGAAAACAATCTTATCTCGAGAGAACTCGTTTAGTCAAATGTCCACATAATTGTAACATTTTAATGCACTGTGTTAACCCTGTAGGAAAATCAACTAATTTAAAAGTAGTTGATAAAGTAGTTTTTTGTCAACCACAACTAGTTGAAATTCTGACTTTTTTCCATAAAACGAACTAACTTATTTTGTATGGTGATGTCCGCTAAATAAGTCAATTGACTTTCGTCTGCATATATTTTCAACTACTTGTTAAATTAGTTATATTTAAATTATTTTTTTAATTACTTTAAAATAACCAATTGAAAACTATTACTGATGGCCTAAAGTACAAAATAATTGATGAAATAACATGGTTAAATATATATAAACTTGTAATCTAATAAAAATTTGCAATTAAAACATGTCAACATCAGAGTAGTTGCCGCCTTAATATAATTAAAAGTAGTTCATATACTGGTTTATTTTAAACTAGTTTTTTAATTAGTTGTTTTTAAAAACAAGTTAGTTTGTTCCTATAGGGAACCTACTGTTGGACACTACAATCACAAAAACAAAAGAAAAGCTATTAATAGAAAAGCTATTAATTTCCAAAATTATTATATGTTGTTGCTTGCAATCATAACTCAAATGAAAAGTGAACATTTTGAGATAAATTTTCCAAGGAATTCAATAAAATAATTGAAGTGTGCAAACAATTTTATTTTGGTATTGTAAAATCTATTTTTTCACACAAAATGTTTAGCGGGGGCGCGACTGACCTATGTGTCCCCACTTACGCCGCCCCTGCTTAGCTTATAAATTTGAAAATAAAAGTAGAATACATGGGCGTCCGCATGATTTTTCATAGGGCGCACCAAAGGTCTTCGTGGTAAGTTACGTTGTCGGGAACTATTCTGGAATGCTCATTAAAAAAGATAACATGGAATTCTATTTTCTAAGATGTTTGGAGAGAATTTTGTGAACATTGTCGGAATTTACACCGTTTTACTGTGTGAGATTTGATCAAACTATCAGGACAAAATTCTACCCAGTGAACTAAAACTACCGTTTTTGAATTCATTTGTGAACCTTTTCGAGTAGAAACGTTTATTTTCGGCACTAATAACTGAATCCTTTATGTATCTTTCGTCGGACTAAAATGTTCGGAAATGATTTTAAAAATAAACCATAAGTTGTACCATTTTTTGTTCGGAAATAAGTTTAAAAAAGAACCATTGAAAAGTTATTGTTCGGCACTCGAAAATAAACCCTTTTTGCATCAATCGTCGGACGAAAATGCCTCTCAGAATCTCATCATCGGAAATGACTTAAAAAATTAACCATACAAAAGTTCTTTTTTGGCACTCGGAAATACCGACTCCGAACGACTTATGTTCTCAAGAAACTTTTCATGACAGATTTTACTCTCTGAGGTTTGCCATTGCCTGCAGAGAGGTGACGGCCGAACAGAAAAATTAATTCAATTGAAAAAATTTTCTATGTCAGATAGAGGATTCGAACCTGGGTTCTCTGACGTAGGAGCTACACACTCTACCCACTACACCACGGCCGCCACTATAAAAAATATCAACAAGAGTTTAAATTCTGCATTTTTAACTCGTTTTGGAATATAAAAAGGTAACATTTTTTCATTTCTAAACTCATTTAGGAAGAAAAATGATTCGTTTATGAGAAATTGATTCCTACTGATATAATAAAAATTATTCTTTTTTGAACTCATTTATGAATGCACAAAAAAAAACATTTTTGATTCATTTCTGAAGTCATTTATGAACAAAAAATGATTAATTTTCAACGAATTTTTACCTACTAAAATGATAGATTAATGCATCTTTTTCGACTCAAAATAAGTTTTTTTATGAATTTCACAAAAAAAGTACTATTTTTATGTATGGGAAAAGTTTTCGCGAATTTATTCTTCTACAAATTCTTTCTAGCGACAAAATCAAAAATTAAAAAATTCTACCCAAAAACGTTAGCAAAACTATCACCTTACGCAAAACCTTCGTTTATGATTCAGTGGGTAAATTTTTGTAAGATAATTTCTTTGTTAATTCTTAAAAAAAAATGTTCGTGTATCTTAAATTGAGGTGTATCTGAAATAGCTTTCTTTATGCTGGATGTTCACAAAATTGGCTATACTGAAAAAAACATTCAAATATTTAATCAAAATTTTCATAAATTTTCAACATTAAAATACAAAATTTTATTTTAAAATCTTGAGGTATTCTTATTTTTTAGGTACTATTGTAGACTATTGTATAGTACTATTGTAGAACTTTTAAAATATTTAGGACTGTTTAAATTAATTTTTTATATGTATTATCTACGGGAATTTAATAAAAAATGTTATCTAAATGCGTGGCGGCTGTGGTGTAGTGGGTAGAGTGTGTGACTCTTTCGCCACAGAACCCAGGTTCGAATCCTCCATCTGACAGAGGAAAGTTTTTTCAATTGAATTAATTTTTCTGTTTTGCAGAAAATGGCAAGCCTCAGAGAGTAAAAAACTGCCATGAAAAGCTTCTTGAGAACAACATAAGCCGTTAGGAATCGGCGTAAAACATGTAGGTCCAGTAGTTTAGTAGTTTATTTAGCAACCTTTTTTATGAAATATTCCACATGCCTTCATTTGATCCAAACTGCCAAAAACTGCTAACTTGAGACTTAGTAAGTAATTTAAAAATATACAAATAATAGGTTTTCGAATGCTGTTTTGCACATAACGGATGAACGAATCAATCTGAAATTGTTAACAAGGCTTCGTCTGTTTATATGCTATATTTTACAGAATTAAAATTTGCAATTTTTTTTTATTCTTTCCCACTATATGAAGATAGTCCTACACTGTGCATGCGATGATTGCGAACATAAGAAAATTCAATATATTTTAAAAAGATGGGCTCAAGAGTAAAACCCACCATACTTAAGGGTATCTCAGTTATCTTGTATCATTTCAGAAATATTATTTAAATTGCATTTTGATTTTTAGCCTATTATGCATTTTAATAATATTTAAGCAAATATCACTATTTTTTATTTAGTTAAGTAAATGTTTAAATGTAAAATTGTACTAATTACTATTAAGTTATTACACAAATTCTAAAAAATTTACTTTATGATAACAATATACCATCTATGTCATCTATACAGATTAGAGATGGGCGCGTGAGTGGTTTTGACTCACGATCACGCACGCTCACGATGTGTTTTTTCTAATCACGCACACTCACGATTAAAATAATTTTTTGACTCATGATCACGCATGATCACGATAGAGTTTTTTGACCCAGGAGTGCTCACGAATAAAAGTGTTTAGCATTGGAGACGCTTAATCACGAAAATTTGTAAAGAAATTCGTTGTCGCTTCATTAGAGTGGTCAGTGTTGCAATTTGGTATGCAATTGGTAGATTACTAAATTTTGCACAGATTTAAAAAATAAAAATAAACAAGTCGTGACACGAAGAAATTTAAGTCACGCACGCTCACGAATATTTGGTGATTTTTTTATGGGTTCACTCACGATCACGACGTGATTTGTCGTGGCACGTCGTGTCCCGGTCCTTGTGGCAGCCGTATTGGTTGAGGAGCGTGTATTGTATCCCATCTGACACAGAATGTTTTTTCATTGAATTCATTTTTCTGTTCGGCCGTTACCTCTCTGCAGACAATGACAAACCTCAGAGAGTAAAAACTGCCATGTAAAGCTTCTTGAGAACATAAGAACATTTCACAACACCCATAACATAATTGATCATAAGAAGCTCGGTCAAAGTGCTTTCAAGGGCTGAAATGGTCATATGGTTTTTTCTTTGTTCTCTTTTAGGTCCTTAATAAATCTGTCTGTAATTAAAGCATTTTTTAAATAAACTGTATTTTAGCATAAATTTTACATTTAAACTAGTAAATTATTCTGTTTCAAAAATATTTTCTTGATTTATTCAAATGCTTAAGAAAATGAAAAATCGCAATGCAATTTCGAAATCTTTCTGACCTGGCAGAAAAAATTTAAATTTTTTATTTGCAAATAAAAACTAGTGGATTCTCAATTAGTATAGTAAAGGGAGTTGCTCGATGATGCAAATGTTTATATAAGGATATTATATTTTTAAACATTGGAATATGAAAAGGTTTAAAATTGAAAGAAAATGAAAGTTAAAGATACAACATTTTTAAATATTTCAAAATAGCAAATGATTTTGTTCAGACTGAATTTTTTTTTATAATTTTTTTAGTAAAGAGTAGTTCTGCTATGAATGTCACTTAAATTTTAACTCTATTATTTGATTGTAATATGTTTATATTGAAAGTAAAAAAAAAAATAATTTAGTTTTTAATAATACTTTTGCATATATTTCCATTTAAAACCGCTGCCACTTTTTTATAATTATGTTGCATATTACGTCTTTATACATATGAAAGGCAGGCACAATCTCTGCAGCTAATATCGTTCAAATTGTTATTCAAAAATTTTTTTGCGATTATTACACTTTCTTTCCAACATGTATTGTCCTCAAAAATGTTCAGCCTTAAAGTATGCACAGAAACATAATTTGATACTTATCAACGCAATGCTTGCCTATCATGTTTGTGCATACTTTCAGGCTGAACATTTTTTAGAACAGTATGTTTTAAAAGCACTATAATAATGGCAAAAAATAATTACAGTTTGAGCGTTTATGCTGCCAACCCGTCGTTATATAAACTTAACAAATTCACAGATAAAATTCATATAAGACACAGTTTTTAGGTTTGTTCATGTATTTTACTTCTTAAACTTGCACGGAGAGAGTAAAAACAGAACTGAGAAAAAACATGTCACCGAAAATTTACCGAGTTTGTGCTTTTAAGTTTTGCTCACCTTTGCTCTTAATAGACTTTATAAACTAGTTATAAATATAAATACTTCATAAAATTGATGCCGAACCCGAATCAAATTAATTTTCTTTGAGTGTATCGTATCTATGCATGTGCCTGTGTGTGTGTATGATGCATTTAATGCTTGCCTAATGGAATCACATATAAATGGCCTGCCATCTAGTGGATAGATTAAGCAATTTATGCCTTCTTTAGTTTCGTTCGTTACACTTCAGTTCGTTGCCTAGCTTTTCGTTCGTTTATTCAATACAGTCTCGGCATTGCTTTCGGTTTCTTGCTGCTTCCGGTTCCAGTCGGATGTTAGTCCCGCAAGGCTTTTGTGCTGAGCATTTTTCGCATCATTCTTAATATTTGGCTATGTTGTGTAGGAGGTGGATGCGTTGCATGGAGCGCAGCAGGATCATTTATTTAACTTTATTTGATGACCGTTTTTATGGTGGGATAAGAAATAAACTTGTAGTTATGGTCTCCGACAGAGTGTCGGTTGGTGTTGCCTTCTTCTTAATTGAGCGTCTGTAGTTATGTCTTCCAATCCTATGACCGTTTTGGGTGAAATAAATATTAATCTGGCAAGAAAAACTATAGATTTTATTCAATGAATTACAGCAGCTTAAGTAGATCGAGTATATTTTTGCAGCTCTAAGTGATTTCCAACATCCTTTACCCTGCACAACTGTGTTAGATCTGTTTGTCTTTTATAACACTGGTAGCTTGTGTCTACCGCCATCGCGTAGTCACGCCCGCGGCCATTTGTTTGTTGCTGTTATTTTTTTTTTTTTTTTTTTTTTGTGTACTCGTCTTTGCTGCTCCTTGTTATGGTAGTTTATTTCGCCAGCTACTTCATTGTTTTCATTATTTATTTATTGCTTGGTGCTTCACCTTCCACCACCACAGCACAGGTTCACCCCAAGCAGCATCATCAGCTGCCACCCCATCCCGGCTTTTGGCGTTACTCGTTTATCGCTCAACTGATACAATTTGCTACTTTAGTAGCGTAAATTGATAAGGCAGTCAGGCAGTCAGGCAGCCGGAAGAGGAGCTCTGCTCTACTCCGCTCAATCCACGTCCATCCCATCCTGGCAGCAAAGAAGCCACTCTGTAGCACTCATAAATAACGCACGGATGGGTCCAGGACGTTGTGGGTTGAAGTACGGCTGCTTTTATTGCCAACGCTGTCGGCTGAAGCGGATAAATGACGCTGCCGCCTGGTTTCTCGTTCCATAAACAGCATCATCATCAACATAATGGTGTGCTCCTCCTACTGTGCCAAGCATTCATTTTCACTTCGAGTGCGGGCTAGAGTGAGAGAGCGTAAAGTCAACCCGTCGTCGCAACAGCCACCAGGATCTGGTTACATTCGGTTCGTGCGACCACCATCCGCCCACGTCTCTGTCGGGCAAACGGACTCCTCGTAATTTATATGGGCACTTGACTGCTTGAATTGCCTTTTGAGAAATTTTTATATTACACTCAAGTTTAATGGAAAATAATTAATTTCATTCTTGCTGCGTTAGCGTTTCCGTGCCAGGTTGGACGAGTCAGTGAGTTATTACAGGCAGCGGTTGGGCCTTCGCGCTGCCACACTCACAAATGTGACCGAGCAGCGCGCATTCTTTAGAATTCGCCATCACATGCCTTGACGTCCCTACTGCATATTCACTGCAAAAGAAAAGTCTTTTATTCCAAAGTAGCTGTGTCTTTCAACAACTGCAGCAAACTGCTGATAAATGCTTTCAAACGCTTTCAAATACTGCAGGCCTTCAGCCATTAATGAGGGCAACACCTGAAGAATTAAGTATTTATTGGATCCCCCAGAAAACTTATGATGCCATGTTGCCAATTTTGTAAAAGCCTTATTTAAATGAAAAATGGTTACTGGAGTCGGCATCCAAATGCGAATGCGTGGCAGTAAAATTTCATTGCGACTGACTCGCTCCATCGTTGGCCGACTGCTTGCTGCGGCATAAACACATTTTGCCATTTAAGGATAAACGCAGCCGCCTGGCACTTTGTAATTTATTGGAAGCAATTTGTTTTACGTCACTTCTGCTCATTTTCTTTAATTTTCCTTGCGTATTATTGGCCAATTGCTGAGCTCACCACTCACCGAGAGGACTACGCTGTAATTGCATTCTTTTATTATGTAGTATATTATTTTTTATTTGGGATGGAGATTTAATGTAGATTGACTTGGCATGTTTTAAATTTTTATGGGCTATTCAATTGAAAGGAGTGAATTCAAAAGTATTACTTTTTACTGCACATTTACAACTTTTATTTTATGGCTAAACAATTCAAGCCTCCAATTTTATTGCATTTGATGCAGTTGTATATTTAGTAATGGCCAACTTTGTTCCTTTTCAATTTTGGTTGATTCAAGTTAATTTTTATTATGATGGAATAATGTAAATCAATAAATTCGAATGACTCAAAATCGGAACATAAATGTAAGATGTTTTTCCAATATTGTTAAGGACTAAATAGTCTTATGAAAATTATCTATATCACGCTTTTTGAAATGATTTGATAAATTAGAAAATATCCTTACATTTCTAAAAATCTAATTTACAAAAAAAATTGTTAAGATTTGATTTTAGGTCGATTCGAATAATTTATTTTTTAAATTTGATTTCAATTCTATTACAAGTTCCCTGCTGAGACTTTCACAGAGAATGGAAATTTTCTAAAAACCTTCCTCTTTATCATCAAATTAGTTTGTTTTACATTCATGTAAAAACTGTTGCTATTTTGTATAGGAAGAACAAATCTTAATGCATAAAAAACAAGCATGCTGCTCCGCACCTAATATCGCTCAAACTGTAATTATTTTTTCACATTAATACAGTGCTTTTTCAACATATACTGCCCTGAATAATGTTCAGCCTGTAAGTATGTACAGAAAATTAATTTGATACTTGTCAGTGACAGGGCAGCATGCTTGCCTTTTATGTATGTGCGTACTTTCAGGCTGAACATTTTTCAGGACAGTTTATGTTGTAAAAGCACTGTAATAATGACAGAAAAGAATTAAAGCTTGAGCGTAAAAGCTTCCAACCCTACGTAGGACAGGCTTTTATACCAGTACGAGTATAATATGGTAAATATATGTAACATTATATTAACTTAGAATGTAAGTTTAGAATTTTTCAAAACATTTGTCGCTGAAAATTATTTTAGGTTTTATTTACTAATTCTTCATTAAGACGGAATTTGAAAAAAAAGACATAAAAGTAAATGGTTTTAATGTCATAATTAAAATTGAAAGTGCCCGCAGAGAAAAAAAAATTGGTCCCTGAGGGTACCAAAATTTTCTAGTCAATTAGAAAAGAATGTATAAACTAAGAAAAGCTATTGAAAGGTCTATGGAAAAAATATTTGTTATTGTAGTTTTTAGTTATTATGGTGAGTAGGGGAGAGTAGGGTGTTCATATTGATAATGAATGCTAACAACAACTGTAACATTTATTTTCTTGACGAGTTCTCACTTGTTATGCGCACTCATCGCATAAGCATGTGTTCCAAGTGTCTCTACCAATTTTGATTTGTATCGTCCTCTTGAAAAGTTTTTCTACGATTTGTGTTTGTAAAATTTCGAGAAAGATTTCCCAGGATAAGCAAAGGTAAATACATTTAAAATTATTCATATTCGAATGCCCTTAAACCCGCCGAAGGGACTTTGACGAATATGTCGAATATGTATTGTGTCGTGACACAATAAATATAATTTACGTATTACTGCATAATGGGTATTTAAATAGCTAAGAAAGTATTGACACTTAAAATATTCTAGCGCGTGCTAGATGAGAGATATTGCACTCATTTTTTTTTTTTTTTGAGTAAAGAGAAAGAATGGACCTAATCAAGAAAAAGTGGAACAGTCTAATTTTCCGCTGCTTACCTTTAGTTTGACCGGTGAAACATCACAGGTGAAAATTGAGGTTCTTTTTGTCGCAAATTGCTCAGGAAAAGTGCTGCAAAAAATGGGAAAATGGAAAAAGCGGAAAACACGCATCTTTTCCAGATAGCCTAAAGTGTCTTCTATGGAACTAAAAAAACTGACAGCCGACATTCCTGGCAGTCACACCTGCAATCTTACCCATGCCATATCGCAGGTGTGTGCTCAGGTAAAATTTTTTTATTTTTTTCTATCAACTTCTATGGGCCCCAGGGCACACATTTCAGTACTGCATCAAACTCATACGAGCCGAGCTATGGGCAGGCTTAAATGAGTTAAAGCTTTATATGAATGTTTAATGCATTCAAAGTAATTTCAGTATTTTTTTTTTTATTTTTTTTTTTTATTAATTTATTATTTTTTATTATTTTCATAGCCATTATGCCGCGTAGTGCATATAAAACTGCGACAGAGCTAGAAGTAAATGTGGATGCATTAAAGCACGGTTTAAACAAAATCTGGACGCACTTCACTGATGACGAAAGCGCCTCTTGTGGTGGATAGAGAAAACTTTTTACACAACACTGATAACAATTCTTCTACCGTTACTTGGTAGAATTTTCAGTTTATTTGCCTTTCAATTAGTGGTTTTATGAAAGATGGAGTTAGCCAACCGAAAACTTATTTTGAACAAATTAATTGAAAATCCGACATGGTCGGGATCAAAAATTGCTAAAGAACTAAAAATGTGTAGATCAACTGTGTACAGTGTAATAAAACGTTATAAAACAACTCTAAATGTAGACAGAGTAACAAAAAAGTGTAAAAAAACGGGAACACGTGACTCAAGCTTAAGATTAAAGATCTTAAGATCAATTAAACAAAACCCTGGTTTATCAGATAATGATCGTGCCAAAAAATTTGGCACAAGTAAGAGTACGGCAAGATTAATACGTGTGCGGGCAGGAATAAAGTGTTATCGTGCCATCAAATACCCAAACCGTTCCGATAAACAGAATTTAGTTGCTAAAAAACGAGCAAGGCTACTCTACGATAAGGTTTTGACGAAATTCAAAGGGTGCATAATAATTGATGACGAAACGTATGTAAAATTTGACTTTAAACAAATTCCAGGTCAAAAATTTTACTGCTCAAACATGCGTGGAAATGTTGACCCCAAATAGAAGTATGTCAAAGTTGATAAATATTCCAAAAAATGTATGATTTGGCAGGCCATTTGTAGTTGTGGCCTAAAGAGTCGAGCATTCGTTACGTCTTCTACTATGACAGCTGATGTTTACATAAATGAGTGCCTCAATAAGCGTTTGCTACCATTTATTAAACATCACCGTTCTCCTGTAAAGTTTTGGCCAGATTTAGCCAGTTGCCACTATGCCAAGAGAACCATGGAATGGTACCAAAGCAACAAGGTTGACATAATCCCAAAAATTATGAATCCACCGAATTGTCCCAAGCTTCGACCAATTGAAAAATTCTGGGCGAATGTAAAAAAGAAATTGAAGAGAAGTGGTGGAGCTGTTAAGAAAGCGGATTCACTGTTGCTGAAATGGAACCAATTTGCAGCAAAAGTCACTCGAGCAGATGTTCAACGGCTGATGGGGTCCATCAGGAAGCATACGCGAAATTTCATACATATATAAATTTTGTTTTAATGACATTGTGGAGACAGTAAAATAACTATTCTGTTGATATAAAAATCCTTTTCCTACAAGTTTTATTTTCAAAAATATAGTGGTTCTTATGAGTCCAGATTTTGTTTAAACCGTGCTTTAGTAGCTGCCATCAATCATATAATATCGATAGATCGGCAGTGCCTGGCTATATGGAAAAGGTGAAGACGGGAAATTTGGTTCCGGCAACAGCTTCAAATGATAAATTGGTCAATTTTGTCTCACAGCAAAGTGGCAAAACTGGCTGAAAAACGCGGATTTGTTGTTTTTCAATATCTTACAAATTAAATTTTTCTTTTGTAGATTTCTATCGCAAAACAAGAGGTGTTGAAATTTATATAAGTATGAAAACCAATTACCTGTGCTGGCTGTAAACTGGCCGTAATTTTTCTTATATAATAATTTTATATGATTTTAATAATATATAATTTTTCAATAAAGATTACACTAGTCTACAAATTCAGGAAGCTTTTTTTTCAGAGACCTCAAATACTTTTCTAGAAGAAATTTTTACGCTGATTCTACGTCAATACTCAGTTTTCCCCTTATAGGTCGAATTTTTGAGATATAGTGTAATTTGCATTTTAAAGACTTTGATCAAGTTTCCCATTCCAGAAACTAAACTGTTTCATATAAAGCAGTCAGTTGTATGTCATCTGACAGATAATTAAATAAGCTATTCAACACTGTTATTACTATTTGTATGTCATGTTTCTTCTCTGAGGTATTTAATTTTATTTGAATTTGAATTTTAAGTTTTTGGTTAAAAATTTTGAATTTGACCAAAGATATTTTAATTTGATAATTTTTTTATTTGAATTTCCTTCGTTAATATGCCAATAACAATATGACAGAGTTGGGAAAAAATTATTACATTAAAACATCTTTGAAAAATAGCTTAAAACATTATGGAAAAGACGGTCAAAGCACAAAATTTTAAGCCAAAAACTTAAAATTTTGAATTTAGACTTAAATATCTCAAAAAAGAAACATGAAATACAAATTGTTAATGCAGTATTGAATAGCTTATTTAATTATCTGACAGATGACATACAAATTATTGTTTTATATGAAACAGTTCAGTTTCTAAATTAGAAAAACTAGATCAAAGTCTAAAAAATGCAAATCTCCCTCTTGTATCTCAAAAATTCGACCAATTAGGGGAAAACTGAGTTTAGACGTAGAATCAGCTTAAAAATATCTTCTAGAAAAGTATTTCAGGTCTCTGGATAAAAAACCTTGTAGACTAGTGTTATTTTTCAAAAATTCATTTTGTACCATTTTTAGTAGTGCCCCACAACTCCCCACAGTTTTTGAAAATTTGGCAATGACTGACAAAAATCACTGGAATTTTTATCAATTATTTCAATTATTCAAAGAACTCTCAAATTGTTGCACACTGTTATGAGCACTTTAAAATATCGGTGAACGTAATGCCTATATCCACTCTCATTTAAAAAAGTGCACTTCTTAAACGATTTTATTATGGAACCGTTTACGAAATTTCCAAGTTTCAAGAAATGATCGAATTTTTTCCATCACCCTGTTGAATGACTTTAATTGACTTTGTTTAAAAATTATTTTTTCTAATGGTTGAAAAAAAAAAATAAAAATTACAATCATTTCAATATTTTTGAACCTAGGAATAATTTCAATCTTACCAATTTTTGTACAGTTTTTTAATAAAAAACTAGTAAGGAATGGATCTTCGGCAGGGTACCGTAGCTAAAATACCTCCCCGCGGAAGTATATTCGAAGTCTTAAGCCACTGCAGATACGATGATATTCTGTTTTATATATTTACGAAAGTCTCCCTGTTTCAATGACGTCGCTTTGTATGGGAGGACGGCGTGGTTTTCATCATGGATGTTGCCAAATATCATAGAGATGGTTCATATTATATATCATTGGTAATGTGCAAAATTTCAAGACATTTCCTTAATTTTTGTGGATTTTTGAGAGATTTTAAGTTTAAAATAAATCCATTTTGTATGGGAAGTGGGTGTGGTTTTCACCCGATTTAACCAAATATCACATAGATGGTTTATATTGAATATCAAAGCTTATGTGAAAAATTTCATGATATTTCTTTATTTTTTGCACATTTTTAACAGATTTTACGTTTAAAATAAAGCCAATCTGTATGGGGGGTAGGAGTGGCTTTCATCCGATTTTGTCAATTTCAGAATTAGATCTTTATTTTTTAGAAAAAGCTTATAAAGGGTGGTTAAATTTTAAGGGCCAATGTTAATTTTGAGTGAAACACAAATTATTTAGGAAATTATTGTCATTTCTTTTTATTATGGTAATATTGGTATGGCTCAATTATGTACGGAATAAAATATCGGCCAAATGGCCGCCGCTACCTCGGCGGCACACCTCCATCCGATGGTCCAAATTTTCGATGACGCTGAGGCATAAGTATGGTTCTATGCCGTTAATGTGCCGAATTATCTCATCCTTAAGCTCTTGAATTATTGCTGGCTTATCGACGTACACCTTTTCTTTCAAATAATCCCATAGAAAGAAGTCCAACAGTGTCAAATCACAATAATCTTGGCGGCCAACTGACATCGCCACCACGTGAGATGACACGGCCATTGAATTTGTCGCGCAAAAGAGCCATTGTTTCGTTAGCTGTGTGGCAAGTTCCTGTTGAAACCACATATCGTCCACATCCATATCTTCCAATTCGGGCCATAAAAAGTCCGTTATCATCTCACGATAGCGAACACCATTCACAGTAACTGCCTGGCCGGCCTCATTTTGGAAAAAATACGGCCCGATAATGCCGCCAGCCCATAAACCGCACTAAACAGTCACTCTTTGTGGGTGCATTGCTTTTTGGACAATCAGTCTTGGATTATCATTAGCCCAAATGCGGCAATTCTGCTTATTGACGAATCCACTGAGGTGAAAATGTGACTCATCATGCATTTTGATTTGAACGCCCATTTTCATAATAAGCCTGAATAACTTTAACGCGTTGCTCGATTGTGTATCTTTCCATGGTTTAAATTGAGTTAGTCTGAAATTGAGAAATGCCAAATTAAATGCAGAAAAGAACTTGACGTTTAGGTGCGGTTCACATTCAACATCGGCCCTTAAAATTTAACCACTCTATATATTGAATATAATCGCGATAGCTACAAAATTACGGCTGTAATCGTGATCATAGACTGACAGACAGACGGAAATCGACTCAAGAGGTGATGCTGATCAAAAATATATATACTTTTCTATACCTGCCACGCCTACTCTTTGGCATTACAAACGGAATGACAAAGTATATATTCCCCTTACGCAGCTATAGCCGCTCCTTAATTTTAAGACATTCCCATCCCTCAAGAATCTTAAAGAAAGTAAAAAAAGTTTTTTCAAAATTTGTGTTGTTTTATTGTAGGTATAACGTAAAATTTTACTTTTCGGGCGGTGCATATACATATATAGCCAGAGCATTGCACGAACATAATATTTTCATTTGTTCGTTCGTAGAAAAAATTCTGCGAACCAAGGAAAGAACAAAATTTAAATTTCTATTTTCTACGAACGAACGAACAACTATTTTTCTCGAACGAACAACTATTTTCTACGAACGAATGAACGAACAACTTTTTTCTATGAACGAGCGAACAAACAACTATTTTCTACGAACGAATTAAGGTTGCCTTTATATAATATAAGCGATTCTGAAGGCGTTTTTTGAAAGAATGCTACAAAAAAACGGTCAGCGACATTGATATCAAGTTTTTTTATTAACTGTTAATCGAGCCTTGTATCATATATGATACATTTAGTTTTTTATATTATCATAACTGTTTAAATAAAAAAGTTAGGAACCTAATTTTTTGTGACTTTGTTTATTTTCTCATTGCCGTTATTTTAAGTCATATTTTGAAAAAAAAATTTAAGCAGGCCATGAGAAATTCAAAAACTTCATAATTCGAGATATGTATCATATATGATACATATGGCAGTTCAAACGTTTTCTGCAGCGGAGCAGGTGATTTACTGCGCGATTTTTGATATCTTTTGTGTTTTTATTAGTTGGTGCCCTTTTTTTTCTAATATTAATATTTAACATATTCAAAATAATGGCGCGTCCACGGTGTTTGACTTTGGAGGAACTAGTGAATGAAGTTATGAATGAGAGTGAAGAGGATGAGAGTGCACAGGATGAAGATGGTTCTGATCCTGAAACTGAAATAGAAAGCAGTTCTTCTGAAAGCTGTTTATCTGTACTGGATGATATTATTGGCAGTAGTTCAGGTCATGATCCCACATATGTTGCAAAAGATGGTACTTTTTGGAGTAGCGAGCCTTACGCCACTGGTCGTTTGGGTAAAGAAAGTGTCCTAAATTTGCGCCCAGGTTGGTAATTATTGAATGTTAAAGTGGCAAAGAAGTACGGTTACTTGTTTTTAGGATTAACAAAATTTGCATCAAGCCGGGTGAACAACATTCGGGATTCATTCCTATTACTTTTTCCATCGTCATTATCAAAAATTGTAATCGATAACTCGAACAAGTACGGAAGGTATTTACATAGTTCTAATCATATCGAAATTGACGAGGAACTATTTCACGCCTACTTAGCCGTTTTAATACTGGCCGGTATGTATAAGTAAGTAAAAGAACAGACAAATTTTTGAAAAATACACATTTACAACTACTATACGTTTATCAGATCCAGGCATGAAACTTTGCATGATTTGTTTGATGAATATTATGGACGTCCAATATTTCGGGCCTTCATGTCTGAGAAAACATTTTTATATATTCACAAAATCATTCGTTTTGATGATGTTATTAGCCGACGTGCTCAAAGAAATGATGACAAATTTGCACCAATTAGAAACCTTTGGGAGAAATGGTCTGAACGGCTTCCTACATTCTACAATCCTACTGAGTCCGTTACTGTAGATGAACAATTATTGGGATTTCATGGTCGTTGTAAGTTTCGCCAGTATATTCCGTCAAAACCAGAGAGATATGGTTTGAAATTTTGGGTACTTGTTGATTCAAGCACGTGCTATGTATGGAAAATACAGCCATACTTGGGAAAGGGCGTGACAGGAAATCCTGAGAAGAATCAAGGAGAACGAGTTGTTCTAGATTTAGTTGAGGGATTAAAAGGGCATAATGTCACTATGGACAATTTTTTTTCATCACATAGCCTTGGCCAAAAACTATTGCAAAAGAATATGACAATGGTTGGAACTATGCGCAAAAATAAAAGGTCTATTCCCCCAAAGCTACTAAATTGCAAGAAAATTCCACGATACGAATCAACTTTTGCCTTCACTCCTGATACCAGTCTCGTTTCGTATATCAGTCATAAAAACAAATGTACCATTGTCATGAGCACAATGCATCACGCACCTAAAATTGCGAATGATCCGAAAAAGTTGCCCGAAATAGTCTCTTTTTATAACTCAACAAAGGGAGGCGTGGACACGGTTGACAAAATGCTGAGTTGCTACAGTTGCAAACGTAAAAATAATCGTTGGACTATGGCGGTATTCTCCAACATAATCGATATTTCTGCTCTGAATTCTTATATTTTATTCAATGAAATCGACCCCAATTGGAAGCAAACTCAAAAGCACACAAAACGTAAATGTTTTCTGCATGAGTTGGCAATTTCGTTGGCAAAGCCCTATATGGAAAAGCGGAAAAAAGCCCCAAGAAACGAATTATCTGTGATGCTGCTTTCGAAACTCTCAACAAAAAATATCAACGATACTAATGATAATGATGCTGGCCCATCCAAAAAGCAAAAAATTGAGAAAGCTCCGATAAAAATCCGCGCAAGGTGTCAAAATTGCTATCATTCTGGCGAAAACAAAAATAAATGGACATCGTCGATCTGCATCATATGCAAAAAGCCATGCTGTATTGACAAACATGCAAAAAATATTTGCACAAATTGCATTAGTAACACCTAAAAATGTAATAACTTGAAATATATTTGCATGAAATTTATCAATAAAAATAAATAAATTAAAACTTGAAAGAAAAATGTCGCTACACATTATTTTCTGCTATGAACTGTAGTATGTATCAAATATGAATTCAACAATAAATAAAGTACATAAAAATGTTTTTTTTTGTTTTGTTTTTGTAACGTCATTTGCGTGTGCGTGACGTTAACATGAAGCGATGCGAAAAGAGTAGGACCATTTTGCTTGCAGTATAACATTATCTGTAATCATCTGAAAAAATAATATTTATTCATAAAGTAAACACTTACGCCGAGGTAGTGACTTCGAGTTTTTTTGAAAATTTTTGTTTCCAAGAAAATAACGCTTCTTTTGAAGTTGATTTTTTAAGAAATGGGTGTAAATTGAGTACATAACGAGCTGTAAATTTATTTTCTGGCTCATTTAAAAAAAAAAGGGCCAAGTCACTCCCACAGAAATTACTTAGAAAATATGCATTTAAATTTTTATGTCAATCGGTGAAATAGATTTTGAGTTATCTTGCAAGCAAATTTTAAACAAACCAATTTGAGAAAAAAGTGTTTAAACTTTCAAAACGATTTTTTTTTTTTTTGTTAAATATTACAAAATTTATGAAATATTGTTTTTTATTAATATATTACTAAAAATAAAGAAAAAAAAATTAAGACCATCATATATTCATCGAAAAATTATGTTTTGAAGGTTAAAAAACGCGTTTTTTAAAAAAGTGTATATAAAGTACAAATCATATTTTGTCAAAAAATGTGTCAAATTAAACGAGTTTTTGCAACTACATCATTCCAGGTCCATATAATAACCCATTCAGAGCCTCATATTCTACTTTCAGTTCAACAGCATTCTGCTGTTTTGATGATTTTTGTCGTTTAGCCAGTTCAGTGCTCAAACGGTTGGCCTGTTTCGTGCTCATATGATTGCGAGCATGGTAGAATTAATACTGGTAAACTCGCTAGATGAGAGCATGATACAATGATAAGGTAGGGCCGCTGCGCTGAGTGCTCTCACGCGTCAATGAAGAGTGGATAATGAGAAGCAACATATATGTCAAAACGACGAATTTCGTTGAAATTGCAAATGAAGAAAATATTTTATGTTTCCAAGTTGCAAACAGTGCGGTCGCGGGTATTAAATTTGTGCTAATTTGACTGAAAATATTATAAAAAAAGTGTAATAAAATCTATAAAATGTGAAAGAAGTCTTAAAATTGCAAAAAAACCTGTAACAGTTTTAACCTAAAAACAACTGCGAAACGTGGGCATAAAGAAATTTGCGATGAACAGCTGATTTTGACATCAATGTAGCTTTATTCTGCTTTCTACTCCATTCCTCTCCGTGATGACCTTACCTTATAATTCTGCCATGGATGAGAGCGTACTGCCGCGAATGTCAAAGCGATGTTGACAACTCATATAAAATCTCAAAGCTATGAAAAAGATGTGAGAAAGCAAGAATTGTCAAAATGTAAATGAAGTTAAATAGTTGAAACAGTCTTGTTTATTTAATTAGAAAATGTAAAAAATTGTTCTTTTTAGTGTTTTTATTGATATTTAAGCAATAAAAAATTGCTTCAAGGCAAACATCATGGAAAATTATATAAAAAAAATATTAACTGCAAGCAGGGAGCGCCATTGACAACATCGGCAGTAACGAAGAAGAGAGCACAATCAACACTGCATCTACCTGTATTCTTCTACCATGATTGTGGGTTTTTTATTATATAAATATATATTATACAACTATATAAATATACAATAATATATACAATGCAATAGAAACCGGCATAAATGAAAAAAAGAAGCCCCGCGAGAGATTAAAATTCTATTCAAATTGATGAAACCAGGTGCTCGGCGGCGCCCGCTAGAAACGCTTATACAGCCGTGGACACATAAATAACACACAAATATATGTATGGTGTTTCACATAAATTTAAATAAAATACATAGAGGAAAACAAGATATTATTTCATGGTATTTGAGTTTAAACATTAAAAACTTAAAATCAGTAGCAACTTTGTAACTACAAATTAAAAATTAGAAAGTTAATGAAAAATCTGAAATTGTTCCTTAGCTGAGGTGGACGTATAAATAGCACAATTTGGATTCTGAAAAAAAGACATAGTGATTTATTTTTATTTTACAATGATCTTACGAATATGCTTACTAGTACTTGGTATTCTATCCCGAATTGTCCAAAACAGCCCGACTTCTCCGTCCCATACTCTTCACAAGCTTCCTGACCCAATCCTTCGAAATAGAGTACCAAGCCTTCTCAATTCCACTCCATAACTCATCTTAATTTCGAAAATTTTGGTTGCTTATGCTTACCTTCACATCATTAAATATTCATTCATTCAGCCGGCCAATTAAAAATATTTATTTTTTACTTTTTTAGGCAATCAATCACAACCTTTGCTGTGTGTTTTGGATCATTATCGTGCATAAAAATCCACCTAATAGGCATGTTCTCAAATGCAAATGGTTCCACCTGGTTATTAAGAATATCTAAATACATATTTTTGTCCATTATTCCTGGTATATGATAAATTGGCACAACGCCGTACCAGGCAAAAGCTCCCCAAACCATTAAATTCCCTCATCCATGCTTTGATGATTTTTTTTTGTATACTTCGAATTCAACTCTTGGCGTTTGGGGCGCCGAACAAAAGTTTTTCCATCTGGTCCAACCCTATTAAATTTAGTTTCGTCAGTCCAGAGCACGTTCTTCTAAAATTGATCTTCTTTATTCACATGGGCCCTTGCAAACGCTAAACGATTTTAATTTTTTTTTTTTTGTTAAGAGCGGCTATCTTCGGCTAATGCGACCATAAAGATTAGCTTCATGTAGTCTCCTAGATACTAGTTTTCTTGCAACATTAAGGTAATTTTCTTCATTTATTTCCCTCATAATTTGCTTTGCTGACTTGAAAGGATCAGACTTACCTTTGCGAACTATAAGTCTATCAGTAGAAGCGGTGGTTTTACGTCTAGGATTGCACGGCTTATTCTCGAAATTATTTGAACCATTTGATGTAACCAGCTTGAGTGCATTATAGACCATTTTTCGACCATTTTATAGACCATTTTAAGAAAATCCGCGATTTCAGATGGTTCTGAACGTCACACTGGAGTCTCAAAAAATTATAACTACAGTTAATGAATGCATTATTAGGTTCAAACGAAACATTAAAAAAATAAGTTGGTTAACATTTGTGCTATTTATGTGTCCATGGCTGTAAGTATATTTCTGGTTAAAATTTTTAAAAAAATATTTTTTACACATTTTTTAAACATAGTTGAAGATTTTTATTAAAAAATAATTTAAGCTGCGAAATTTTTTTTTTTTTTTTTGATAAAGGTGCCCTTAAGAATATAATTTTTTTTTGTAATTGATGCCGTCCTTTTAAAGTAACTTTTAAATTGGTACATCACTTGTGGACGCATTGTAAAAAATAAAAATAACAATATTCCAATAGGACTAGTATAAAAGCCCGTTCTACGACGGGTTGGAAACATTTACACTCATAGTGTAATTATTTTTTGACATTATTACAGTGCTTTTCCAACATATACTCTCCTGAAAAATGTTCAGCCTGAGGCTGAACATTTTTTTCACATAAAATTTCAAAACAAGTGTTTTCCAATTCTGAAAGAGAATGCTCCCTTAAAAATACAAAAAAATGTAATTTGGATTTTTAAAGGATCTTTTTGAAATCAGTGCATACTATTTTTTTATTTGATAAACTATTTCTTGTATACAGTTCTTGTGATTATATTCTATCGTACACATATACGCAAACTTATCTCATTTTGTGAGTTCATTATTTATACACTCTTAATTTAGTGAGTGACACGCCTCCTTCAAGTACTTCATATCAATTTTATTGTCTACTTTTGACTTTTCTTCATTTTATTTGCTGACACCCTTCCAAAGTTTTCTTTGCAAATAAAATGATTTTCAATTTCATTTCCTAATTGTTACTGATGACCTCAGCCCTACAGGCAACAATACAGAAAACAACAGCAACAACAAAACAAAGACTTTCAATAGGTTTAACGGCAGCAACAAACGAAACAACAATATCAGCACCAACAACAACGATAATAATAATAATAATGACAATAATTCCCGATAATAAATTAACTGAAATTCACTTATGCCGAGCAGAGCCGAAGCTGCTGCCGCAGATGGAGCCGAGGAAGAGAAGAAAATTAATAAAAATAAATTGAGTTGTCAAAAATGATATCCGAAATAAATTCCTCAGTGAGTAATCGTTTTGCAGTGCACACACACACAGCAACCGAAGGAAACCACCCAATTCATCGCCTAACGAACATCCAACCGTACAAAACCACCCACCCACCCAGCAACACCTCACGGCCGCCTAACCTCAATCAACACAAAACGAAAGCATCACAAAGAAAATCCAATTTTTCGGCCATTGCTATCTCGCTCGCTCACCCTGCACGTGACTGCAATCGTTTGGTTGGGATAACAACAAAACAATAAAAATAACGCAAATAACTGTAATAAAATAAAGTATCTGGATACACTAGCAGAAAAAAACAACAACAGCAACAACAACAACAACAACAACAGAAAAATTGCAAATTCAATTTCGTACGAAACGCGAAGAAAATGCTGTGGAAATTGAATAGGTCTGTGGAAGGGGGAGGGAGTAGGTAAAGAGCAATCCATAATATGCGAAGTGGTGCGGGTTTCAGGCGCACTATAGCATCACATACAGCGCCGACGCAATGTTACTCAATATATGGGGAATTTTTAGAAACTGTATGAAGGAAATTGTCTCACACACACACATCTGGGCGGGATTTCGCAGCACCAAACCACCCCAAAACAGGCTGGTCGGCCGCCATTTACCGTAGGGCGACTCAGCACGCCACAGTTGATGCAGATTTCAACACTCATACGGATCGTTAACCGTACGTACGCTGTTTGCTCGCATCTCAAATTCAACCCGAGCCAAACTCAAACAACAGCAACAAACGTCAGATCATTCGTGCGTTGACATTGCTTGCCGCTAGACACAGTTGTTCCGTTTTTGAACACAAGAAAACTTAGTGTCCCGGCCCACAGCCAGAGTTTCGTAGCGAAATTTTTTACCGTCGCGTTTCCAAAAACGGAAATCCTGTGTTTCAATCAGTGAATGAACCCATCCGCTTGGCTCTTCACAAAACACAAACTTTGAAAAACTTAAAAACTTCACGTACCAACATGTTTGTGATTTAGTGTGTATGTGTGTGAACGATAAACGTCTATGTGTGTGTGTGTGTGTGTGTGCGAGAACGCGCTGAGCTCACGTGCATTGTTAGCAGTGCAACGAAGCAATAAAAACATCTTGTTAAACTTTGAAGAAACGCACCCAGGTGCGAGACTCTTACCCTGCCGCAGTTAACTTTGAGCCGAGTTTCGAGCGTTTTCATGGATAATTAAACAAGTTGATTGCAGTCAAAAACTTTTGCCATCTCTGCATTGATGTCCTTTGGAATTTATCCTTGCTTTTGAGCACACAAAAAAAAAGCATAACACAATTTTGTGCAGCTACACAGATACGACTGAGCATAGAAAGTTGCAGGATAAAAGCTCAAAAACAAGAACCTGCTAAAGAAGTTCAGCCTTTGGAATAAGACCTGACGGGTTTCGTAGCGGAACCCGCCAATTTACTGCTGCCAAGATTTTCACAGACGGGAATAAGGTAAAAATACAAGTTCATTTAATTAAATTTGTTTTTATATTTTTGCTTTTTTTTCATCCTAATTTTGCCAAACACAAAACTCAATCATTGTCAATGCGTTCCTTTTAGCACTGATTAAATCTCAATTGTTGCTTGAGTATGTCTCAGCAAACACTCGAAAGATTTGTAAATTTAAAACACAATGAACAATAAGAATTTATTTATTTTTTTAATTGCGCTTAAAATCTTTTATTTCGTTATCCGATCCTTGAAAATATCCTTGAAACGTGTTCTGTTTCATGCCTTTCCTGTGAATTTACACACGCAGCAAATAATGAAAGAACTCGAAGTTAATTGGTGTTCATTCGTAAGTAAAGAGTGAAATGTTGAAGGTAAAAATGGTGCGATCACAAGCTTAAAGCGCATAACTCAATATAAGTTCAAACTATTTTTGGTTTTTTTTTTTTTTTAAATCAAGTCTTACAAAAACGTGCAAGGATAAAGGTGTAAAACCTTAGCATCTATAGCATGACATCTATATTAATAGAACTGCTTTAAATAAAATTAAATATCAAAACATGTATTTGCTTTACTTTGATTAAAAAATGTAAATAACACAGATTTGCATGTTTTTACTTTTGAATTTAAATCAGGACTCACTCAGAATGAGTACATCGCACAGTGATGCGCCACCATATAAACGATGGACAAAAATAGAAGGAATGTTCAGAATTGGATACAATTTCGTTTCTTAGTTTTTTTTCCCATGCTGGTAACAGCCAGTTTCGTATTCTACTTGAAACTCTGAGTAAAGTACTCCTTGGCACCATAAAGCTCCGATGAAATTTTTCTCAGCGAAAAATCACTATAAGATTCCCATATCAAAGGAATAATTTTTTTATAGCACAGAACTATTCAAAAATGTGCATCAATTTAGAAGGGCTACGCCATAAAAATGGTTTCCAAGGTCGCTGACCATAAATCCGGGGTCAACATTTCAAGATTCAAAATGGCAGCATCGGAAATGCGGACATGATGTGATTTCTATATTATTGACTTTTCGAGAACCAAATTTCGTATACAGTGGTTTTTAGGGTCGTAGATCACGGTTCTAAAGTGAAAATTTATATATATATTAAAATGCGGAACAATTTATCCTCTCTCAAATCAGGTGAAGGAGTTACAGCCAAAACGAAAAATTGATGTTAGCCTGTTATAGCTTTTTACTTACACCTACACCGAGAAAAAAGCTAATGTTAAATTGAACAAAAACCTAGTATAATCTAAAAGATGGCTCTGGCAGTTTTCAGCCACCCAAGTACTTTATTAAAACGCCTAAGTTTTACATGTTGACTTGCCAATTTTTATTGGGTCATAAGTTAACCAAGTATTTGGTATTTAAGTATTTTTTAAAAAAAATTGAATTTCAAAAATATAACTTTTTTTGGGTTTTTGTTTTTTATTTTTTATTTTCCTTTTTTTTTTTGGAAGCTGCCGCCTTTCGTTCTGTGATTTGCTTGACTGAAATCGGCAAGAACACAAAGTTTTCTTTTATTAACACCGTTTTTTTCTTAGAAATTAATGACTTCTCGGCTTCTCTTGCTGCTTGACTTATATTATAAGGAGAACGTTAAATTAAATTAAATTAAATATCAAGTACAACAATTTTACCTTCGCATGCCGTTGAGATTCGAGCCCACACCCACCGATACCACTGTGTATGAAGTCACTACACTACGCTTCGAGCCAAACTCCTTCGTTATGCTGAGTGATTTATTCAATATTAATTACAACTGAAGCTATGCTGCAGCTATCAATAGAATACTGCGACATACTGCATCTGTTAATACAGCATCTGTTAACATCTGTTAATTAAATATTTTTTTTTTTTTTGGCTGGGTATCGACTTATGTGCTTTCAAAGCAATGTATTAAACAATAAATTGCTTAGGTGAATTAACGTAGCTGCAGTTATGTCAGCAAAATGCAGCAAGGCTGCTTGGATTAGTTGGTAGAGCGATGGACTGGCATCAACAGTTCCAGGGTTCGATTCCGCAAGGCGGGCAAAGAAATTTTTTTTTCTTTTCTTTTTGTTGATGAAATTTAATAAAATTTACTGGTGTGAATATTAACTAGTGTTTTTTAATTTACTTTCTGTTATTTTTGCATTTAAAAGTGGTTTTATTACAAAAAAAAACCCATTAAATTATCAAATCTATACTTCTCTCGTGTGTCTAATGACGCAGCTGTTTTTTTTTTTTTTGCAGAAAATAGCTCTAAACTATGCTTAAGCCATCCATGCTAGTTTTTTTTAATTTTGTATTTTTGGATTTTGGACTTAGGTGAATAAAATATTTTTTATTGGCAGGGTATCGAAGTATGTGCTTTCAAAACAATGTATTAAACAATAATTTGCTTGGGTGAATAAGCATAAGTTTATAATTCCCATACAATTCTCTTTACCCAAGCCGACTTAGGTGATTTACCTATTGTTTTTTTTTTCTCGGTGCAATATAAAAAAATTGGTCTGGCTTTTAAGGAAACTATTTGCGTTTTTCCTAAGAGTTAACTTAAAATCCGACTTAGATGCACAAGTTACTTAGATGCTCTCGACTATAAAAATCAAAATTGTTCAAATCAAATCAATCGAATTGAAATCTCATTCCGGGATTGATATTCTAGATTTCTAGAAAGATTTTCTAGGCATTAGTTTGAGGAAGAGTATTCGGCTTAAGTCTAGTTTAATGATCCTGCCAAATTTTAAGGTGTTGCTTGAGCCACGGGGGGGATAGAGGCCATTTTTTCAATACCATTGTAATCTTCGAAAGAAATGCTACCTTGTGCACATGATACAATTATAATTCTACCATGCCTTGTACTAAGCAGCTTTTTGAAACTTAAGCGGATTCATTAAACTAGACTTGTTCCAAAAACATTTTTAACCCTTAAGCTCCTCAAACTTATCAATTTTTCAATAATCCTGATAACGCTTTTTTAAACATTAATGATGGTAATAAGAATCGGCTTACAGAACTTTGACATCTCAGGTATAACTCCAAGTAGCCTGTTACCAAATGTTAACCCTTTTTACCTAATTTTAACCCTTTGAACACATAATTTTCAAAATTTTTTAGTACGCACCTACATAATTAAAATAATGCTTATTAAATTTAATTTTTCTAGGACAAATAGCTTAGGCAGTGGGTCGATCAGTGTACGATTTAGACAGTAAGATGCGAACGCTTTATGAAATTATTTTATGGAAATCTTTAAACGATTTTTCGCAGGGAAAAATTTTATCAGAGTTATATGGTCCCAGGGAATTTTCAACTCAGAATTTCATGTAGAATCCGAAACTGAATGTTACCAGCATGAACATTTTTGCCGGAAACAAAGTGCTCCTTTCTAATAAGCATACTCAAAAATACTGTTGACAGGAGAATGGAGTTTTTAAAAGATTTTTTTCTATGTTTTTTCATGCCAATAAGTTATGTTAATAAGTTTTCATGAAATTAATATATAATAGGATTTATATTTACATTGCATTAATATACATTATAAAAATTTAAGAAATTAATATAATTAGTTAGAATCTTATATATATTATAGTCTAGAAAAATTAGCTCGAAAAAGATCGCGCTCAGAAAAAATTGGCGAAAGCTAGAAATCATTTTTATTGCTTTATTGTTTTTTTTTTTATTTAAATGAAGGGATTTCAAGTTTATATATCTACTTAGTAAGCTTACCCAGTTTAGATAGATAACAATCCAGTAAAATTTCGATATGTTAAAAAATATCGAATAAAAATATAAAATATTAACCTAAATAATAAGCGAGTAACAAAAGTAAAATAAATAAACTCTTCCAGTTTTTATAGAAACTCTGAAAATTGGTTAAGTATTTACTTTCAACGTTTCATTAGATCTTAAATGAAGGGATTTTAAGTTCGTCTCATTGGTTGAAAAGTTCCCGATCTAATGAAAAAAACACAACTTTTTTGGTCAAATTCTATTTTATTCATCAACATAGGCTCCTTCAAGAGCGATATAATCATTCCAGCGCTTCTCTTACATTTCAATACTATTCTTGTCGAACAATTTATCTCTGGTAACAAAAGAGGCGTTTATTACGGCGATCACCTTCTCATTCGAGCCAAATCTCTTTCCAGCCAACATTTTTTTAGGTCTGCAAACAAGTAAAAGTCGCTGGGATACAAATATGGAAAAAAGGATAGGTGCGGAATCAATTCGAAGTGTAATTCATGCAATTTTGCCATGATAGCCAATGAGTTGAGACACGGTACATTATCTTGTTGAAAGATCATCATATTTCTTTGCACATGGGGCTGTTCGAAATTTCCTCGTTCAAACGATCCAGTTGAGTCATATGGCGATCCCTATTGACTGTTTTGCTTTTTTCAAGATAGTCGATAAACAAAATACCGTGTGCATTCCAAAATACGAACGATATAACCTTACCAGCACTCAGTTGCGCTTTTAGGCGCTTTGGGCGACGTTCACCGGCTGCTGTCCATTTAGCTGACTGCCGATTTGACTCTGGCGTGGGGGATCCAAGTTTCGCCTATAGTAACGTAACGACGTCAAAAACAAAATTTGTATGCAGCGAAACATCTCCAAACAGCGCCCATATTCATCGACTCGTTGTTGTTTTTGATATACCCACTCAGAAAACATCTTTCTCATTGACAAATGTACATGCAAAATAAAGTTTACACATTCTTTTGATATATTTATTAGTTTTATTATATTTGAAAAAAATACTGAGTAAGGGGGGGGGGGGGAACCTCGGTTTCTGCTTTTTCTTGATGTGGCCCGCATTGGTAGTACTCTCCATCTATTACCATATATTACCAGCTCTTAAGAAATAGGAGTGAATTTCTCCCTTCACTGTATTTAGTAGAACTGCGACCAATTCCGCTCTCGAAAGCGTCAAGGGAAGAACCCAGCCTGGTAAGTTAATTAACTTTTTTATTTCCAAAACTGTTCCTATGGCCGGGAACTTGCACTATAGCAATGTTAATTTGGTAATTTAGCCAAGATAATTCTTACTTGCATTGCCTTATTAGCTGGACTTATAGCTCGACAAGCTTCTCTTATTGGTAGAAGTTCGGCCTAAAAAACGCTCGCAGAGTCAGATAGATGGAGAGCTTGCGCCACACTCAGCTTCTCTGCGTAAATATCGGCTCCAGCTCCGCAGTACATTTTGTATCCACCAGTGTAGACAGATATATCGAAGACTAAATCTGGTTCTCCATGGCATTATTCTACCCAGGTTGGGACTTTCAGAATGAATGACCTTGTGAAATCGAGCGAACGAAATAAGAATTTCGTTGTGTATATATGGTTTTTTTCTCCAGTTGTAGAACTTCCTGAGTCTGAGCAGTTTGTTTCGATGAGCTTAGTGTGGAGATCTATACGGAGCAAATGTGTCAGGTCGTTAAGTGCATCGGTAAAACATATGTCGTAGTTCCATAATCCTTTAGGATTTAAAAAAATTAAAGAACACTAGTGATAACGCCCCGAAAATCGGCTGTACAACCAACTTCGCTTTGGAAATTACTCTTTCTCATTCACATTAGAGCAAGCTCGTGTCTCAAGTCTTTTCGCTATTTTCGCCAAACTTTAAACACTCATATCTGTTAAACGCTACCACTTATCAAAAATCTAATAATTTTTGGCCTACCTGCTGCTTAAGACCTTTCTTATGGTATATCCAGTGTTGCTGTAGCGCTTGAAAATTTGCTGGAAGAAGGGGACCCTTAGAGGAATAAATATATAGAAGATACCGACTATTAATATTTTATTACTTAATTTTAATAATATCTTACAATTAACCTATTCTGCAGTAAATTACAAGACTTTGCATCATAATGTCATAAATTTCCATAGATCATTTTCAAATTGATGTATGATCGTTCCATTTTCCTGAATTGTATGGATAAAAACAAACATATTAAAAAATGTGTATTATAACACCAATTTTTGTGGTATTTCTAAAATAAAAAAAATGAAAACATCGAATTTGTGTCAAATACCCAATTTCAGTAAGATCACTTTGAAAAACTCCTTCTCGAAACTTTTGCATTTCTTGTATTCCTTAAATATTTACTCTGCAAGAAAACTTTTGAGTTTGAGCACATCCAAAGTACTTAAACGCGCAAGGGCGCAGACAGCATATCAGACAGGGGGGATTTTTTTATATTTCTAGGTTTATACAAATTCTAAATAATAGTTGGGTCTCAGGATTAGAAGTTAAAGTGGATGCAGACACTACTTCCTCAAGGAATTTAGTTGAAAGCTCAGTAGCGGGTGGAGACAGTATATTTTCTTATAGATTGCAATAATTCTGATTCAGTTTCTTTTCAATTGACTGTAAAATTGGGTCATAAAGCATTTTTTTTTACTAATTTTGTTTTGTTAGAGATGACAAACTATGTTGCTTGATATTCGACTACTCCTTAGATGACATTATATTTATCACTGTTACAACATTTTTCATTTAAAATTCAACTACATATTTACAAATCAAGTGCAACTTTTAAAACTTAAAATTCAATATGAGCAAGAAAAAGTTATATTTAAGTTTATTATTAGGAATGTTTACGTACTCTAAAGTTTTAGCCCAATTTACCCGTTTTGCAGGTTTTAGTCCGAGAAGCGTTCCCGAGCTCGAAAAAATGGTAAGAGAGAGTGCAATCGAGAGAGTTAAAAATGTCCCCTCCCTGTCAAAAGTTGAAAGTTTTAGTCCGAGAAATTTCTTCTGGCAAAAATGGTAAAAGTTTCAAACTGCTTAAAATCGGCTGTTTGCAAGAGCGCAAAGAAATTGCAAAATATCAAACGTTTTTTAAAATAAATAAAAACTATCAGAATGAAAATATTTTGCATGGAAGAATGGTAAATTGTGTAAAATTTAAATATAAATGCTAATTTGAGAGCTAATTTCAAATTGCTAAAAATCTTTAGCATGACGTCTGCGCTACCGATGCTTCACATCAAGCCAACAACGACTTTATTTGACAGTTTACACAATTTTAGTCCAAAAAGCGTTTCCGTACTTTTATGTGTTTTGCTCTATATTTGAGAGATTTTTTCTTACTCTCATGCTTTTGACAGTTTTACCATTTTTAGTTCAATAATTATTTCCAAACTAATATAAAAGTCCGTCCTACGACGGGCTGGAAGCATTTACGCTCAAACTGTAATTTTCTTTTGCCATTCCTACAGTGCTTTTACAGCATATACTGTCCTGAAAAATGTTCAGCTTGAAAGTATGCACATACTCGTACATAAAAGGCAAGCATACTTTCAGGCTTAAAATTTTTGAGGACAGCATATGACGGAAAAGTACTGTAATAATGACAAAAAAAATAATTACAGTTTGAGCGATATATTAGGCACGGAGCAGCATGCTTGCCTTACATATTTTAAACAAAATTATCAAATAAATTTTGAATAAAAAACAAAAAATTAAAAAATATTAAAACCAAAACGTTATTGCATTCGGTTTTCGAGTTATAATTTTTAATCATTATTTAACTAATTTGATTATGTTTCGTGTAAAAGAAAACCAACGTAAGTCGACAGTTAACTTTGGCCAATGGACCAAAACTTTAGAAAATTATAGCATTTTTTAATTAAATTGAATTAAAAAAATCAGAATAAATATAAATTGGAAAACCGTATTTATTGTTATATATTTTCGTAGAGGTAGTTTGTATAGTCAGAAATAAGACGGGAAATATATGAAGAAAATCTATAGTCACATACTGAAGTAGTCACAAGGACGGTCAAAGTTATGGTTTATTAACAATGTGAAAGTATTTAAATTAATATTTTTTTCAACTGATTCTAAAGAAATAAAAGGAATGACCGTGAAATAAAAGCATATAAAAAAGGATAAAAGACAATATTTTCATAGCTTCGATTATTTGTTGTACATATATAACCCAGTAAAATAAAATATTCATTTATGTTTTATAGGTTAAAAAAGAAAACCACTTAAGTTTACGCTTAAATATAAAAGCCTTAAAACAGGTATTATTTCTTGGCAAAGGTTGAATATGATTTGTAAAAAGTTTCTTTAATGCGAAGAAGTTGAATATGAAGTAGAAAAACTTGAATTTGAAGTAAGAAACCTGCATAGTTATAGTTGTTAATGAACATTTTTTTTTACCAGACAATGTATTATAGAATCGCAGCCCTTTAAAAATTGTTCAATTTTCTGATGAATGCTATGAAAGAAATATCGCCCAAATGAAAAGTCGTCAAAAAAAGAAAACATTACAAAATCACCCAAATAAAATATGACTCAACACTGAATGAAAATGGGCATGATGTCATATCGCTCAATGTCATAAAGCCCAAAGCAATGAAAATCACAAGGCCCAAAAAAGTATTGTATAATTTGTTGTTGTAAAATTTTTGCGGATAAGGGCCATATGACTTTGAATTGGGCTTTAAGACATATTATTTTGGGCGAAAAACCAAATGTCATAAATTTGTCATCATATCGCCCAACGTCAGATAGCCTAAGTTAATAAAGGTCATAATGCCCAAAAGTATGTCACAAGGCTCAAACCTAAAAAACAAATATAGTCACAGTACCCAAATGGTATGTCATATCACCCAAATGAAAGTTTGAGTGTTATGACATTCTGACTACTCATGTGTAATATGACTAAAATTTGGGCTTTATGACATTTTCAGTTATTTCACTCTTCCTCTAAAAATAATACTAAGCAACTCGCCCCCGACGGGTCCACAGTGCGGAATTTGTTTTTAACATTCCGATAAGAGCAGGCCTAATTTTTGTAGTTATACTCAAAGCATAATATTTACGTATTGCAGCAATCAGAGCTCTTCTAAAAACTTAGTTTATTCACAAACGAAACAAACTTGCAGCGACTATCATCGGAAAGATTTTTTAAGTTCATTTTAAACCTTTGGATGGATTCTAAAGAGAAATAAATCAAAATTGGCTTTATCTCATTTTCAAATGGAAATAAGTTCGATTTCGCAAGACTCTCTCAAAAGTTGCTCTTGTATGAAATGTTGCATTATGGCTTTGGGTTTTATGGCGTGTGTCATATTGTAACGCTCAATGTCATAAAGCCCAAAGCAATAAAAGACACAACGCCCAAAGCATTTCATAGCGCCCACATTTAAAGAAAAAATGGTCACAACAGCCAATGCTTTCAGTTGAGTGATATGGCATTTAATTACGATTTGGCAATGCCCAAATGAAATGCCATAACGCCCAATGTTTTCCCTTGGGTGATATGACTTTCGATTTGGCTATTGTGACCATTCAATGCTTTAAATTTGGGCGTTATGACATGATTTGGGCTTTGTCACATTTTTTGATTTGGGCTTAATGGCATTGGGCGATATGGCACCACGTCATATCAAAACGAAAAAATTAAATTTCACCCAACAAAAACAAAAATGAAGAACAAAATGGCCCAAAAACAATAAGCAAAAAAAAAATGCAAAAATGCCCAATTTCAAATTTTCAAGGCCCATTTTATTAATTTTTATTCATGCGAGGAACAAAAATCACCCCAAAAATAATAAACAAATCACCCAAAAACAAACAGTGTAATTCGCCCAAAATACTTGTTTGATTTTTCATATAAAAATCACCCAAAAACCAAAAACCAAATTTCACCCAATTCTTTTTGGGTGATTTTTCAAATAATGAAACCCAAAATATGATCTAAAAATCACACAAAAAGTACTTAATATATAAAAAATTACCAAATTTGTATGGAAAAATATTGGGTGAGTTTTAATTTCTTTTCTTGACAATTTTTCTTCTCGCCGATATTGTTGTGGTAGCCTACCTCTTGTCCCCCCTCACTACGCCCATGCGTACACGTACTAGTTTTTTTGGTATATATATATAAGGATCTACTTTTTGTTCTATTTTTAGTACAAATACGCCTACTCGTATTTTCTGTTTGCTGCGAGTTCACAAGAACTCAATTATGTGTTTAAATAATAAATATCAAAATTTTTGCCAAACAGTTATAATTCAAAATTAGATTCGTTATTTTATGTATTTCATATTTAGAGCTTTGTTGTGTCACGTTTTCGTTGCACTGTTATGCAATAAAATTTTGCAAAACTGCAACTCAATGCTGCCAAATCCATGGCTCGCAAGATAATATTTAAATATTTATTTGATAAAATTATACAACTGATGGATTTTTAGGCGAATAGAAATTCCAGTATATCTAAAATATCTATATTAACCCAAAATTGCATACCATTTCAATGCACTTGATTGTTCGAGTCACCAAGTGGTTAGTAGGAATTCTTGCCACCCATACAGGCTATGAGGATGCTACGACTGATGTGATGGACAGTGATGTCGGTTCGCTGGATCAACATTCGTTCGGTAAATTTAATGAATATTCTACGAAAGCTTTTCCAATTGATAGAAAATTCAATCCAAAAAACCAAAAAGTGATCAATTAAAATGCAGTTTGAATAATTGATTGTAATTAAAAAGAGCCGGGCAATGGCGATGGCGATGACGACGTTGATAATGGAGATGACAACCAGTCGACTGCTGCAAAGCACTGGATACACAACGATGGCTAGCAAAGCTTGCTTAAGCCAGGGACCGAACTCGTCATCGTATATGTCATCCGTTTCTGGACACACTGGCGGCATTAAAGTCTGCACTCACTCATACACACATATCAACTTCCATTCACTGTCGCACACACACACTCAATCAAACTTGGTGGAAGCACTGAACCGAAATCAATGACCAATAATTCGCCAAACGAATCCGAAACTTGGAGTAAATTAAAAACTGTGCAAACAAAAAGAAGCTGAAATTAAATTGATGGACCACAAATCAATTAAAAGCCGACGATTGGTGGAAGCTATTGGTCGAGGGCGGTCAATGGACGGAGACGAGTATAGCACTGATGGTTGATTGTGTTCAGCTTGTGTGAGTGTGCCGACATGTTGGAATTCAGTTTATTTTTAAATTTAGATTTTCGTTTTTCAATTTAATAAAGGAATTTATTGAACAAAATTGCGGAAATTCGATTAAAGAAGCTCTGGCCTGGAGTAATAGTGATGAGCGGTAAATTAAAAATGATTGGAAAGCAAAAGAAGCACGTCAAAATATAAATTATTTGTAATTCAATGCATATGAAATGAGTTGAAAATAAGTGTGTGTGCGAATCAAATTAAGTGAGTCACTAAACTTGATTATTGGAAGTTTATCTTATTAGGGATGCTGACAGAAAAACACTTTCCCTGGAATTTTTTTAAGGACTGGAAGGTAAACTGGAATGAAGCAGTTTTCAAAACATTTGTATTCAAACATATTACTATTCCAATATTTTAATAGGCGGAAAAATAGTTGAAGGCATAGTTTTTTATATGATATATTTGATTAAATAAAAAATAATCCGAAGGCAGTTTTATATACAAAATGTAATAAAAACACAGTTGCATCGTTGGATACACGAGAGAAGCGAAGCTTTTTCGCAGTTACATAGATTTTATAGCTTAATAGTTTTTTCTTTTTAATAAATGAGCTTTTAAATTAAAAAATTTAAAATAACATAAAATAAATTACATATATACAGAAAACATATTTACTGCTTATTTTTTTATTATTGAATGTCAAATTTCCACGCCAATTACATATACGGGCATATAATGCCAGCGACTCTCCATTTTAACTCTCCACACATGGTTGTGAACTTGGCTGCACTGACTCATGCATGCGTTTGTTGATTCCATATTTATTGATATCTATTTTTTTGACACTTAAAAACGCACTTGTCAACGCCCTTGTCATAGAGTGTAAATTATTATTTCAGAGTTATTTCACTTAAGTAGGTATAATATGGGCATTCTGGCACAAGGAGCCAAAGGAGCGCTTGCTTATCTCGTTTTTGCGGTTTTGGTGTGTGCTTGCGGTTGTGGTTTAGGTGTGTTCTTGCGGTTGCGGTTTTGTCCGTCTATGGTTTAGTTTATCTACGCCTCTGCCCCATCCCTCAGTCCCCCACCCCTCAGTACCCCAGTCGCCATCCCTCAGTCACCCGTCCCTCAGTACCCCATCCCTCAGTCCCCCCCTCCCTCTGGCCCTATCCCTCTGCCCCTGTCCTCCCGACCGTTCGTTTGCGGTTTTTGATAAGCAGTTGTATTAAATTTAAAATGTTTGTTTTTCAATGCTTGCCTTCTGCGGTTTTTTGATAAGCAGTTGGATAGCAGTTGTATTAAATTTAAAATGTTTGTTTTTCAATGCTTGCCTTCTGCGGTTTTTTGATAAGCAGTTGGATGTAATATACAAATTCTTGTCCGTTTGCGGTTTTTGATAAGCAGTTGTATTAAATTTAAAATGTTTGTTTTTCAATGCTTGCCTTCTGCGGTTTTTTGATAAGCAGTTGGATGTAATATACAAATTCTTGTCCGTTTGCGGTTTTTTGGATAAACAGTTGGATGTAATATACAAATTCTTGTTTGTCAACGCGTGGGAAAATAATGATATGACTTCTGCGGTTTTTTAGATAAGCATTTGTATAAAATATAAAAAACAGTTATAAAATATTTTTTGAATAATTTTTATTAAACATTTAGAATACATGTTACAATACAATCTTAATGTCTTATCACTAATAGGAAGTCCATCGTGGTTCTTTGAAGATAGCTGCATATAAATTATAGACTTTTCTTGTAGTTTGATATCGTGACCACAAAGTTACACAATTACAAATGTCATACATTTCCTTATCTGAATTTTCAGCATAACAACAGTCTACCCTATGTAAACCATGAATCGAATATTTAAAATGAAGAGATGATCTCATTTCTGTAATCATGTCCTGAAAAGCTTTGACATGATCGGGATCTATGAATTTTTCATATTTAATTAAGAAATTTTCTAATTCCAATGAAGAAACCATAGTTGTTTGTTTCAAGTGAGAGGTATACTATAAACTAATTTTATTTTTTAAACTCTACTTTATTAAAACCACAAACCGCGATAATGTTAATGATTTAGAAATGATTTTTAAAAGTCGCGCTCTAATGGAAAAAACACTATAAAAAGTCAGAAAACTTATAAACATATCACACTCAGTTTTTGAAGTTTTTTGATGTTGAAGCAAACGTTAATAAAGTCGTGAAAAGAAAAATTATAAACACTTAAAATGAGTGAAATATTAAAGGACCTGAACAACATTAAATTGAAGCAAAAAACAGGATTCGCAAAGCATTGTTTAAGGCTGTCTGATGTCCCTCTAAATGAACAAATACGAATTCTGAAAGCGGAACGGAAAAACACCATCTTTGGAACGAAAATCATGTTGGAACTGGAAAAAAATGTAATCTTTCTACCACAATGCTACAATGAATTAAAGGATAAAACTCTAGAGGTGATGAACAAAGGATCGTTTACATTTAAAAAATTGATGGTTGGAAACAACAACAAAATTGATTTTGAGTTTTATAACGCTGATGAAAAACAATAAATTTAAAATGTTGTAAATAAAAAAACAAATTAAATATTTTAATGTTTTTATTTTAAATGTAAAATATTACTACGCTTAAAAATATGAAATTTATTATCAATAAATTGAACAAATCCATATAATGATTTTTTATTACATATAATATTCTTTAGCGTGTCCACTTTTTCATATTTATAAATAATTCCCATCAGTTGCTTTAGGAATTTATCTTCAAAAAACCATTCGATATCGCTTCCAATATCCATTTTAGAGGTAGCTTCATGCATCAAGTCAACAGTTTCATCATTTAACACTTCGTCATTACACCATTGTTGAATTATGTCTTTTAGTCTAGTCACTTCTTCATTAATTTTGAAATTTATTTCAAAAATTGACTGTTTCTGATAACTTTGTCCAGTTATTGTATATACATCACTTCTAAAGAAATTCATAATATTTAAGTCTTCATTTTTAATCCGTTTACTGCAACTAGCGGGTTCAACTTCTTGCTGATTATATTCTTCAACGCTTTTCTGGGCGTCTTTATGCTGTTCTTGTTGTTGTTGTTTTTTAAGGCTTTTTTTACGTTTTATTGATTTTTTTAGTTTTTTTAATGCAGGTTCTTTAATATCATCAATTGGTATTTCTTCATAACATTTTAAAAAATCACTCTCAAAATCGTGGTTTTGTTGGTCTTCTTCATTCTTATTAACATCATCATTATTAGTTTCCTCCAACACTTTATCCAAATTTTCATAATATGTTTGAAGATCACTCAAAAAATCCACATCCTTGTCAGCACCCCAAAATGCATCCTTATTCATTTTTAGTTAGTTTTTAGTTGTAAGTAAGGTGACTTTTGATTTTAAACTAATAGGTTCTTTCATTATGATGTAACTATTTATAACGAAAATACTTTTCAGTTCATGTTGTTATTATTTTGCGGTTAATTTTATTTTTATATATGAAACGAACAATTTTTACAACGACTTAAATTATATATATTTGTATAAAGTTGAATAATTTTGTTCGCTTCATCTTCCATGCGAGCAAATGATGAACATCCACAAGTGTCTGGTCCAGATCTACAATTATTATCTGACCACGGGCAGTCTTCAAAATGTTCGCCAAATCGCGAATTTATTTTTTTCAAATTGTTTTTATATTCTATTTTCGTTTGAATGTTAATAAGCCTATCCTTTTCATCCTCCGGTATGATATGTGAAAATTTTTTTAAAAAACTATAGATATCCTTGATAATAGACATTTTTATTTTAAAACTACTGTATATTCATATGAAGAGTTTGATAATAAGCGTTAACATCAATGATTGTTGGTTTTATAGCATAATTTGAACGTTGATATAATTCTTGTCTAGTTTCATTATCATTTTGATTTATTTCATCATTATATTCAAAGCAATATATATTAAGTGTGAGTAATTCATATTTGCTATAGTAGGAACATTTAATACGTATTTCAAATGTTTCATATTTCAAATTAAAGTGACGATGAAAAACTCCTGAACTCTCATAAATGCCACCAATTTGCATTTCTTTCTCTATAAGATTTCTCCTGAAAGCCTCAATTGCATCTTCAACAGAAAATTTCCTAGTAGGTGTTTAATGCGAACTATTATAATTAAGTTATAATTAAGTTAAATTCTTTCATGACTATTCAGTCACTTGAAACAAAGGTTTCGGATGGCTGTCCAGTCAATAATCTAAATAACTTCGAGGCACGTCATACCAAATATGCAAACTTGCATTTTTTTTGTTATTTATAACATTCAACAGTGCTCTTAGCAGCACACAATTTATTTGTTTATACAACTACAATGTATATAAAACTGTTCATCGCGTTATTTTTGTTGTTGTCTTTGTACTGTATGTACAAGACATTTTGGGCTGAAGCAGTTGACGCTGCTCCGCTTTTTAGTTTGTCGCTTTTCAACCGTTTACTGTAACAGACGTGGATCTTGCCTTCAAGTTAATAAAGTGTAACTCCTTTTAATATCTTTTTGTTTAATAAATATTTTTAAGTAGAATTTAAAACAAAGTGGTTTTCTGTTATTTATTTGATTTGATTGTTGAGCGAACATTTTTTGGTGCCGAAACCCGGGAACTTAACAGAAATTTAAATGCATTCAAAAGCTTTTGTTTGCATCTTCATAACAACTCTGCTATATTTAATTGGAATATCATCTTGCACTTCCGGGCTGCCCTGCTGTGCGCTACAATTAGCTTGCTGTGCCGCTGCTCTACTGTATTTCCTTGGAACTCTAGTGATTATCAGCACTGTATTTTGTATCTGAAAGATCAACAACGATGGAAAAATTAATTGAAGAACAACGCGATGCGTTTGACGATTTGTCACGCATGATAAAGATGGTACGTGAACGAAGAAGTAAATCTAGAGGATACTCTACCACCGTGTTAAATGAACTGAACAACAACTTTGATAAGGTAAAGAAAAATCATTTCGATATATTAAAAATAGCTCAAGAAACATCATTGGAATCAAAGGATATTCCATACATTACCGAAGAGATATATTATCATTATAGGGAGTTAACCTTCGAATTAAAGGGAGAACTCTTAGACATTATTCAAACTGAAGGCGTTATAGATCCATGCACACCACCCCATTCTAGCACAGTCTATGTGCAACGAGAGGACACAATTTTGGGAGCAGAAACAAGGCTGCCCAAAATTGCTGTTCCAACATTTTCAGGTGATTACCTAGAATGGTTTTCATTTCGAGACCTGTACACATCTCTGGTTCATAACAATAAGTCATTGAACAAAATTGAGAAAATGTTCTATCTTAAGGGCTCCGTCAAGGGAGAGGCAGAACATTTAATAAGACATATATTTGCAACTGAAGCAAATTATGATCTAGCTTGGAAGACATTGGAGGACAGGTTTCACAATAAACGCATTATTGTAGACACGCTTCTTCAAAAGCTCTTCGCTATTCCTAAGTGTAGTAAGCCTTCGCACTCAGCGATCAAAACTTTATTAGATACTACCAAGGAATGTCTATCTTCACTTGCTAATCTAAATATCCCTACTGATAATTGGGACCCAATGATTGTACACCTTACGGTACAAAAGTTTGATACAGAAACTAGAAAAGATTGGGAGCACACTCTCAGAGCTTCAAATGAACTTCCAGAACTTGAAAATCTGTTTCAATTCTTGGAAAGTACCTTCCGAACGTTAGAAACCTTAGGCACAGCTGAAGCTGCCTTTAAACCAAAATCTATGAATGGGCCATCGCGCTCTCAGCTTAAGACATTCAGTCTTAACAAATCATCACTTTGCCTCTGCTGCAAAAAATCTCATTCCCTCTATTCGTGTTGGGCATTCAAATCTTACTCATTGGAAGATAAGATTAAGTTCGTGAAAAGCCAATCAATTTGCATGAATTGCTTAAGTAGCGGACATAAGGCTTGTGATTGCAAATCAAGCTATACTTGCCAAGTGTGTAATCAGAAGCATCACACTCTCCTACATAATACTTCTCCAAGTGAGACAGCTAAAAATATCACAGTCAAGCAAAGCTCAAGCAGTTTACAAAACCATCACGTTTCCACTCTCGATGCGCATCAGCCGCAATACTTAACTAATATTTTACTTGCAACACTTTTGCTGAAAATTGAAACCCCGAATGGTAGAGTTTGGGCAAGAGCACTTCTAGACCAAGGATCTCAAGGATCATTTATCACTGAACAGTTTGTGCAAACATACAAACTTCGCTGTCATTCTACTCACCTCAAAATTCATGGGGTAAATCCTAATCAAGTCAATTATGCACGGAAGTCCACTTATATGCGACTATATTCAAATCATGACACATTCTCTGTTGCTGTTGAAGCTTTTATTTTGCCAAATTTATCAACATACTTACCAAATCGAAGCATTTCGCCTTTAAAAATAACATCAAGCTTACCATTCAATCTTGCTGACCCTCAATATTTCGAATCACGTCCAATTGATATTATATTAGGCGCTGATGTATATGGTTTAATCTTAAAAGAGGGCCAACATAAAAATGAAAATGGACTACTTTTCCAAGAAACTTATTTCGGTTGGATACTCTCTGGACCAATAAGTTCTTTGAATCAAGAGTTCACCATTAGCACTCATTTTTGCAAAATAGATGATCAATTAAGGCGCTTTTGGGAACAAGAAGAATTGACCCAAAAACGGGTACCTACATTAGAAGAAGTTGCATGTGAGAATCATTTTATTTCGAACTATAAAAGAGACGACAAAGGTCGGTATATAGTATCATTGCCATTCAAAGCTGAAATTGAAGGAAAATCAATTCAAGACTTTGAAGATTCTCATATTGGTGCTAGCATTAGGCTACGTAATATGGAGAAAACTTTTGAGAGAAAACCTGAGTTGTATAAAGAATACAGCAAATTCATGGATGAATATCTTCATCTTGGACACATGCAACTAGTAGGTGAGTACCCACATGACGTAAAGAAAAATGCGTATTATCTTCCTCATCACGGAGTTGAAAAACAAAGTAGTACGACAACAAAACTTCGTGTAGTTTTTGACGGGTCTAGCAAATATCGTAATCAACGGTCGTTGAATGAAGAGTTAGCACCAGGCCCTGCTCTTCAGTGCGATTTGTCTCAAATAATTCTACGATGGCGCAGACACAAAATTGCGTTGAGCTCTGACATTGAGAAAATGTTCAGACAAATACTTATAGAACCAGAACACCAATGGTATCAGCAAATATTGTGGAGGAAATCTAAAAATGAACCAGTTCAAATATATAAATTAAACACTGTAACGTACGGAACTACTTCCGCACCGTTCTTATCAATTCGAACTCTTCAACAACTAGCTAGAGATGAATATAATCGATATCCCGATGCAGCGGATAAGCTCTTGACTGATATTTATGTGGATGACATCATGACTGGAACTGATGATGTTCCAGAAGCCCTCGCTCTACAACAAGAACTGTGCAAATTACTGAATGCTGGTGGATTTAATTTGCGGAAATGGGCCTCAAATTCAATGGATTTACTTCAATTAATACCACATGAGCTAAGGGAATCATCAGATTCTGTTGAACTTAATCAAGATAATTTTATAAAAGCATTAGGTTTATATTGGAAACCATATACTGATTGTTTTTCATTTATAGTTAACTTTGATACATCATCGGCTCCTACTAAGAGAAGCCTGTTGTCTGATGCTTCGAAACTCTTTGATCCACTAGGATGGCTGGCACCGACAACAATTATTGCTAAACTGTTATTCCAAAAATTATGGCTCGCTGGCATCAAATGGGACGATTTGCTCCCCGACAATATACGAATAGAGTGGATGGAGTATCGAAACTCACTTAAGTACTTAGAAGAGGTACAAATTCATAGATATATTGGTATTTCTAAACAAAGAAAATGTTCATTACACGGATTTGGTGATGCTTCACAAGTTGGATTTGCCGCAACCGTTTATTCAAGGACTATAATGGAAAATGGAGACATTATAATACAGTTATTACAAGCAAAAACAAAGGTTGCACCCCTTAAAACATTATCAATACCAAAGCTTGAATTATGTGCAGCACAGTTATTGGCAAAACTAATAAACAAAGTATCAGAATCACTCGAAGGATCCATAGATGAAGTAATTCTATGGAGTGACAGCACAACTGTGTTAGCCTGGATAAGAGCACAACCAATTCGCTGGACTGTTTATGTAGCAAATCGTGTAGCTGAAATTCAACGATTGACTTCAATAAGTCAGTGGCGTTACGTACCTACGAAGGATAACCCAGCTGACTGCGCAACAAAAGGTGTTATGCCGCGAGACCTAGTTAACCATGATCTATGGTGGCATGGTCCACTTTGGCTGAGAGATGTTCCTGCCTCTTGGCCGTCCGATATTGATCCAGCAGTAAACACAAACTTAGAGGAACGTAAATCCGTTCAAGTATCGAATCTTGTTTCGAAGTCATATCCAGATATATTGGTAAAATATTCTACATTGAGAAAAACACTCATCATTACCAGTTACCTGCTTCGATTTCATCATAACTGTCTCAAAAAGGAAGATCGCCGTATAGGGTTTATATCATTTCAAGAAATACAAATGGCAACTAATCATCTTATTCGAATAGCTCAACAGATAGATTTTTCTAGAGAAATCGAAGAGATATCCAATGGTTGCCTACAAAAGGGGCACGCTATTGCAAACCTGTGTCCTTTCTTGGACAAAACTGGAATTTTACGAGTTGGTGGCAGACTTAAACTTGCAGACATTCCGGCATCTATGAAACATCCAATTCTTTTATTAAATAAAAATCCACTTACCTTTCTAATCTTTTCAGATGCTCATGTTAGAACATTACATGGTGGCATTCAATTGATGTTGAACTTCGTTCGTTGTAAATACTGGGTACCAAATGCTCGACATATCGCACAAAACATCTTGAAACGCTGTTTAGTATGTTTTAAGTATACCGCCAAAACTGCTGAGCAACTTATGGGAAATTTGCCATCAATTCGACTTAAGCCAGCTCGACCATTTCTACATAGCGGTGTGGACTATGCAGGACCCATCGATGTTCGACAGTCTTCACTTCGAAATTCGAAAATTTCAAAGGGATATATATGTATATTCTTGTGTATGGTAACTAAAGCCATCCACTTAGAAGCCGTATCGAGCCTCTCCACTGAGGCTTTCATTGCTGCATTCCGAAGATTTGTCTCAAGAAGGGGTAAATGTAGTCAAATATATTCAGATTGCGGCACAAACTTTGTAGGTGCTGATACTGCTTTACAAAAAATGCATTCAAAAAATACTTCTGCGTTAACGAAGGATCTGAGAGAACTTTTGGTTGAAGAAGGTACTACCTGGAATTTTATTCCTCCTGCATCTCCCCATTTTGGTGGTTTATGGGAGGCAGGCGTGAAATCTACCAAGCATCATTTGAAAAGAATCATGCAGGACCATGTTTTAAACTATGAAGAACTAGCTACGCTTCTAGCTGAAATTGAAGCCTGTCTAAACTCACGACCACTAAGTCCACTTAACGAAGATGTTGAAAATTGCGATGCGCTCACACCCGCTCATTTTCTAATTGGTGAGCCTACAATCAACATACCAAATGAGGACCTCCTCGATCTTAAAACAACCGGCAACAATCGCTGGCGATTGATAGAACAGATGAAACAACATTTTTGGTCAAGATGGCGCTCAGAATACCTAAGTCGAATGCAATCGAGACCAAAATGGGCAACTATACGCACGAATGCAAGAATCGGAGATCTGGTTTTACTATACGATGAGAGATGTCCACCTGGAAAATGGCCTTTAGCACGCATTACAGAAGTTCATCCAGGCAAAGATAACTTGGTCCGCGTAGTTACCTTAAAATGCAATGGTAAATTTTTTAAACGACCAATCAGAAAAATTTGTTTTCTTCCGAATATAGATTCCCACGATTCCACTCGAGAAAGCGATGAAAGTAATGGCACATCGGCTGCGAGTCGAGGCGCAGCCAGTCAACCAGGCGACTCACCAATAACCTCCATCGGCCTTACTCCTCATCCTTGAGGTCTACTTACCTAAGCATATCTCTCTGGCTTCGCACATACTTGAAGAACTATCGTCCTTGGGGGGCGGAATGTTTAATGCGAACTATTATAATTAAGTTATAATTAAGTTAAATTCTTTCATGACTATTCAGTCACTTGAAACAAAGGTTTCGGATGGCTGTCCAGTCAATAATCTAAATAACTTCGAGGCACGTCATACCAAATATGCAAACTTGCATTTTTTTTGTTATTTATAACATTCAACAGTGCTCTTAGCAGCACACAATTTATTTGTTTATACAACTACAATGTATATAAAACTGTTCATCGCGTTATTTTTGTTGTTGTCTTTGTACTGTATGTACAAGACATTTTGGGCTGAAGCAGTTGACGCTGCTCCGCTTTTTAGTTTGTCGCTTTTCAACCGTTTACTGTAACAGACGTGGATCTTGCCTTCAAGTTAATAAAGTGTAACTCCTTTTAATATCTTTTTGTTTAATAAATATTTTTAAGTAGAATTTAAAACAAAGTGGTTTTCTGTTATTTATTTGATTTGATTGTTGAGCGAACAGTAGGAGTTGGAGTATTTCTATGATAACGATCTACATTCTTTTGATAGTCTGAATCATCATCATAAGTAGGTACTCTGTATGGATCTCTCAATGTTGTGGTCGGTGATGGAGTGATCGTATTAATATTATCATATTTAACATTTTCCAATTGAAGGGTTATGTTTACTTTTATCTGAAGAGAAGTATTCGGGATCTGTATGACAAAACTAACTTGTTTTCCATATTCAATATTGTAAAAAGTTGTAGTATTTTCACGTCGTTCATGTAAATAATTTCCAATTTGATAGCATGTAATGTGACGTATTTGTAATATTACGTAAGCAATAAATATAATGAATAAAAATTTTCTTGAGCTCATGTTTCTATGTTGAATCTTTCCCTAACCACAACTATTTAAGTAATAATCATGTTTAAAGTCTGTATATAGTCTTTTACATCAATGATTCCTACATTTAATGGTTCATAATTTGGATCTTGAATTCGAATTCTTTCAATTTCACCATTGCTTAGAATCATTTCAGTTTCTGTTTCCCGATATTCAAGGCATTTAATGCTCAATCTTCTCTCTTCAAATCTACTATCATAAGTACAACGAATTGGAATATCTACATTTTCATATTCAAGGTTAAAATGTCGATAAAATACTGCCTTAGAATCAATAATTCCACCAATTTCATTTTCTTTAGTAATTAAATCCTTACGAAAGGCTTCTATGGCTTCATCCACACTAAAAAGTCTAGAGGATATTCCTTGAGTTGTACTCTCAAATTTAACAGTTGTTGTTGTTGTTGTTGTTGTTGTTGGTGTTGTTGTTGTAGACAATTCTCTTTCTATCTCAGTACTTGATAGTTCATTAAAATATATTGGTTCCGTTTCTTTCAACAACAATAATGATATATTAATTTTCAAGACATTATTATCAGGTAGAGTTAAATTAAATTCAATACTTTTAGAGTTTTCATTTATAATAGGGATGGAAGTGTTTTCCAATTTCCAAAATGGTACACTGTACACATTTCTTAAAAAGAATATTAATGTTAAAAATATAATAAATTTCATTTTATGTTTTGTTCTTAGAGATATACACGTTCCTAAATTTCAGTATAAAATGATGATAATATCTAATCTGGTTTGTTTTATATATCAAGTTTTTATTTATTTATCATACAGATTATTATATAACATGTATTCATTTAAAAGTAATGCTGATTTTAAAGCACATCGTATTTGACGTTGTTTCCTTGTTTTGTTGTTGTTGTTGTTGAAGTGGTATTGACATTGACATGTTCTTGGATACATATTATACAACATTGATAAGTTAATTTCATCACATTGTGGAATATCTTCGATATTGAAAACATGCTGTTTTAAAAATTCTTCAATCCACTTTTGTTTCTCTGTCCCCTTTACGTATACTTTTTTATTTTTCAATAGAGGTTTTAAATATCTTTGGGTGTTTTTAAATCGCTTCCATAGTCCCATAATAGATTATGATGATTTAATTTTAACCAATTGGATTGACGTTGATCATCTTCACATAAATCCTTGAATTCGAATGGAGCTTTTATGTGGAAACAGTGGAATTCATCTTCACTTAATACAACTGCTATCTCCTTAAAAACAAAACGATTATCGTAGATTTTAAAACCTTGAACATCAACAGTTGCAGACATTGTGTTAAATAAATGGAAATAGTCTTCAGATCACTTTTATATAGACCACATGTATGTATTTTTTATTAAATTATTTTTTTAATAGCATTTGTGAGTGGTATATATTCATACATTTTATCGTGAATAAGCATACAATAAGCTGATGTACTTGGAGGAACATTCGCCCGAAATTTTAATTCAATTCTAATATCTATTGGACCTCCTTTTACACTCTCATTTTGATGAGAGACATCTAAAACAATTATTGGTGCAATGTTGACAAAATTTTCTGGTGATAAAAGTGGTTGTGGAGAACGTCCATAGTATCCTTGTTGAAATTTTTGATACATATCATAGAGTAAAGCGAAACGATTATGATCAAATCTAATGTTGAGATCGTCATAGGGATATATATCAGAGTTAAGATGAACTTTTACATCCGATAAGTTACAATGTATGAACTTATTGTTGTTTCTAAATCCTAAAATTATATATCGTGGTCTTTCATTTTCACCTGCTAGTTTGACATTCCATAAAATATTTGTACTTTCTACAAGAGAAGGATTATGATAAACATCCCAACTTCTAAACGATATATTAAGTGGTAGTTTACTATTTATTGTTTTTAACATTTTCAATCGGTAATCATCTGAAAGTTGAATATGTGGTACTTTCCATGTGATATTCAAGAGCTTTAATACAAGATTATCAGTGGTAGTAGTTGAACTCATAACGTTTTTGTCATCTTTAGTTCGCATCAAAATCAGTTCATGTTTACAATTTAAAATTAATTTATCAAAATCTTCAGCAAATCCAAGTAAGGTCTTTAAAGGAACACAAAAATTAAAATGTCCCGTTTTAAGTACAACATTATTTTTTTCAAATGGACACCATCCAGCGTTTTGAAGATTTGTACTTTCGAATTTATTAAGTGATATATAATTTTTCATATCTGACGCAATTCCCAATTGTCTTGTACGATCAATTTCGACCCCATTCATCTCATAACGAATTTCATCAAATAAGTAAGCTATACAATTGTTTAAGAGTTTAACAGTTTTCGAAGTAGAACTATCGCTGTTGGATACAAATCCCTCAATATATAAAACACTCTCACTTAGTAATACATACAAGTCCTGGTTTTGTATTGGTATACGTATTTCATCATTGTTTTTAAATGATTGTAAATATGATGTATAGCTGTGATAATCTTTTTTCACTATACTATCATCGATGAATGGTTTATACAGAACATTAATAACGTCACTCATGTTGTTTTCTTAATTGTAATCCAATGCTTTCTAGAAAATCTTTGTTTGATTTTGTTAGATAAATTCTATGAGAGGATCTTTTAATACTAGGTTTTTTGTTCGAATTTGATTCTTCTTTTGTTGTTGTTGTCGGTAAACTAGTGAATGAGTTGTTATGTAAATGCTTTTTATTAAAAATAATCATTCTTTATGTAGGCCTTAAATGCAGTCTTATTGATATTTTTTCACCGCGAAAATTAATTAGGTTACCACCTTGGTCTACGACTTTAATAACAAGAGTGCTGATTTGTTTTGTGTTAACTGGTAAATATATAACATTAACTGGTATTTCCGTAATTTTGTATCCTGGACTAACTAGAAGTGAGAACTGATGAATTGTATGTACATTTACTTCATTTATATATGATCCATTGATAATATTACATTCAATTGATATTGTATTTATTTTAGAAATATCTACTGGATTATCAGAATAATTGATAACATCAGGTTTCAATACTCTTTTACTAAATCCTAGTAATGATCCAATTGAACAACTTCTATTGAAGAAAATTGGCTCCTTGGTACTATGAATTTCTGTTTGCAATGTGTTATAGTTTGCTTTTATATCTAGCAATCCGGCGTTATATGATTCATATTCATCAATAATTTTCTCAGATATATCGATGAATTCATAGGATCCTATGGGTATCACAATAGTCTTATCACCAATATGAAACAAATTATTTTCTTCATCCACATTTGGAATAGAATGATAAGAGTCGAAGCTAATTAAACCACAAACATAATCTTGCTTGAGTTCTATAGGTGGAAAATAATTTGCAACAAGTTGTGATGAATTTCCATTTATTGTTAAAGTAAACGACATGTTGTTTCTCAATCATTAAGTAGTTAACTAAAATATGTTTCTTATACATTATAACATTTATATTAAATCATTTACATCAATCCAAGAATTATGATCTGAAGAGAAACCTAACCATTTAACAAAAGCTCTATTATTTCGTCTTCTTAAAATTTTTTCAACTAAATATGTTTGTGGAAATTTGGTTTTCATTAATTCATATTCATAGAAGCCTCCTTTGACTTCATTTCCTTGATAATCTTCAAGTATGTATGTAGTAGGATTTGTATTTTGAATAATTTTGATTTTAAATATTTCGGTTGTCCAATTTGGTGTATAACCTTTTTCAAATATATGTTTATATTTACTTATTCTTACATTATCATTTAACTTAAATTTTGGTTTATGAAATATTTTTAGATTGTTATAAACAGTTTTTAGTATAAACTTTTCGTTTAAAGAATTTACTTCATTGGGTGTCATCTTAATAGTTCTATGAAATGTGTTATTATATTGATTAACTAGGTTTTTATAGTTATCAATCCATTTGTATGAGCCATTAAAGCTAAACTCTTTCCACATCATCCCCTTTAAAGTTCTATTGAAGCGTTCCACTATCGATGATTTTAATGTTGAAAATGTTGAATAATGATTGATACCTTTCAATGTCATTAATCTTTTAAAATGTACATTGTAAAACTCTTTTCCATCATCCGTTTGGAGATGTTTTGGTACACGGTTACTTGTTTTGAAAATATTTTTCATTGCGGTTGTAACGCTTTCTCCAGTTTTATTTTTAATAGCCTCCACCCATGCCTTCTTTGAAAATGTGTCAATAACAGTAAGAAGGTAACGATAATTCATATTGACATTACTATATGGAATCATTTCCACTAAATCTGCTTGCCATAAGTCATCAATTCCTTTTATAATTACATGTCTTCTTTTAAAATTTTTTCGTGCTTGTTTATGCAGCTCTTCAACTATGTCTCGTTTATTATTCATTGTCATATATCTCGTTATTGTAAACCTTTTATTTGTGGATATTTTATTTTTAATTTTTTAACATCGTCTACATTAGGCTGATTTTTTCCGACTACATATTTAAACAAGAAGTCTTCAATTGTCTTTAAATAATCATTAACTTCTTCAAAGCTTTCCTTATATACAGATTTTATTCGATTATCAATTGCTGCCTCAATTAAATCTACATCACTTCGAATGTTATCATTCAGAGCAACGTTCAAATCTCTAATTTTATTTTCTAATCTATTTGTTATACTGTTAAGATTCTCCATGACAGTATTTATATCTATTATTTTCTTTTCATAAATGTTTGTTATCTTATTTAGATTCTCAAAGAAAAATATACGTGAAATGGCATCATTATCATCATTTGGTAAACCTAAATTGGTAACTCTTTTCATATGTAAATTTAGGTTTTTATTTTCATCTAAACTCCAACCGATTGTATTTCGTAAAATTGCTTTGATATTTGCTTTGCTATTGTTATCTTTCGATGAAGAATGACCAAATTTATCAATACTTGAATACATTTTAAGCTATATAATTATATTAGCTTCTTTCAGCTCTTCAATGATGGATATTATTTCGTTATTATGGTTATTATGTCCAGCAGTTGATGATGATATAAGTAATCGTAATCGTTCAACTAATTCATTAGGATCATCCCAATATACATAATTCGATTTATTGCTAATGGATTTTAAAACTTTAAGACCTTTTCCATGTATCAATGCGTTTGGTAAATTGAACATCTTTCTTATTATACGTTGATATTTATACGATTTGGTGCCTTTTATTTGATCATTTGAGTTATAATTACGTTTATGAGCATTTGTAGATAATAGAATGTCTTTATAATTTTGTAAATCCCGTTTAGTGAAATGAAGGGGATTTGTATGAAAAACTAATTCAAATAGACCAGGTGTCATCTGCCATTTATATTTTCCAACAGAAATTTTATTTTCATTAGGGATTTTTAAAAGTTCTTTTCCATATCTCCATCTCCCCAATGAATCTATATTAAATCCATAGACTTTATCCAATTTTTTACTATCTTTAAGTATTTGAATGTTATGTTGCAGAGAATTTTTTTTTCGGGTATTTTGTAATTGCTTAAGGTGTTTGTAATCTATATTTATTTGATCATTAGCCTTACGCTTAAAATGTTTATGCTTTGTCCATAGTTCTCGATCATTATCAATATTTTCTTTAATTATATTTTCTCGTTCTATTTCGATATCCGTATCACTATTATTTTGTAATTGCTTAAGGTGTTTGTAATCTGTGTTTAATTGATCCTTAGCCTTACGCTTAAAATGTTTATATTTTGTCCATAGTTCTCGATCATTTTCAATGTCTTCTTTTACTCTGTTTTCTTTTTGCACTTCATTTTCTATCAAATTGTTAATATCCTCATTATTACTAGTGTTATTATTTTTTGAGTTGAGAATTTCATTTGATATAACAGGATGATAAATTTTTTTAAAGTTAGTTTTTAATTGTTTTTTAAATTTTAACTTTTTTCTTATTTTTAATTTCTTATCTGTTTTTTCTTTTTTATTCGTGTTATCAATATTTTTTGCTTTTTCATACCTAACAGGTACTAAATCGTTATCAATGTTATGAATTTTGACTTTATTACTTGAGATTTCATTAGCATATTTCTCTTGCCGCAACGAACGTTTATTCTTATTGCGGAGATCTCTTAATCGCTGTTTAAAATTTTGTTGTAATCCTTTGTTTTTTCGTTTTGTAATAATTTGTTTTTTAACCCTTTGTTTTGTTTCATTTTCAAAGTCAGATTCAGACTCTGTTTTATCGAAGTCAGATTCTGACTTCACATTGTAATTAACATAGCCTTTGTTTTCTACATCAGCATAATTCTCATTTTTTAAGTCTTTATCAATTTGTACTGTTTGAATGTCAGGCTGCTTGGTGTTCGAACGTTGATAATATTTTAAAGACTTTGCTAATTCATTTTCAATGTTGGGTTTTATCTTGTTTGTATGCAAATATGGCTTGTTATGCCTTAGTTTATTTTTGTTCAATGAACTACGCTTTTTTAAAATGTTCTTATCATTCATTGTTGTGTCAAGTGTTGATAGATATTGTGGATCAACATTCAAGTGTACATTTTGAGTGGATTGTTGTGGTAGGTCATCATCAATAGCATTCCAAAGCATTTCATCAATATTCTCTTTTTTGGGTTTAGCAAGAACGTTAGTGTGTTTTTTTTCTTTGTTATATTCATTGTGTTCATCTTTATTAAGCTTTCCAATTATTTCATTCAATGGTTTTGAAATGGGTTGAAATGTATTTTCAAGCAACTCAACTCGATCTTTTTCACCTAATTTTATTTCCTTTAGTTTTTCCTTTAAGATTTTCCGAGTGTTGGCAAGGTTTGTTAAAACATTGAGGTTTGTATTTTTCATGATTATTGTTTCTGTGTGCTGTCTAAAATCAGATCTGGTGTATATCTGATACCGATCTGGTATATATCTGATACTGATCTGAGGTGTAACAGGTGGTGATCTGATTTTTATATATGTATGAAATTGTCAAAACCTTTTCGATATCGACCCTTGTTTATAGTATCATCTTTATTTATCACAACAAAACCATACTTTTCTTTCCAACATTCATTACAAATCCTTATAAACATTTTGAAATCCATGTCTCCAATAACATGATCATTAAAAATATGCTTTAAATTCATTTCATCTTGTTTGAATATAATAATCATGTTTGCATTATCACGTATTAAATGCTTAGGAATTTTTGTATAGGTTTGACACAAATAAAAACAATCAATTTGCTTATGCCGACCCATACAAAAATATTTTCGTATAGTGCTTTGTTTGTCGCAAATAACATCATCAAAAATGAAAATTGAATTTGATTTAGCTTTATCTGGACTAATAACATCTTCGTTTTCTGAGAAAGTGTAGAGATTTATTCCTTTTATCGGCGCAATCAGTTTCTTCAAATATTCATATTTTGGTTGATATAAAGATTTTGAATATATGTATATGTTTTTAAACTTTAAACCATTCGGATTTACAATTAGACTAATCATAACGTTAGTTTTACCGCAATTTGATGGTCCAACCAATAAAGCACGTATTGAATTAGGTAAAAGAGGACTGTGAACAATTTTGTTTTTTTTATCATTACTTAAAAAGTCAACATTTTTAACGTTAAGCTGAATACGTTGTTTAATTAATCTCATTTTGAATACTATATTAATTGGTATATAAATCAATCATTTATATATTAAAATCATCATTCTCCTTTTAAACTCACAACCAAAATGTTAATTTTATTTTGAAAATGGGTATAATATATAAGGATAGTGCACATCAGAAACAGTTGAAAAGAGGATATGGCTTCATAAACAACTTAATAAATTCATTACCAGTTGAACTTCATTTACCAGGATATCAATTTTGTGGACCAGGAACAAAACTTCAAAAACGTTTAGAAAGAGGTGATAAAGGTATTAATCCATTGGATGCAGCTTGTAGAGAGCACGATATTGCATATTCACAATCGAAAGATATAAACACACGGCATCAGGCTGATAAAATTTTATCTGAAAAAGCTTGGCAAAGAGTTACATCCAAAGATAGTGATTTGAAAGAACGTGCCAACGCTTGGTTCGTAACAAATGCAATGAAAGCAAAAATTAAATTTGGAATGGGTATGAAGAGAAACAAGGAAAAACGTAAACCGAAAAGAAGGCAAAATAAGCGCAAAAAGTATAAAAAACCTAAAGTGAATGGAAAGAAACTCTTTTCGTTAGCTGTTAAAAAGGGTGTCAAAATGTTAATAAAGAAGAAACCAAATTCATTCAATGATGCATATAGAATAGCCCATAAAGCTGTACAATCAAGTTTTAAACAGAAAAAATCACAAGTAAACATACCACGAGTAATCCCAGTTCCAAAAATTGGTGGAGTCTTACCATTAATACCAATTTTAACAGCACTGGGTGCTCTTGGTGGTATAGCTTCTGGAGGATCAGCTGTTGTAAAAGTCTTAAATGATATAAAAAATGGGAGGGAACAATTATCTGAAGCTAATCGCCACAATAGATATATGGAGTCGATAGCTATGGGTAAAGGTCTATATCTCAAACCATATAAACAAGGTTATGGTTTGTTTTTACGTCCTCATCCAAAAAATTTTTGAAAAAGCTACCCAAAAGACCATTAACCGATGTTTATTTAATAAAATATTGTAAATGTCTTAAATATTTTAGAGGAATTTTTATGAGAGATTCTTTACCAACAAAACCCCATGCTCAAGAATGTGGTATACTTAACTTGGATGATGTTAACGGTCCCGGTACTCATTGGGTAGCTTACTATAAAAATAAAAACTATAAGGAATATTTTGATAGTTTTGGAAACTTGCAACCCCCATTAGAACTCATAAATTACTTAAAGACACCAATATATTACAACTATGAACAAAAACAAAAATACAACACAGTTATTTGTGGTCAGTTGTGTTTAAAATTTTTATTTCAAAAACATAATATTATATAGTATATTCACTTTATAATACAATAAAAGATTTATCTTAATTTTATACATAAAAATTTTTTTATTACAATTTTTACCCACCAATAGGTGGACAATTTAACCCTAAATCAAATATTTCAGGTAGTAGGGGGATATACATCTCCCACCCCGCAAGGTCCCTACTTATTATAAAGCTACATAAATAATCTAAATTAATGTAGCCCCTTCTAAAGTCTTTTATGGCTGCAGTCACAGGATCTGTGATAGCCTCTTCCCAACAACACCTGTGAAGGTCTTTAAGCCAAAACTCAAAATAGAGTTTTGGGCTTAGGCGCCATAAATGCCGTAAGTAAAACAATGGTGGTACTGAAACAGAAAGGAACATTTTTAGTGATAAAAAATTACAAACATTATTAAAAAATATTACTTACAATTAGGATCATCATTAGGGGGCCCCAATTGGAAATTTACAGCTTCCATTTTTATAAACAGTTGCACAAAATATAAAAAGTTTTTCTATTTATTAATGCTTGAGAAAACAATGAGCATCAATGCTTGAGAGCATTCAAAACAATAATAAAACAGCTTCCTTAGGTTTTTTGATAAGTAGTTCTATAATGCAATGTATACAATTTTTTCGATAAACAGTTTCTTTTTCAGCCTTTAGTTACATTTAATAAATAAAAATTATTTTAAAAAGAACATAAAATTGTTTTGTTTTTTATTTGATTTTGGAATTTCTTTTTCAGCCTCTTAATACATTTTTATTTAATAATCGATGGTGTCCCCATGCAAGGGTATTAACACCATTTTCTAATATATAACGTTTATCATCTAAATAACTTAATACAATTTTTTCAATTTCTTGTGTATAAATCTTGTGAATCTTAGATCTAAAAGTTAACATTTTATCATAATAAATTTTCTTATCAAATAAACATTTTCTATAATCATCAATGCTGAGAGAGATCAAAGCTGATTTTTTTACCCCTTTAGCTTTTTTGATATCATTATCGCCCTCAACACTAATAGAATACATTTTTGACCTTAAACCAATGAATTCCCTCATTATTTTGCCATTATTTTCATCTTTCATGAACCCTAATACCTTTTTATTTTGTCGTTCTATCCCAAAAGGATTGTTGGGTTTGTAGTCGGATGTGTCAAATTTTAAATTAATGTCTGGTTTAATATCATTATAGAAGTCTTCAGTCTTAATTGAATAGATGAAAGAGTCAGTATCCATATAGCATAAACTTAAGTTCTCTCTAAATTTTGGAAGCATGTAATCATAATGGAAATCATACATTTTCCATTTAGATAGTTCAAGAACTACAAACCCTATATAAATTGGTTTATCATATAATGTATGTATTCTATTAAGTTGTATTGCTGTCATATTTTCGGTAAACCTTGTGGAGCTATGAAAATTTGGTTTAGCAATTAAGCTTCTAGCTCCCAATCTTTTTCCTCTACTTTCCCACGCACAAACAATTTTAACATCTTTCCTCTTGTCTACATTCTCCATGGTTTTACCATAGACAGCATTATTTAATAACTTGAAAAAGTTCTTTTCAAAATCATTTTTAGCTTGCGTTCTATGTAATGTATTCAAATCAATATATTTCTTTAACCATGGCGATTGTTTAAATTTTAAAATTCTGTGAATTTTTTTAAGTTTTATTCCATTTTGTAAACATTGTTGTAAGTTTACATAATGAATGATATAATTTGATTTACTATTTAAATCGATTATAAGTTTTTCATGTTTACCGATCGGACTTTTTTTATTTTCTGAACAAAACGGTAAGTCATTATATATATCATGTTTTGTAGAAGGAATCTCTAAATCAACTTCTAAAATATATCCTTCATCAGAATCATTAGCATGCTCATATAACTGAAATGTTGATACGTCATCAAGCCATTCAAATTTTCCTTCAGGCAAATATTGAGACATTGCCCAACCATACAAATTATTGGCATCTAAATACATGAGATAATTTGAGGGTTTTATAACATCAAAATCATCCATATATTTATTATTTGCCTTAACATGTCTATTGGAACATTGTACAATACCTCCCCTTATTCCTTTTTGAATGAATTTAATCATATCAATGTCTGTTAGAAGGTCTAATTCAATTTTAGTGTACTTTAACATTGCTCCCCAAGATAGTCCGGGAGCTGTATAATATTGACAAGGATCAAGATTGTAAATGGACTTACATACTTTTCTAAAATTTTCAAAAACATCAGTCAGAAGTAAAACATCTGTTTTAAGATAAAGTTCTAAGTAATCTTGTAGTGTTGTACAATTAAAAGTTGTCCATACTTTTTGAGCATGTTCATAGTCAGCAACACTACATTCTTCATTGATCAATTTATTAAAGAACTTTTCCCTTGGAGGTAAACATTCCTCTTGCAGACGTTCCATTGCATCAAAATAATCATAAGGAAATATACCTTTTTGCTTTAAAAGATTGAATTCATCATCATCGGTAAACATAGAGCGTAAGATATAAAAATCATTATTCGATAAATTGTTGGTTAAATTTGATAGACTAGAAGCCATAAATCTAAAGGAATCTAAGAACCTTAGTTCAACGCTATCACCGTCATCGAAATGTATATGTTTTGAAACTGAAACATATATTTCCTTATTTATTGGGATAACATTTATTCTACCAGGAATCGTTGAAAGTTCTTTAATGAATAGATGACAATCATATAAAGAAAGATTGTGGAAAAAGATTGGGATGAATTTAGCAATTTTAAAATTTAAATTACAATCATTATGAGCCGGTCCGCGATATTTTCCAGTTAAATGGCAATGATCTGGTACTCTATAATTATCATCTTCAAAATGTTTTTCACAAATATGACAGTTAGTGCTTTTATTTTGAATATCTAACTCTAATGGTGTGAGGAAATTCATTGGTTTAATTTTACTTAAATAATTATTATAAATTTCCTTAGCATCGTCAACTAAAGCTGTAATAAAATTAATAGGTGTATTTTCACCTGTATATATTCTAAACTTATCTAAGGAATTATTAAAACTACACTTAATATAATAGCTATATGCATATGGAATGTGGCTCTGAACTGTTCTTATTGAGCCTGAATTTTGAGTGTTTTCTGGTGTTAGAAAACATTCAAAATCCGCATATACTACAAAAGGAATATCTAACTTGTGTTTAAAATTTTTAAATGAAACCTTACTATTTTCTACATCTGGGACTTTAGTGACGATTCTGCTACATTCCTGTTTGTGTCGTTGTAATTTGTTCTCCAAATCAAAAAACTGCAAGCAGGTATTGCATAAAAACATTTGATTTTTCTTCTTTGTCACTTGATTCCGCAAAAGTCTGAAAATACAAAAAAAAAAAAAACAAATTATTAAAAATGCTTTCAACATTATATGAATATAATATTTACCTTGAAATGTTCTTGATCCAAATATAGTGAAATTTATCACTTTGCTGGAGTAAAAGTAGATTTATATGAGTACTCTTCTCCTCCCTTGTGAAATAGTACGGTCCAACTATACTCTTAAGCTCTTCATCGTATCCAAAGACATTGATGCTTGTTTCCGGATTATTTTCCTCAAAAATTTTAACATCTTTGACTTTCAACGGAAAGATAAGCCCTTCAAAGTTGAGACTTTTACCATTCTCTAAATGTATTATAGAGGATTTAATATCCTCTACATTATAACTCGAACATCTATTTGTGTTAGAGATGACAGGATGCAAGGCTGATATCATTGCCCATTTAAAACAATATTCATCAGAATTGTCTATATTTACACAAGCATGTTTCTCCAATAAATTTTTCGGCAATCGAATATATTGAGAACCTTTTATTGGTTTGTATTGATTAATATTAATCTCCAAGTGTAAAATTCTGATGAGAGTCCAACCGCTGTCACGTTCTTGAAACTCTGACATTTTTGTTATTAAACTGTTTCGTTTTTCATCAAAAATGTTATTCAAGTCTGTTGATTGTTGAATCATCACCATTTTTGTTTGATGAGATTTTATATCAATTGTCATCTCATTATCACACATTTTCACGTATTCACAAAACAATTCTAAATTGAATTTAATGTTGATGTGTTTCTGCAATATATCTTGAAGAGCTTGTGAAACAATCTTTTTGGCATTATCTAGAAATACTTCGGGATTCAATAAATCCTCATTGATATTTTTGTACATAAAGGATTCTATACGTTCATTAAATGCAGATGAAATTCTAATTAAATGCTTGTTTACTATTTCTCCACTATTGTTTTTATGAGCGTTTGTCCTGATGTGGTAAGACCAATTCTTTATAATTATGTCTTTCTTACATGCGCTGCAATAGACATTTGGAATTGTATTTGCTACAATCGTCTCAAGATTCGGAACATTATTTGATGATGTTGAAGGAGATGAATTATGCATTTGCCGTATATGTTTCACTAAATTATCATTACGAGTAAAAAACTTCATGCAAATATCACATTTAAAATGTTGTGATTGTTGACTTTGATGTTTTACTCTCACATGTCGGTTTAAATTAAACTTTTTCTTAAAGGATAACTGGCACTTTTCACATTTAAATGAGTCCATTTTTGATTGTTTATTGAATTATGTAGCTAGCACTGACTGCACAAGTATTTGAAATTGCTTTCATTTTTATAGTCTATGCAACTGCTTATCAATTTTTATATTTTATGCAACTGCTTATCAAAAAACCGCAAACGGACAGACGGGGGGACGGGGGATGGGGACGGACATAAGTCAAAACAAAACTGCCGTCAACTTTGGTGCACGCTTCTGGACGGGGGGACAGGGGACAGGGGGCAGGGGATGGAGTGGGTAAGGGGACGGGGATGGGGGCGGTGGATGGGGGGCACTGGGCGGGCGACGGACAGATGACAAAACTACAAAAAACTAGGTGTCGCACGAAAATGTGCGACGCGTTCTTCTATGAATCACACCGCTCCTGAGGCTCCTGAGCCAGAACCCTCTCATTATACCTACTCACTTAAAAACATGAAGAAAAAAAAATCTCTGTTAACCTCTGTTAACACATGCCAGAGATTTAGCAGAGTTGATGCAATCTCTAGATAATAATTTATACTCTATGCACTTATGGGCATTGCTAATTTTCTTCGTACCAACAGCATAGAGTATAAATTATTATCTAGAGATTGCATCAACTCTGCTAAATCTCTGGCATGTGTTAACCGTTGTGTCAACAGCTGTTGGGTTTTATCCACATCGACAGTAGATGTACCCGGGTACTTCATACGTTTTGTATGGCAGATAGTTGCTTTTGATATACAAATATTAACTACTACCTGGATTCTTGTAATTTTCTGGTTTTTTTTTTTTTTATTTATTGGAAATATTGTCTAGTTAACAAAACTTTTATCATAATTTGGGAAAAAAAAAATTTGGTACCTAAATAATCCATTTTTACCAAAAATGGGAATTGCCAAAATCCATAAAAATTTAACAATTTCCAAATTCTTTTTTAATCCTTGTAATTTGATCCCTTTTTACCAAGAAAAATAATTAACATTGAATTTTCATTCGCAAAATTCCGTTATATTTGAACTGAAAATCAACCCCTCTTGCTCATAGTGCTATTTTTAGTACCTGCGCAGAATAATTATAACTCATAAAATATTTGTTCAATGTAAACATTTTTTTTTTGGAATGTGTAGGAAAACACGTCTACTAACAGGAACAAAAGGGTATTTGGGAATATCTTGCCTACCTACCCTTGCACAACCAGTTTTGCAGGCAGAAACATGATTTTTTGCGCAGGTTTCGTTTTGAGTAGTTTTGTATGCATAAGTCAGTTTATGTGCGATTTTTGAAGTGTAAAGACCTAAAAATTTATTTTGTGCGGCAAATATATAAAAAGTGAAAATAAAATGGCAGATGGTGAGTGGCTAGCTCCGCGTCGATTGAATGCACTACCGTATGAGGAGCAGCGTGACTATATACGCACATTTGTTGAGGCTTCTGACTCTGAAGAGAGTGACCACGAACAAGCGGTAGATCAAGAAGACTTAGAAGGAAATATTGATGACATTGGTGGTGAATCATCTGACGCTGAACAAGTCCAGGAAATTGTGTATCACCTAGAGGACGAGAGGGATTCAGACGAGGAGTATGAAGAACCGCCACTTGAAACTGGTGATTATTATACGGAAAGAGATGGCAATGTATGGTCGTCAATACCACCAATACCTGGACGAATACGTGCGCACAACGTTCTAAGAAGTCGCAATCCTGGACCAGTGCCATCGACAAATGGCTTGACAATGGCAGAAACCTTCAATCTTATGATGTCAAATGAAATATGTGATGTAATTATTCGAGAATCAAATAGAAAGGCAAGGCAAACTTTTGATGCGTACAATGAGCAGCATCCAGATGCGGAACCACGAATATGGGTGCCTATAACTGAAGTAGAATTTCGTGCATATTTGGGTGTGCTTTTGATGGCTGGCGTATGTCATTCCGGTTATGTTCATACCACTGACCTGTGGAAAACAACTTCACATCCATTATTTCGTGCATCAATGAGCTTACGCAGATTTTGGGCAATCAGCCGCTTCATACGCTTTGATAATGGAAACACTCGGAATGCACGCAAACAAAATGATAAGGCAGCTGCAATTACAGACGTATTCCTGATGCTAAATGCCACTCTGCGCAAGTATTATATATGTGGCACAAACGTTACCGTAGATGAGCAATTATACCCATATCGTGGTGGAACTGGCTTCACACAGTACATTCCATCCAAACCATCCAAATATGGAATAAAAGTGTGGTGGGTCTGCGACGCCATTTCATCATATCCCGTGCAGGTAAATCAGTGTTCATACATTCATTTTATTATATCAACTTGTTTCAAATAAACTAAATGACTAATTCAAATTTCATTTTTCAATTTTTATTTTTTCAATACAGGGTCAAATTTATACTGGAATGGCAGCGTCCGGCGAACGTGAAAGAAACGTTGGTGAGCGTGTTGTGAAGGACTTAGTTGTCAACAATTTTGGTGGAAGTGGGCGAACAGTGGTATGCAACAATTTCTTTACAACATATAACTTAGCAAAAACTTTGATGGTGGACAACAGTTTGGCTTTGTTGGGCACTTGCAACAAAAGGCGTATGTTCGTGCCAGCATCATTTGCCAATCCTAAAGGACGTGAAGCAGAGTCTACGCTATTTGGATTCTGTAACAACATGACGATGTGCTCATACGTCCCAAAAAAAAATAAGGCTGTTGTGATGCTGTCTACTTGCCACGACACTACAGAAACTGCAGGTCCAAAACGGAAACCATTGCTCATACTTGATTATAACAAACATAAAGGCGGCGTGGATAATATGGATAAGTGCTTGACTGAATATTCAACCAAACGGCGCACAAATAGATGGCCTTTAGCATTTTTTTATAATATACTTGACGTAGCTGCGTATGCTGCGTATGTTATATATATGGAAAACAACTTCCATCTAAAACCATCTACCAACCGCCGTAGGATATTTCTGCAGCAGCTCAGCGATCAGTTATGCAGACCACAAATCGATATAAGAGCGGACAATAGCCATATTACGCGCATATTTTCTACTAGACACGCTATGGAAGCCATATATGGTATGCCCTTGAAGATGAATGTTGGTGCACAAGAGGAAGAGGAACGTGACAGTTCTGGCCGCATAAAAAGAAAAGGAAACTGCTATATTTGCATTGCAAAACGCCAAACGAGAAAAGTATGTGCAATTTGTAATAAGCCTGTGTGCGCAGAGCACTCGAAGGATCATCCACAATGCCTCAGATGCTGCTAAAATTCATAAAATATATTTTTTACTTTCATTATAATGATTTTCTATAAATAAATAAACAAATTTCCATAAAATAAACTAAATATTTCCATTTATTTCTATATATTTGTATGAATTTTCATAGAAGTACCTGGGTACATCAGCTGTTGACGCTAGGTCATTTTCTAGTAACTGGGTTATATTTTCCAAACGGTTGGTCCAATTGACCTGAAATTTCACACCAATATCAATTACATATTTCCAAGCTATGATACGAAGTTTCATCAAGATTGGACGATATAGCAATATAAAGTGAACTTTGCCATTTATTTCTATATATTTGTATGAATTTTCATACAAGTACCCGGGTACATCAGCAGTCGACGCCATTCCACTAACTTGAATTTGGGCTGTATCGACTGAACTGCTGCTCCAATCTTGATGAAACTTTTCCACATGATGCAAAAGTGTATGGTTGAGGATATCATGAAATTCAGGTCAATCGGACTAACCGTTTGGAAGATACAGGAAAATTAAAGTTGCAAATGTACCCGTGGGCTCTACGATCGACACAACGGTTAACAGAGGTTAACAGAGTTTTTTTCCTTCACGTTTTTAAGTAAAGTAACTCTGTTAACACATACCAGAGATTTAGCGGAGTTGATGCAATCTCTAGATAATAATTTACACTCTATGCCAACAGCACCACAAAAGCACTTGTCACAACTTGGATTTTGTCACAATACAAACAAACCGATGCTGGAGACACCTTGTGGCAAATAAAAGCAAATTTTTGATAGTTGTAGCATAGCACATAATCCTCTATCTATTGATAGATGGTGACGATCTACTGCAGCATAGCTTCTGTTATAATTAGGATTGAATTAACAACTCTTTCTAACAAGTTTTTGTGGCCTAGTGGATAGTGCATTGGACTCTCGGGTACGAGAATGGTGGTTCAATCCTCACGGGCAGGCCAACAAATATTTTTAGTATTTAATATTAAAGTATTAAAGTTTCTTGTTGTAATAAGCACTAGCAACAAAGAAATCATCAAATTTCCAAGAATAAATCGGTCGAAAATTTTTCAGATTTCACTCCAAGCAAATCACAGAACGAGGAGTAAAAAGCTTTGCTTCAAAAACCATTGATTTTGTGTTTTGGAAGTGCAATTTACGTTTCCTATGTATTTTTCCACGCTGATTGCGAATCTGATGTCAAATATATATCTAAAAATATCTATACTATTATATAAAATTGAAGAGCAAATTTTTGCTTCCAGGGGCTGAATCGCCGCTTCGGTGAGCATACAACTCGTCACGGAATCGACTACAATTCGTCGTTGAATTGCATTCAATTAAAACAGTTTTACGTGACGAGTTGTACGTTCACGGAAGCGGCGATGCGGTCTCAGGTAAACTCAAAAATTACTGGGCCGATTTTCATGAAATATGTTTTGAAGTGTCATATTTGTGCCACAGCACAGTATAGAGGTATTTTCCTCTCCAAATTTTAATAATACGAATATTTAATTAAAGTGTAAAATTGTTTAAAAAATCATCACCGATGCCACGCATTGCTTCATCGTTTTCTCTCCATGTTGCACTCTACTCTTATTTTTTTGTGCTCAGCTAACACATAGACCAAAAGAAAAGCTAGCTGCAAAACAAAACACAAAAAAGCAGATATACTTTTTATTTCGTTTGATATGTTTTGTTTTAGGTGATTGACTGAGCACCTTCAGCGTGTTTAGGAGTTTTTATTTGAAGTTTTTGCGCTCTATATCTCTTCACACTCATTTGTAGAGAAAGAAAAACGTGTTAGCGCTCTTTATTGATAATAAAAAAACGCCCGGGGCGAAGCTGCGGACCACTGTAGCCTGTAAGACAAAACTAAAAAAGTCCCTTTGTTTTAGACAGGGTTCTTGAAAGAGATCAGTTGAGATCAGTTCACAGTGTGAATGAACCTTTCTTTGTGAACAAGGTGGTAGAACTTTGAATATGATGGTATTCATAGAAAATGACTTACTTAATCCCTTTTTGCCCACTTCTAAGAAAGTGAGCCAGTCAGTTCTGTTCTGCGCTTGCTGTAGTCAGTTGAAAACTCCAAGCGTCGTCAGGTTGTCCAACATTTGATTCTTCCAACGGAGATGTGGGGGTCGTCATTGACTGCCGCTGGATACCGAATAGAATATTTTCTTTACTGGAGCGTCGTATTCCATACGCTCAACCTGACCTAGCCAGAGAATTCTATTAAGTTCATCGTTCCATCGAATTCGGTACTCGCCATTAATGCAGAACGGTTCATGGATTTTGTAAAGCATCTTTCTCTCGAAGACTCCTAAAGTGTTTACAGCAGAATTGTTTAGCGTCCAGATTTTTAATGCTTTTAGAGAAAATTAATTAAATAAAATTAATTTAAACCAATGAAAACCGCAACTTAAGCCAACATTTTATTTATTAGTTAAAAGTTATTTATTAATTTCATACTTTCAGAAAAAATTCATTAAATAAAATTAATAAAAATTGACAAAAACTGCAAATTAAACAATATTTTTTAATAAGTTTGAATTTATGTTCAAAAAATAGTAATTTTGTTATGGCAAGGAATCGGCGAAAATGTAAAAAAATGGGTGTTATGTCGGCCCCCTGGCCATCGAACATAAAATAGTTGAGAGAATAGTCGTAATATAGCTATTTTTAATTGGAGACTAAATCAATCTAAATAAAATCAAGTTTTGATGATGATTGAAGTCTGACGTAACAACATAAAGGAATCAATAGAAGGTGGACCAGACACTCGAATAACTTCCAAGAAATTAAATAATAGATTATTAATTAAGAGTTCAGAGTTGGCAGCCACCCATACAATAAACCAACCATCCACTCAACTGCGGGAAACACAACTTCAACACGATTTTTAATACCGAACAACGCTCAACAAGAGACAGTTTGACATTTCTATTGTCAACAAACGCGCGCACAAAACCGGGAATACTTTTTGTACTTGCTTAATTAGACATGAAATCATACTAATCTCAACAACAACAATATGCATTCATATATCAATTATTGTTGGAACAATGGTACAGCAACAAATATACCAGCCAGCAAGGATTTGCCAGGAAGAAAGGGTTGTGCCTAATGTGCAGCCAACGTGCAAAAAAGCAGGCATTAAACACATAAGGCGCACGTCATTGTCATTGTCATTGTCATTGTTGTTGTTGTAGGTGTTAATTCAATTTATTGTTAGACTAAAGAAATTTTTTTTTTGCTCATTCAAAACCAAACGATCTCAAAATTAAGGATCAGATGCAGATCGAGAACTGCAGACACACAAATATTTAAGCTTGGGGATGGGCGGAGGAGGGTCATAGTAATGCCATTCGTTGCATTTACACCTACACAATTGCTGCAATCGAATTCAAAAACAATTGACTTAATTAAGGTATAAAACAACGTTACAGTAGTCTACGCTGCGAGTATCAACGTCAGACAACGTTTGTTGAGAGCAACACCAGACCTCATCCAGTGGCAGCAACAGAGGCGGATGCAACTTAATTTCAAGCCAAAACCACTAAAATTAAAGTGATACCCCGACAATTTGAATGCGTTTGCCCGAGATGCTAAATGCAACACTTAGCCAGCCAGCTAGACGGACAATCAGCCAGCAGTCGATGATGCACCGTGAGCTGCAACGTGTGTCTGTCTAGCTTCAATTGCAATTGAAATAGATTTCCATGTGGTCTCGCCATCTGTTCATTTGTCCATTAGGCATCAGTAAACTGAATTAAGTGTCGCTGATGGCATTATGTACCAACCAGCCAGAAATTTCAGCGGCTTTGCATCCATCGCACGTGGATCGCTTTGCGCGCGAGTATTTTTTGGGTGTAAATCTCAGTCATTATTTCTAATTCGCGATGATTTTCGCGAATGCACAATCAACACGCAAAGTGTGAGTAGTTGAGGCAAAATGCATGGCGATTGTGAAGCAGTCAAAGTGCAAGTCTTAGTAGTTGTTTGCTTTATTTAGCAACGTAAGGGTTAAATCAAATTTAACAAAATAATTGAATTAAATTGAATAAAATTGAGCCTAGTTCTATGTTTACGCGATCACTTATCAAAACAATACGGTAATGAACACACTTGAAGAACAAAAACACAACAAAACAAAACAAAACAGACAACAAATAAAAATAAATAAATCATCACAAAATATCAGTTGAGCTCCATTAAAGTCGTAGAAGATGCTCGATTTATGCTGGCGCTACTGCTTGAGAAACCCCTATTTGAGTCGCACCGTGAAACGCCGTGCGAATAAACCAGCAATTATAACACTGCGTACCGCTTTACTCACTGAAGAATCATTCCATTCCGAAAGCTACAGCTTGCGAAGTCGACAAGGCAATCGTCAATCTTCGTCTTTATTAGATTATAAAAAAAAAACACAGCGATCCAATTTATTTCGGTGGACAATGAAAAGAGATTGCGTCTTGTGCGTATGGACACTTAAGTTTAATGCGACCTAATGAGATTAAAGCGACTCTTCAACGACAACGCATACGAATTCGACAACAAAGCAGCAAGTAGCAAGAAGCGGACGAATGACTCGTGGCGTTCATTTCGTCTTCACTTACTCAATTGAAAAATTAGGCCATCGTGGAGGCACACAATATTTTTGCAGGATCGTGTAAAGAGCATATGTTCAACTTTTGTCAGAGAAAATAAGAGTAGTAATAGCACATTTAGGGTATTCATGCAAATGGAAAAAACACCATTATAAATAACGGGAAAACTTATTACCACAAATTTATTGCAAACATTATTAAAGGAAAGTGGTGCTTTTTATCTAATCAGAAGGTAAATAAACATATTTTTAATTTCTTTTGGAATATAAAAGGTTGCCTATTTTCGTTTAACTTGCTATGGTTTTAGGGGACGCTCATGCAACCTGTCTGATAAAAATAACTAATTGTCCATTATATTAACTTGCCGCTTTGCATGAATACCCTTATTATTTTCCCCATGCCTGCAAGTGTCTAAGAACTTAATCATGCCGCAGTCTGTCAAACTTCGCTCCACAGTCATGTAACTCCAAAAGGAGTGTCGCTCCGAATGGCTGTCCATCTGCATCAGGCAGCAATTCGATTTGCATGCAAACAAATTGTTTAATTGATAAATATGCAGTATGACAACAACGGCAATAACAACAACAAAAACAACAACAGTTGTCAATTGCATTAATTTATGCGCACATCGCATTCAAACGAAATGCAATTCAACTTGATTAATTTGAATTAAGTAAATTAAAATGAAGCACAAGTCCATCAGTAGCACCAGCATCAGCAACAACGTCATTTATTATGTTCGGCTGGACAAAGTCATGCAGATTTTTATGAATTATTTAAAAACAAGTCCTTTAAAAATATAATAATAATTTTTCAATTTATTCACCAATTTCAACAAATTATGAAATTTTAATGAGCAGATGTCCACCAAGTGACACCTTTAAAATAATATTAAATTTAAACTTTTATTGATGAAATTTTTCTTCCTTATTTTTCACAACATTCTGAACTATCAAATTTATGTGTGTGTGCATGTCAATAAACACCCTGTAGGAAAATCAACTAATTTTAAAGTAGTTGAAAAAGTAGTTTTTTGTCAACCACAACTAGTTGAAATTCTGACTTTTTTCCATAGAACGAACTAACATATTTTGTATGGTGATGTCCGCTAAATAAGTCAATTGACTTTCGTCTGCATATATTTTCAACTACTTGTTAAATTAGTTAAATTGAAATTATTTTTTAACTACTTTAAAATAACCAATTGAAAACTATTACTGATGGCCTAAAGTTAGTTAATAATATTTGATGAAATAACATGGTTAAATATATATAAATTTGTAATCTAATAAAAATTTGCAATTAAAACATGTCAAAATCGGAGTAGTTGCCGCCTTAATATAATTCAAAGTAGTTTATCAACCACTTGTTTTTGAGTAGTATTTCAATTACTTCATATATAATGCAATAAAAACTATTTAGAATTGAAGTGTATGCCGCCTTAATATAATTCAAAGTAGTTCATATACTGGTTTATTTTAAACTAGTTTTTTAATTAGTTGTTTTTAAAAAACTAAAAGTTAGTTTGTTCCTATAGGGCAATTACAGCTAAAGGGTGACGACGATACAGGTATAATAAGAGTATCCGACCGAATATTCGGTTTCGACATACTACGAAAAACTACTGAAAAAATTTAATTAATATTAATTTTATATTACATTTTAAAGTGAAAACCATTTAAGGCGCCTTAAACACTTTTTGTAGGGGTAAAAGTTATAAATTCGCGTCAGCACTGCACTCAGACAAAAGCATTCAAAAATCATAGAAAATTTACTAAATTTTAAAGAAAATTTTACTTGCTTAAGCACCAAAGAAATTTTTTCTTATATTAAAGTAAATTTTTTCTTTAAAAGAAACAATTAAAATATTTTTTAAACAAATAGGAGTTTTTAAGCAACAAAAAATACTCGTATTTTTAAAAATTGAAGAAATTAAAAAATTTCAATCAAACTAGTGGTATTGTGTTTCAGTAAATTTGATATTTGTGTAAAGCGGGAATTGAACCTGGGACGTTTGCGTTTCTGTCTGCCGATTTTCCTACGCACCAGCATAGCTTTTAACAAACTGTGTCGTAATTTACTTAAAATAAACTGTGTCAGCTGAGCTTTTGTTTTAAAATTCAATAACATGCGAATACACAGGCAAAAAAAATTATTTTGCGACCACGCACACCATCGACGAGTAGTGTTTTTTTGTTTTATTAAAATAAAAAATATTAAAAAAAAAAAACAGGGGAACAAATAAAAATCAAATTCTTGCCACCCATAGGTTCAGCAATATCGATAGTCTGACGTTCTATGATGTAAGCTATAAAAAAGTCCTGTCGACAAGCAAGCAATGAATCTTACTAAAAAAATATATTTTATTTTTAGTTAAAATTCCTAGTTTTTTCAGACAAAGGTCATTATTTTTGTTTTAAATATAAACTTATTAGTATTAGTAAGTACGGATATTTTTAAATTACAAAACAAAAACTGGTAATTTTTAATTTTAAAATTGATTTTTTTTTCTGAGTGTAGGTATTTTCTCTGATTCGTAAAACATACTTTTTAAAGAAAATTTGATTTTTAAACTAAAATACTTAGTTTCTTAAGACAAAGGTAAATATTTTTGTTTTAAATATAAATTTAATTTTAAGTAAGGGAATTTTAAATTTTCAAAACATTTGATTTTTTTTTTCTGAGTGTGTTAACGTCACGTAACACGTAACACGTCACGTAAAACACGATAAGATGGGTGTATTTAACATTTATATACGACTAACAGGCCACAGTGATCCGCGGCTTCGCCAGGGACGTTTTTTTTTATCAATAAAGCGCGTTAACACGTTTTTGTTACTCTTTGAATAAGTGTGAAGCGAGAAACGAAAAATCCTAAACACGCTAAAGGTGTTCAGTCAATCGCTTTGGCTGAGGTCAGACGATGATTGTTTGAACGGCGTTCGATATGCTTTGTTGTTGCTTTCAATGCAAAACTGTCCAAACTCAGTGAGAGCGAGTACGGATGAACACATTGTAGAGCAATCACACTTTGTTAATTTTTGAACGCTGCACATGACGGCAAACATAGTTCAGGACAGTGCTTCTAGGTGGCAAAATAACGAATATGCTGGCATTTAGTAGGCTTTTAGTGACAACCTATGTTCGCCGTTTCTGTGTATATATTTGCATGATCTCACAAAAAGGTGATAGTGACAGTTCTCTTGACAATAAAAGGTTGTCAAAAATGGTACAAAGTAGAAAATGAAAAAATTAAAAAAAAATAAATAAAATTTAAAATATACAGGCAACTGACAACATGTAATAGCCATTTTGTGAAGCCAGCTGTCACTACTATCATAGTGGGATTATTATAAGGTGTTCTCATCCCATGAAATTGTTCAATATGTATTTTGACATGCTGCCTTATTTTGATAAGTTTCATACATGGTTTGATGATTCTATGATTCTATGAAAATGTCAAAATAAAGCAGCCTATTTTTTCTGATTTTCCGGATGAGAACACTTTATATTTATTCCACCATGACTGCTACCTTATTGATTATATTATGCATGAGCTCACTAGTATCTTCCAAGCACAATTAGTCACGTAAGAGGAATTTTACGAAATAGTACAAAAAAAAAAGGGAGGAGAAAAAGTAATGGAATATATGAAGTGTCAAAAATTGAACGCCAATCAATTCGCTGCCATCTGACCAACAAGCAATAAAAATGTGAAAGAGAGTAAAAATAATTCATTGAATGCCGTTCAAACGATCATCGTCTGACCTCAGAATTCGCGTTCAGAAATGAACAAATTTTAATCGATCTGTAATATGTTTATCCACTCTCGCTCTCACTGTTTTTTAGCAGTTTCTACTGACAACAACAACAAAAACTTTTGAATGCTGATTACCGTGTGATATCAGCTCTTAAGACAAATGCATGTCAAATGAAATAAAACCCTTTTTTCTTTTGTTTTGTTTTGTTCTGTTTGGTTTTGTTTTGCAGCTCAGCATTGCATTTATATGTATGTAGGTGTTCATACACCAGTCAAATGATTGAATCAATCAAAATTTGTTGTTGCTTTCCTATGTAAAAAAGAAAAATGCTCTTTATCTCAGAGCGAAAATGAACTCCAAAATCTTCTCTCGTCAGTCAAAATTTTGATTGAGCTCCAGACCTGCATCAATCAGTCAAAGGGTTGCATTATTTTACTTGTCTGCTTTTTAGTAGGCAATTATATCAAGAAAAGTAGTTAACTGGAAACAAAGGTAGTTTTTTGGAGTGAAAAAGAGGTGTAGTTTCTTTAGTTCCTGCCATAATTTCATTAATTCTTTTGTTTTTTTATGACTTGCATGCGATGGTCATTCAAATAGGTATAATTTCCGGCGTATTGATTTCCTAATGTGATCAGTTTTAATCCTAAAAGATCAACTATATTTCCGCTATTGTTTCCCATTTTGTAAAATTGTTATGCACACAAAACAACTGAATAAAAGAAACACCCAAATAAAGTAGTGCACACAGCACGATATGAATTCACAAAATAGTAGGTAGCAGAAAAGTAACAAATGCCTGCGTCGGAGCTTCAATCAAAAAATCGTGTGTGAGCAAGCGTCAATCAATATTTTCAGAGAGAGTTAAAGAGAGTAAAAAATCGCGATATACTTCAATCATTTGACTGATGTATGAACACCTACTATATCTTTTTTTGCCTTGCGCGAGGCTTATCATTTTATGTTGTGCTGTGCTAGCTGAGCAGAAAAAGAGAATGGAGAGAATAACATGAATTTTCTTGAAATTTGAGTTTGTGTTTGCAACTCACTAATGTCCTAAGTTAAGTTAAGTAGTCAAACTACATCGGAAAAAAATGAGTTCACCCAAAGGTTGCATCAAGAGCTATTTTTCGCTGCAAACTGGTTTTTTAAGTTTTAATATTAATTTAATCTTATTTCAGCCGACTTTACTAAAGAAATGTTTTCTATTGTTAAAATAAAAGGTTAAAATAAAGCCGATTACTGCTTAATACATTTCAAAAGGTTTAATTTGAAGTTAAATAGTTTTTAAAGAACATTTTTTTACAGTCAAATGTGTTGTTATGAAATCGCATTCATTTCATTTTACTAATGTCTAGGGGGGCAGCAGCCCCTTTGTCCCCACCTCGTTGCGCCTCTGCTTAGGCGAATAGGAATACACCTGCTAACAATTGTACTATAAAAAAAATGAATTAGCCATTTTAGTCAGGGACCACAACTGTTAGAAATTTGACTAGAAAAATCATTAAATAAGATTGTTACTTCAACTTATATTTTGCTGCTTACTTATTACAGTTAATTTTTAACTTTTATTTTTTTCTCGCAAAATAAAACTTATTTTTGTGTTGAGAGTCAGACGATGAGGACGATGAAGATGATGATCTTCACAAAGCATATTTGAAGATGGAAAAATATGCTCCAAGTCAATTAATGTGGAAAAAAAGACATTTTTGAATATTGGAAACGTAAAAGATTAACAAATCCTTTTTTGTTCCAACAAGCACAAGTCGAGCATTGTTTTCCTATTGTAACTCAAGTCAATGTTGAAAGGCCATTTTCTGCACTGAAGTTACAACAGTTTTAAATGCACTGAAGTTAGCTGTAATCTGCAGAAAATTTAGAACATCGTATCGTTTGTTGAAACAAAGTGAGGAAAAAAAATAAAACTTAAACTGTTATATGTAAGAGAAAAAATATAACTCAAATATAAGTTTTATTTTGTGAAGACAAGAATAAAAGTTAAAAAATAATTTTTATTTCTAAGGGAAAAAATAAAATTCAGAAATAAGTTCCATTTTGTGAGGAAAACAGTAAAGTGTTAAAAAAATAACAATTTTTTTGTAAGAGGTAAAATATAACCCAAAAATCACTTTAACTTTGTGAGGAAAAAAATAAAACTTAAAAAATATTTGTTATTTACCGTATGAGGAAAAAATAAAACTCTAAAATTAGTTTTATTTGGTGAGGTAAAAAATAAAACATTAAAATATAACACTCTTTACATTTTTGTACAGTGAAAAACTAAACAATAATTTCGGTATATTTAGTTCTTTTGTACAGTGATTTTTACATAATGATTTTTTTTCCCTTACAATTTTAAAAATAACTATTATTTTCGGTAACTGATTTTAACCCTTGTAAAGATAAGCCAAGTTGGAGTCAACGTCACAATGGCGTGTGTTGTTGCACCATTCTGATGATTTTATTGCAACAACATCTAATATTGCAAAATGTGTGATTTTCGTAGTTTGAGCAACAAATTGCATTAGTTTCACTACGCACACTTAGCACGCGTGAAATAGTCATCCTACGCTTGTTAAATGAACTCAGATTTTACCGGATCCAGCGAACTAGGCCGCCTAAATAAGACCTCTCTCTATATTGTATGTAGACCGCAGCCAGTTGCGCTTTTCTAAATTGAATTTCGTCCACTCTGAACGTTCTCGGTCGCAGACTTTCAATTGGATGATTGCATTTGGACGACTGCGATTAGAATGCCTGTCAACAAGTCGCATCGTCCGCCCGACGAAATAACACTCTGATATGTTAAGCGCGCGCCTTCACGCGCCTCGATGCGATTCTCAGGCCTTGTTTTTGCACTAAAAAATATATATAATAGCTTACATTTTTTAACTCTATACTTTGTGTGCAACATACACCTTTTAGAGTTTATGAAAATTGACATTTAATTTAAGCACAGCCATACTTGGTCTCGAAACATTGCATTCTATACAAAAATTCTGCAAAAACTCACCGACACACCGACACTGTCGCACTTAAACACAATTAATTAAAAAAGGTTTCCCAAAAATTGCTCTTTGCAGCAGATGTTGACATTTCCATTTGGCAAATGAGTTTTACGTAAGCGAAACACCGAATTCGCACCGTCGAAAATAGAAACAATTATGCAAAATTACAAAAAATGATGCGCTGTTCTAATGGAATCCAATTTGCATCCAGTAAGCAGCACCAGGTGAGCGCCCAAACGAGGCGGCATTTTGCGGAAGTTTTGAGTGGATTTAATTTCCGTGTGATGAAAATTTATTGGTCCCCACAGTTGCTGAGGTCATCGTCTGTGGCGACGCAGGTGTATCGCACAAGTTTGCGGGTGGCGTCTCTGTGGCGTGTGTCTGTAATAAATTTTACAAATGGTGCAGCTGATGTTGGAATATTTAATGTTGCTTAAATAATAATTCAAATAAATTAAAATTTAAAATAGCAAAACAAAGTTAAATTTATTCAATTCGTTGTCACTACGCATTGGGCAGGATTTTATGTTACTTTTGTTACTTACTTTATGCAAAAAGCTCTTACTAGAAGAAGAGTAAAATAGAATAATAAAAATATGGTGTTAACATACACAATTTCTGTGAAGTACAAAAGTATACGTTTTAGAAGAGCATTTACAACGACCGTAGCCAAGAGGGATCTTAGGGGCTCAACCCTCCTCCCACTATAGGGCCAGAAAGTATGAAAAAAATAATACAAATGAAACTATTTAATAGTCAAAAAGTGACCCTTTGTTAAGAAAAACTTAGAAAATTATGAAAATTTACTTGAAGATGCTAAAGTCACGATCATTATATTTCAATTTAAATGTAAGAAGTTTGGAAATGTAAAAAGAAACATTTTCAATTATAAATTTCTTGTATATCAGGTCTTTCGATACCTGATATACAAAAAAATAAATTTTTGAAATTATAACTTTAACGAATATAATTTTTATAAATTGCAGAAAATTAAGCTGTCATTCCTTATGCAATTTCTAAGCTTATTGGAATCAAAACCTTGGAATAGTTAGAGCTCGATATGTAGAGATATTTTTTAAGCCTTATATTCTAATGCGTTGTTCAAGCACCCAACTATTTCAAAAAAGTCTACTTTTTTTTGTATTAAGGCAAAATTTTAGAAAAAGTGCTACAATTTCCTAAAACAAGTCTAAAAATGCTAAGTATGTAAAATTAATCTTTTCATAACGATATTAATGAATAAGAGCATGTTTTTAAATCCGATGTTGTATGGGAGGTGCCATGCTCCACTGTCCAAAAGTGTTTATTTATATCCATAGACACAACTAGGATGAAACTCTTCTTAATGCTGAATACTGCATAGAAATTTTCATCCAAGGATTACGAAGTTTGTCGGGTAAAGACAAAAGAATCAAAATTTGTATTCCAATCAAAAAAAAAAAAGTTATGTTATTTATGATTTTGTTTCCTTTTGTGGAATCCAACACAACATGCTTAACCCAATATTTCTTCCCAACATACCCGCCTCCTATTTGCCACCATTTTCGGGGTTCCCTTCGTCATTCGTATACTCGTACAAAAAAAAAAATCTTTAAAAAAATAATAACTGCCATAGAAATTTGCCATTGCATACAATCAGTTTCAGATAAGAGTTCGTAGGATTTTCCGTCATTTAACAGCCTCCGAATATCTGGTGCGACAGACATTCTTAGGAAATGGTTATTACGTTTATAAGAAAATTTAAAAAAAAAATTGTTTAAAAATATTTCGCCTTCTTTTATTTTTGTTGCAGATAATTTTGAGAAAAGCGCTGCAACATGATAAAAATCAGTCCCTTGATTATCTTATCTTTTTATCTACTTCTGCCCAGTGGTTGAGTATTCGGCCAGTCACTTTCGAATTCTTTCTAGGTGAACCCGAAAATGATATCAACTTGCAGCCTAGTACATATAAAGGGTGGTTTAATTTTAAGGGCCGATGTTGAATGTAAACCACACCTAAACGCCAAGTTTTTTTCTGCATTTCATTTGACATTTCTCAATTTCAGACAAACTCAATTTGAACTATGGAAAGATACACAATCGAGCAAAGCGTTAAAGTTATTCAGGCATATTATGAAAATGACCGTTCAAATCAAAATGCATATCGTGCGTGCACTTCGTCTTTTTTTGGTCAATTTAATTGTCCAAATGTGCGTACAATCGGAAAAATCGTGCAAAAATTTGAGCAAACCGGGTCTGTAGAAGATGTGAAAACACCAGTGCATGCTCGTACAGCTCGTACTGCAGAAAATATTGCTGCTGTTCGCGATAGTGTGGCTGAAGAGCCGTCCACCTCAACTCGTCGTCGTGCCCAACAATTGCACATCTCACGCTCGTCGTTGATGAACATTATGCATCAACATTGGAAGATATGAATGTGGACGATATATGGTTTCAACAGGACGGTGTCACTTGTCACACAGCTAACGAAACAATGGCTCTATTGCGCGACAAATTCAATGGCCGCGTTATCTGACGTGGGGGCGATGTCAATTGGCCGCCAAGATCGTGTGATTTGACACCGTTGGACTTCTTTCTTTGGGGTTATTTGAAAGAAAAGGTGTACGTCGATAAGCCAGGAACAATTCAAGAGCTAAAGGATGAGATAATTCGGCACATTAACGGCATAGAACCTCACTTATGCCTCAGCGTCATCGAAAATTTGGACCATCGGACCAATATTATCATAATAAAAAAATGACAATAATTTCCTAAATAATTTGTATTTTATTCAAACTCAACATCGGTCCTTTAAATTTACCCACCCTTTTTTAGTTTTAACTTTTTTCAACATAAATTATTTTTGGTTTCGTGAGATTCGGTCATTTACTTGTTCTGTCTAGTCTTACCGCGAAGCAATTCTCTGATTTATTTTTTTGGTTTTTTTCGTTAAATTCGGCAAAAATATTTACAATCGCCTAAAAATTAATTCCCATTAATTCCAACTTCTATTTGACTATTTGACATGTTTTTGATGGCAAATATAGTTTGGCCGCCATCTTCCATTTATACCGCAATCCGTGTGCACGCTAACGTGACTGGTGGCCTTGTGGTCGATTAATCGACTACCTCACCTAAACCAAACCTGAGTAGGTACAAATCTCAAAGTCCCTGTCCCGTTTAATTAGCCCATATGCAGTTCCTGATAGAAGTTTGGTGAATTTCAGACCGGTAGTTTTGGTTTGGGCGGAATTTGATTAATGTAATCAAAATGATATTTTTGAAAAACTCTCATACCATCAAAATATGATGAATATAATGATTCCATTTCTAAGATACACAGTGTATTATCTCAGCTATTTTCTTATGTAATTAAAATAATAATAAATTCTTTAAAGTGTCCATATACTTACTTACTTAGGTGGCGCTTACAATTGTAAGCTGGTTTTGGCCTGTTGTAAGAATTTGCACCAGTCATTTCTATTTTACGCTTGCTGGTGCCAGTGGAAGCTCCAAGTTTCGTCAGGTTGTCCTCTACTTGGTTCTTCCACCGGAGATAGTGTCGTCCTCTTATGCGTTGACCGTCGCTGGGTACCGAATCGAATATTTTCTTCGCTGAAGCGTTGTCTTTCATCCGCTCAACATGACCTAGCCAGCGAATCGGCATACGTCGATGTCGGCGTATAGCTCATCATTTCATCGTATTCGGTACTCGCCATTGACGCGAGAAATTGGATGATCTTTCTTTCGAAAGCTCCCAAAGTCTTTTCATCAGAGCTGCTTTAAGTCCAGGTTTGTGCTGCATATAACAGGACGGGCAAGATTAGTGACTTAAAGAGCGTGACTTTTGTTAGTCGAGAGAAGGCTCTGCTCTCAATTCCCTAATGAGAATACTACTGATATTGTTGTTGGAGCTTACGGTGGATGCCAGGTAGAGAAAATCTGTCACAACCTCGAAGAATGTGTTGTCAACAGTGACGTGGGTGCCAAGACGCTGGGACTGTTTGTTTGTTGACACCAGATACTTCATCTTATCTGTGTTCACTGCAAGACGCATTTGGAGAATGCTCACTGACTTCGTGTGTATTATGGCCTATGATATCAATATCATCAGCATGCCTTAGCAGCGTAACACTATTATAGAATATGGTGCCGCTCTGCCTCAGATCATCAGCTCGAATGATCTCTCCATAATTAGATTAAAAAAGTCGCACGATAAGGAATCACTTTGCCTGTAACCTCGTTTGGTAACAAATGGTGGGAATAGGTCCTTTCGAATTTTAACTGCGCTGCGGGTGTTGCTCAGTGTCATCCTTATATATGGACTTATTTTGCAGGTATACCAAATTCAGACAAGGTGGAGTATAGGTGTTTTCTAATTGGAGTATAGGTCGAAGACGGCTTTGTAATCGACAAAAATATGGTGGGTATCGATTTGTTTCTCTAGGGTCTTTTCCAAGATTTGTCATAGCGTGACTATTTGATCGGTGGTAGATTTTCCAAGTCTGAAATCACTTTGATAAGGCATTCAGCCAGTTGGTTTAAGATAGGTTTCAGTCTTTCACACATTATGCTCGAGAAGCCCTTAAATGCGATATTTAGGAGGGTTATCCCACAGTAGTTGGCACAAATAGTGGGATCGCCTTTCTTGTGAATTGTGCTGAGTACACTGAGGTTCCAATCGTTTGGAATGCATTCTTCCGACCATATTCTGCATAGAAGCTCGTGAATGCGTTTCAACTGAGCTTCGCCTCCGTTCTTAAAAAAAAGCTCAGCGGGTAAACCATTGGCTCCCGCGGCCTTGTTGTTCTTAAGCCGTGTTATGGCTGTCAAGACTTCATTATTGTCGTGCAGCGGAACTTCAAAGCTGTCATCTATAATTGGTGTTTCCGGTATATCGATCTTTTGGCAGGATTATTGTCATCATCGCCAATTTTTCTTGTAATTTTCATTGAAAAGGTTTTTTTACGTGGTGAGCTTCAAGCCTGACGCAAAACCTATTTAAGGCTAGGTCACCCGACGCTCAAATTAGCAGTCAAACTGACGAATGGCAGTTTTCCTTAAAATCGCAAAAAACACGTGAAATTAACTGACAAAGTCGAGCATTGTAAGCAAACTAAAGAACAAACCGCGCTCAAATTTCACTTCAGCATAGAGCCCTTAAGCGGGCTTTTGCAATGATCATTTTCCGGTGCTTTTCTGACAGATACTGTATGGAAAAATTATAAAAATTAGCTTTATTAGCTTAGCTTTAATGATATCATAATAGTTGCTACTTTGTTAAAATGATTGAAAATATCTATACAAAATCTTATAAAAAATTGTGGGTGGAAAAGAAGGGGAGGGGGAATAAGGTTAATTCGGCCTAAAAATTACCCATTTTTACGAATTTTTTGACGCGCTACTGTTAGTGAAAGTAACTTGGTATAATACAGTAACATTTGGAGAATATTTAGTAAAAATTATATTGAAAAATTTCAAGAAATAACAAAATGGTGCCTGTTTTCCGGAAGCACCTCAAAAAAAAGTGGTTTTGCGGTGAACAGCATAGTCCATCAGCTGATCAACTGAAATCAAAAAATTAAATTATTTTAAAAAGCTAATAAGACTTCCGAGGTAACGCGGTCTCGTTTTATTTTTATTTTTTAAAGATTTTTGGCAGCACTTGAAAGTCAAAAAATTTAATTTGGACCAAAAAAACAACATATTTCTTACTGCAAAATGAAAAATAAGCAAATAAAAATAAAAACTACACTGTGGAGTTTGAATTCATTGTACCTCATGAATTTAATGGTTAATGAATTCAGCCGTTTTGGCTGATGAGTGTTCACCGACTTTGAAAACACGACTTGTGAGAAAATCGCTTTAAGGGGGAGGTAAGGTTTGACAACTTTTATTCCATATTTTTTTTATTTTTGTTTCTGAAAGTACAACATCTGAAGAATATTGTATTAAATTTTTAGGTCATTCGGAGCAAAACTAACAAAGTTACAGTACGCTGAATGACAGTACCTCTAACTTAGTTTTGCGCGCCTTTTATGTATAACTACCTACACTGAAGCAAAAACATTACGATCATACAAGCACAGTTACTCTCCACTTCCAGCTGATGTTTTAGACTCTCCGCAATAAAGACAATATATGAAGATTTAAGCAAAGACAGGCTGTTGTAACGTTGTTTGGGTGGTTTCACGCAGAACAACAACGAAAAGTACAACCAACTCATATGGAAAATTAGTCCCAAATCAGTGAGTGGTACCGCAACTGTCGTTAAAATTGCAGCGTATGTAGCAGCATCACTTTTTAACGAAGGCTCTACTGCTTTTCTGACCTTCATGCAAGATTTGGGACTCACTTCAGGACCAAGTGCGCATAAATGGGCGCACGCGACAGGCTCTTTGCGGATCAGCAGAGCGGACGAGCAAGCTGCTCGCGAGACCAAAGAAGGCAGAGTTTTACGTAGACAGGAGCAAAAAGATGCCTTAGATAACGTGGATGATAGTGATGTACTGTATGGACTCGGCATCGATGATGACATGTACGTATTTTATAGGAAAATCCAGTTTTTCTCAAGATATTTTCATTTTTTCAGTCTACAAAACTTTAAATCGATTTTCCCACACAAGTAATTTTTAAAGTGGGTGACGGGCCTACAGAAAAAACTACTGAACCGATCGTTTTGAAATTTTGTACACATATTCTACATGTAAATAGCTCTCTAGTTACGTCGAGTTTTTTAAATTTTTTAATTACTAACAATTTCAAAATAACAAATTGGTTGATTTTTTCGTCAAAACCGTCATTTTGGCTTCAAAATGGTGCCAAAAATTTAAAAATTTAAAAATTAAAAAAAAACTCGACGAGACTGGAGGGGTAAAGTAAGAAACTAAAGAAAGCATATTGATTTTTTGGTATCAGATGATCCAGTGATGCTGTAGGCTGGTCACCGCATAAAAACTTTTTTTTGAGGCGCCTGCGGAGATCTACAATAAATCCGTTATTTCTCTCTATTTTTGAACAAAAATTTTTTTGAATATTCTTCAAATGTCGATTGTATATAATTGTATGTAAAATAAACCTACAGTAATAATTTTTTCTAAAAAAATTCACAAAAAAGGTCTTTTTTAGGCGAAACAAACCTTACCCTACCCTTAAAGCCGCGCAGGTATGCGAAATCGACGTTCGAGGTACACTTACTTAAAAATTCATATCTCCGCTAGTTTTACTCGGATCGACGTCAAATTTGGGCACAATATTCTTGAGATGTTGTGCATTCATATAAAAAATAAAAAAAAAATTGTAAAAAAAAAACGTTAAAAAATCTTACCCTCCCCCTTAATCGATCGGACATGTCGTTGCCCAAATATCTTTCTAGAAGAAAAGCTGTATGCAGAAAAATCGAAATTCGTACTTTTTTTGGGAACTACTTCTTAAAAATAACAATTTTTACAAGAAAACTTTAGTAGTTTTGACTGAGAATTATTGATATGTATCATGAGAATTTTTATGATTTTAAAGCGTCTTTGACATATGACTGAAAAAGGCTACGTATGAGAATATCAAATATGAAACTGAACGCAAAGCATTTAAATTCATTTATCTGCGAGATATTTAATTAAGCACTGCATAAATTAATATCAATTAAGACAAATTAAATTGGAATTTCAAGAAATTCTTTATGTTTTATAGAATCGTTAAACTCAAAACAAAAAGCGAATCAGGAAGACAGGGAGAAAGACTTGTGGGGCGACAACAAAATTGTGACATTTATTATTGTATTCTGCCACTTTTGAATGCAAATAACAGACAAGCGAAGCACCCAAAATGGATTCAATTTTGTCAGCAACTTTGTATTATCACCCAGAGTACACGCATGCGCAATCAAAATCATCGCAACGGATGATTGCAACGCGTTCTTAATTAAATATTATTACAACAATCAGTAATTGTCTCTAATTGAATCGAATAAAAGGTGCAATTGATGAAACAACAAACAACATTAATTCAGAAACTGATTGCTTGCATTGATTTTCTTTGTCATCAACATCTTCGATTTTTATTCTTTTTTTTTTTTTACTTTGCTTCAATGAGCAGCTTCACGCCGCTGCTAGTCACCGCTCTGCTGCAATCAACGGCATTCAATTGAATTTCAATTATTTAAGCTGCGATCGATCGATCGAACGCGTGATTGAAGACATTCATTGGCACTATATTGAAAATCGAATAAATCAAAATTGTTGTAATTTTATTGATTTTACTGACGACATTCTTGCATATCTAATTCTTCATGCTTCAGGCGCAGCATGCAATTTATTTCAATGCCTCAATTTATAAACACAATACTAAAAATTATTTTCTGTTCTGTTTTTACTATATTTTACAGCTCGGTCCTGCTGCCGCGGGAAGAGGTATGTTCTGCTATCAATGTCCACCTGCTCTGCACCCATGTGGGCCCCATCCGCCACGCTTGCCATCGCTGGAATATCCATTTGCAGCTACGCATCCTTGTGAGTGAATTTCAATTAAAACAAAACAAAATAAAATAAAACAAAATAGATATTAATAAAATAACAAAAGTTAGCATATGCCGTGAAAGGACGAAAGGCGGTTGCAAAGGAAGGCTTGCTTGGAAGTGCAACTTAATCGCTACATAAAAATCTCTAATGGAATTAGATAAAAAGCAAAGATAATCTAGGCCACTCGCAGAGTTCACAGTTGTTGCTATTTGTTGTGCGAGTCCTTTAAGGGGTGGGACGCATTAACGAATTATGCTATTAGCAACGCGTACTCGTGCAGCAAAGATATCAAGTTTCTATGTTTCGAATACTGCAAACTGACTGGCGCAGCATTAAGGATTAGGCAGATAGGGATTTCGTTGGAAAACTTTTTAGTTCAGAATCTTTGATTGTCGCTTGTTGTTGCTCTTTCTTGGCTTCGTTACAACTACTACGTTCAGTCATAAAAACAATGTCGTTCATGTGTTCTACTTTTGTTAATTTGACATTGAGTCCGAACACTAATACGCTCATCTCTAACATACCAACTCTGCTCACACTTTATTAAAACTTTTACTAATTGCATCAACAGATAAGTATCTAGATTGTTCAAAGTTGAGTATTTTTTTTTGACTATGTAGCGCAGCTAGAAGTTTTTAGTAGTAGATAATAATATAAAAACAATATGAAATTCAATATTATTGGGCATAGAATTGAATTAGTAGAGTGAAAGCACATCAGAGCCATCTTGCTTGATGGAAAATAGATTTGATGTCCCATGCTTCAAATCGATTGTAGCATTGATTGGTGGTTAAGGCAGCAGCTATATGAAAACAGCAATCGCATAATTATTGAAACTAGTATAGCCTGTGGCCGAAATTCGATCATATTAAAATTAATATTAAAGTCTTCACTTAGTATCATATCACTTTTTTTGAATAAACCATGAAATTTTCGAATAAAAAAAAAATTTTTTTTTCAAATTGACCCATAGAGGTGATCCTTCAAGATTTATTATAAACACACCTAACCTCTAAATGCCATCCTTTTGGGGGTCCCTCTACAAGTACCACAAAAATCGGCAATTAAATTTCATATCTTTCCCGAATTGACCCCAAGGGATGTCAATTTATATGAGCTAGTTCGATTATTTTTTCCCCTTCAAAACTTTTGGGGGTTCCCATACAAAAAACACAAAAACTGTCGATTATAATGAATTTTTCTCTCGAATTGATCTCTAAAGGGGTGATATATATCAGCAGGTCCAATTATTTTTTGCCCTTCAAAATTTCTTCTGAACTCACATACCTCCACCTTTTGCCACCCTTCTGGGAGTGCCCATGCAAGAAGTTCATATTTCACCCGAATTGACCCCTAGCGATGTCAATTATATAAGCTAGGCCTAGTATTTTTTCCGCCTTCAACATTTCTACTGAACACACTTACGCCCTATCTGCCAACCTCTGGGGGTCCCCATACAAAAAACGCAAAAACTGTCGATTATTGTTTATATCTCTCCCGAAATAGCCTCTAGAGCTGTCAAATATATCAGCTGGTCCTACTATTTTTTGCCTTTCAACATTTCTTCTTAACACACATATCCTCTATCTGCCTCTCTTCTGGGGTTTATCATACAAAAAACACAAAAACTGCCAATTATAGGTCATATCTCTTCCGAATTGGCTCCTAAACAGGTCAAATGTATGAGCTGCTCCTGTAGTTTTTGCCCTTACACATTTCCTTTGAACACACCTACCGCCATCTGCCACCCATCTGGGGGTCCCAATACAAAAAACACAAAAGCGTTGCTGTTTTCTGCATGCCTAGTAGCTAAATCATAAATGCAGGCATGTTGATATTGACAGTGGTGACGATATAGCATTGCTGACGTTAACATTGCACACGTTAAACAGTGCTGACGTGAATTCATAACTTTAACACCTCCCAAAAAGTGCTTAACGCGCCTAAAGAAGTTCTCACTTCAAAAAGCAACAACAACAACAATGGCACATATTTCTGCTAGGACTATGTTATGCTGGCGGTCATGGGTACGGCACGGTCACGCATTGTTGTTATTTCAATTTTAATTAAAAATTTGAGAGCGAGAGAGTAAATTTTGCCCACCGCGGTCATCAAATGATTCGACAAAAATATGAAATTACGGGATCAAAAGGTGCTGCGCCGTGGAATTATTCGCAACATTTGTGTTTTTAGCATTAAAATAGTAAACTTTTTGTACGAAATGTATAAAAGCAGTAATGAAACCTGCTTAATAGCATCACTCAAACATGATCAACGATCAAGGCATATTAATCCAGCTACCATAAATTCAACTGACTGAATGGGAGTATAATGTCATCACCCTTAACCCTAGAATCGTAAGACAGTTTTACCCTACGTATACTTTATATGCGGAGCATACGTTAAATTTACGTATTATACGTATGCAGGGTTAAAGTGTCTGAGTCCCTCTTGCATTCTACACTTGAGCGATATATCCATTATAAAAAAAGAAGCAAAAACGAAAAATAGTTTCGGAGAAAGTGAGAGATAAACCGGTAACAAAACCGTTGTCGTGCACAATTTAAATTTTGCGGCATTTTTGACAAATGTTTTGTACCTGCGCATCTTTGCAGTAAATTATCACTTAAACTGATTTCTGAAGGGTAAGTTCATGGTAGAAATCGTCGAGTTCATTCTTTGCTTCTGCAACACGCCACTTACACCAACTGTTTTCACCTGGTGGACAGTTGTCATGTTTCGGCTCTTCATCCCTGGAACATTTGTGATCGAACGTTGCCCACACAGATTTTTTTCATCTCATCGGTCGAATCAGGGTGTCGTCTAATGGCAAGTCCATAGTATAAAGTCAAATCTTTTATTAATTTGCCTGTTAATTTTCCTGCGTCTTTACCTTCAATTCCTTTATGTTGTTTCTTGACTGCGCGCAATCTTGTGCCCATTCGCTTCTGGACGTGACCTATACATTCCTTCTTCTGAACAATAAGGTCGTCGTAAGGGTCACAGTTGAGGAGAGCTTGAAAAGTTTTTGTGTCATCGTCGCCGATGTATGTAGCATATTTCACGAAAAAAAAAAATATATATGCTGTCTACAAACAAGGGAGCTCGGCGTTTAGACTCCCACGTTTCATCCGGCAGCTATAACTTTGAAGTAGTCAAGGAGTTCGTTTACCTTGGCACCGCCATTAATACCAAAAACGAAATCAGCCTGGAGATACAGCGAAGAACAATAATTGCTAATAGGTGCTACTACGGGCTCAGTAAGCAACTAAGTTCCAGAGCCCTCTCTCGATCGACAAAACTAACACTCTACAAGACGCTCGTTCTACCTGTGCTGCTTTATGGCGCTGAGGCATGGGTAGTTTCGCAAACTGACTCAGCCGCTCTGGGGGTGTTCGAGAGAAAAGTTCTTCGGAAAATCTTCGGTCCTGTTCGAGTCGGCGATGACTATCGCATCCGAATGAACCACGAGCTGTATGAGCTCTACGATGACATTGACGTAGTTCGGCGTATAACTGTGCAGCGACTACGCTGGCTGGGTCATGTCCATCGTATGAACGACGAAGCTCCAGCGAAAAAGGTGCTCGAGGCGAGGGTCGCTGGTCAACGACGACGAGGGAGACCATGCCTCCGATGGATGGACCAGGCTGAGGAAGCCCTAACCGCACTTGGTGTATCCGATTGGAGAAGGCGCGCGCAAAGCAGAGGTGCCTGGCGAGAGCTGATGAGGTCGGTTGAAACCCGGACACGGGTTGTTACGACCAACTAAGTAAGTAAGTAAGTAATTTTTTGTCGTTGATTCTCTCATACTTCTTTTGCTCCTTTTCCCACTCTCTTCCTCATGGCGTCAATGTATGAATTAAGAATTTTCATACAAATTAATAACAATTAATTATGTAAAAAACAAATTGAGTTTAGTTCCTTTTTTGTTAATTTTCTTAACTTTTTTACTTTGGTCGAAAATAATATTAAAAAATTAAAGAAATTAAGAATGTTTTCATCTGCTAAAGTCTTAGGAGAGGGGCAACCTTCCCTCTTTTAGCCCATTCACCCGCAGTCGCCCTTGAGTAGAGCAAATTTTACTTAAGGTTTTATTTAACAATGGACAAAAAAGTTTAACGACTCTTATATAAGAAAAACCTTATTCATGTTTCTAGTGTAGACAATTTTTGAAAAAAAATTTATTATATTCTATCTACATACATACACAATATTCATACCAATATTAAATACAGCTTATAAATTTCTCTCTAAAAAAACTTTTTTACAAAAAAAAAACAACCGACTACAAAATCACTACAAAGTAAAAAATAATTTTAAAAATACTTTTCCTTTTAATTTCTTGGTCATATTTGATTATTTAATTAAATATTATTATTATATATGAAATCTCATTATTTGAATTTTTTCTTATTTGTTTTATTATCATAAATATATTAATTTCTTGATGAATACAAAAGCTTTTAAGGTTGGCGCTAACATAATCAGACTTTTAATCAGAAGCGCCAACTTCAAAGCATTTGTCTCTTAAGTTTAAATTAGATGTCACGTGTTTTGAAATTATTATACCCATTCTTGTCACGAGTTTTATTATCCTGGTGTCAATACAATTCGAGATATAGTGTTTTTATAATATTGCCACGCCCCTTTTTTAAATAAGCGCCCACTTTCTTGAGCGTTATTCGCAATAATTGTGCCTACGCCTGTACTTTATTTCAGTACCCCAGCGTCAATATTAACTGAGATAGTGTTTATCTAGTATTGCCACGCCCATTTATCGAATAACGCCTACTTTATTGACCGTAATTTTTAATAATTCTGCCCACCCCTGTGCTACAATAAATTTCAGTGCCCTAGTGTCAATATTATTCGAGATACACTGTTTTTCTTATATTGCCACGCCCAGTAGCCGAATACCACCCACTTTATTGACCGTAATTTGTACTAATAATGCCTACCCCTATACCAAATTGCAGTACCATAGTATCAATAGTATGCTAGATATACTCTTTTTCTAATATTGTCACGCCCATTTGTCAAATAACGCCCATTTTCTTGACCATAATTTGTATTAACTGTGTCTACCCCTACACTAAATTGCAGTACACCAGTGTCAATACTATTCGAGATACTGTGTTTTTATAATATTGCCACGCCCATTTGGCGAATAACTCCCACTTTATTGACTATAATTTGTAATAATAATGCCTACCCCTATACTAAATTGCAGTACTCCAGTCTCAAAATTATTCAAGATACAATGTTTTTCTAATATTGCCACGCCCATTTGTCGAATAACTCCCATTTTCTTGTAATTTGTAATAATTTTGCCTACCACTATACTAAATTGCAGTACCCTAGTGCCAATATTATTCGAGATACAGTAGTATCTAGTATTGCGAGATCTAGTATTGCCACGCCCAGTTCTCGCATACCGCCCACTTTTTTACAGGCACCTCCACGCTTATGATATCTTTCTGTTCCCCAAAAATTATGTCAATCAGGCATATGGTTTAGGAGTTATCGATGTACATACATTTAAAAAAAAAAAAAAACAGAGAAACCGACGAACTTGAGAACCTCCTCCTTTTTGAAGTCAGTTAAAAATAGAATCTCTTAGATGTTGATTGTAATCTATCAGCCAGCAGTTGTAAAAATAACATATTAATTGAAATTTCAATAATTTTTTTTCAACTTAATTATTTTGTCCGTTACGAACGCACTGAGTCCTGCCACTCGACTGCCTCGCCGCCACAGGAACTGAATTGAATTCCATTGCAATCAAATTATACAATTTTGATTGCTACGACAGCATTGCCATGGAGTCGATCGATTGATCGTTCAATTGAATTGCTGCGGGGGAGTGTCGGAATTCATTGACGATTTTTATGCAATTATCGGCAATTCTTTGACGCTTTGCAATGTGAGATAAAATTGGCATTCGTCGAATTGCAATCAGCGTGGAATGCCAGGCAGCATTAAGCATGCAATACAACCGGCAGCAAGCGGTGAAAGTGCGTTACAGTGATTTATCCCTTATTTATTTTAGTTTTTTTTTTTTTGTAGTTGTGACTCTTTGTGCGAAAATCAATCACGGCGACACCTGAAAAACTATTCAGTATTCAATGTGGAGCAAACAAATCGAACTGTTGGCAGAAATGGCGCCGCCAAAGCTGATTTATACGATATTCAATGTAATTATTAGGTGCACAAAATCAAAGCACCCGACATCACGCGGTACAGTATCACGCAAAATATGCAGATTTCGTCAATTGGCAAAGTCGAAGTTGTGGCTCTTAAATTTGTTATGCAAAATTATATACAATTTTTAAGTTGCAAGAATTCTTTTTCAACCTAATGAAAAAATATGTATAATTCCACCAGTTTAACAGCTATATTTGTCAATACAGTTTATTTCGTTTTTACACATTTGCACAATATATTAATACATGCAGGTATTTCAATGTACTTATGCACAAGCACATATGCTGAAATGTGTCCGTCCATATCTATACATGTATGTATGTATAAACGTGAGCTCGCATTTAGTTTCACATTCTTGAGAGGATAATGAGATAATCTCAAGGACTTGTAAACGCATTAGAGCTCGATGCTCCAGCAAGTCGCACACTTTGAAGACTTGTGCACAAACACACACCTACAAATAAGCATTTGGAAGCTAATGTCTGTTGTCCGTTAGAGTGTCTGATACTGCTAGCATCCAAGAAATTCACTTTGCACCAGCTCAAGGTGTCTAAATGTAATTCGCATCCGTAAGATTAAATTGCAGGGAGGTGTGAAAGATTCAATTTGAGAAGATAAACTAACGTTATTTAATATGGAAAACATACAGGCACAGATAGATGTTCTAGCATACCAACGAATAAATTTGTGTGCATTTTGAATAAGTTATCTAACGTGAAATATTTTAGTAGATGATGTAATTTACATTAAGCAGATCTAAGGAAGTATCTGTGAAGGCACGAAGGCAAGTTGAAACGAACATTACAAATGAAGTGTACAATAATGCAATTTATAAATAGTTCTAATCAAATATTAATGATTATTGCTCTAATGCATTTTCGGGCACATAACACTCAAAGCTGCTTCTAGATGTCACTAATTAAGTCTCACCCCCTTAATAGAACCCAGCCACTTGCTCACAGTTATCTCACTTTTGACCCAGACACTACAAATACAACAATAAATTTATTCAAGTACAAGAGTACAATAACAACAGTACCGACAAGTGGCGTCAGGCATATTTAGTGTCATCATCAGATCATCATCACAATCATCATCATCATCAAGAAGTACAACACCAAGTATCAGGGTAGCCAACAAGCAGTTGAGCTACACTTTTCCCTATGGAGACGCAGCTCACGTAAAAGAGATACAAAAATCAAAGAAAACTCATTTGCATCTGAAATTCAATTGGTATGGATTCGAACTGAATCCTGTGCTCGAGATTTGAATGGAATTTAAAATTCCTCAACGGATGTCAACGAGTGAAATCAACACCAAATCCGAAAAGACATTCTGACAAGTAGTAAAAAAGAAGATAAAATCAACAACAACAAAAGAAAAAAAAAAAACAAATTTTAAAATGCCTCGCTTAAGTGTCAAATTCAATTTGTAATTGAGATTAGAGCGAGGGTTATATGTGCACCATAGAAAAGTGAGTGCAAAAAGTTTCAAAAGATAAAATCAGTGAGTTTAAAATGTGTTCTCATAACATTTGATTGAATAAGAAACAGTGTGAGTTGAAAAAGAAGTTCGACGTTTTTTAATAAATTAACTCGGATTGCCAAAACTAATGATTAAAAAGTGGAAAGGTTAACACTTGCATATTGATCGCTATTTACTCCAACGATCATTGGGCTTTTTTAGCTCTTTCAAGAAATAGGCATAAAAACAAGATCTACATAAAAATCTAAGTTGATTTATTGAAAATTAAAAAGTTTTGTATTGCTTTTGATCAAGGAAATCTATTGGGTCTATAACTTAGTTCGTGGGTTTTGCTAAGAGATGGCGTAACTTCCATCGTTCCAATATTCCGAACATGCGTTGGAAAGCTACTGTCATTGTGCGTCTTTTTCAGAATATGTCATTCATTTGAAGCGTAAACAACAATATTTTTTTTTTCACTCAAATATGTCGACTTATTAAGCCTAAAAAAGTGTTTTTGCGGGGAGTTCTTCTTCATTACTTTAATATGAAGAAAACTGCTGCCGAAAGTCATCGTATTTAGGTGGAAGTTTATGGTGAAATGTGCTCTAGCTGAGCGAACGTGCCAAAAGTGGTTTGCACGATTTAAAAGTGGTGATTTTGGCTTACAAGACGAAGAATGTCCGGGTCAGCCAAAAAAGTTTGAAGACGAAGAATTAGAAGCATTACTCTATGTAGATTGTTGCCAAACACAAGAAGAACTTGCGAAATCGCTGGGAGTCAGTCAAGCAAACATTTCAAAACGTTTAAAAGCAGCCGGATACATTTAAAAGCAAGGAAATTGGTTGCCATATGATTTGAAGCCGAGAGATGTGGAAAGACGATTTTGCATGTCCGAAATACTGCTTGAACGCTATAAAAAGAAGTCATTTTTGCATCGGATCGTGATTGGGGATAAAAAATGGATCCATTACGACAACCCGAAACGCAAACATTCATATGTGAAGCTCGGACAAACAGGACCTTCCCAGCCATTGTCAAATATCCATGGTGCCAAGGTAATGCTCTGTATTTGGTGGGTGGGTGCTCTGTATTTGGTGGGTGGGATGCAGCACACCCTCTTATCAGAAGGGTGTGCTGCATTATGAGCTATTAAAGTCGGACCAGACAATCACAGGTGACCTCTATCGAATACAATTGATCCGCTTAAAGAGAGCCAAAGCCGAGAAACGACCGGAATATGCGACCAGACATGAAGCCATAATTTTTCAAAATGACATCGCTCGGCCACATGTTGGAAGACCGGTTAAAAACTATTTGGAAAATATTGGATGGGAAGTTTTGGTTCACCCGCCTTATAGCCCGGACCTTGCCCCGTTCGACTATCATTTATTTCGGTCTATGCAAAACGCTCTCTTCATACGGGATACGCTTCACTTCAGAACAGTGTTTCAGAAATTGGCTTGATCCATTTTTGGCCTCAAAACCAGAGCAGTTATTTTGGCGCGGAATTCATATGTTACCAGGAATATGGGAAAAAGTAGTGGCTAACGATGGGCAATACTTTTAATAATAAACGTTCAAATTTTGAAAAAAAAACCGCACGAATTAAGTTATAGACCCAATATCAAAATGGACCATTCGAGAAAGTTTTTCTATTGTATTACAGAGACAAAAGCATTCAATTTAAACACTTTTAAAACGAGTTTGCCATTTTGAGCTGACAACAATTATAATACGAGCTATAGCCCCATAAGTACTTGAAAGACTGAAGACGAAACGCCACACAATGGGTAATTAGAGGAAATAAATGTAGTTTTCCAAAACATATTAGGAATTAACTGAATGGATTACCATAATTTTTGTTCAGTATTCAATAATTTTGTTATAAAAATTTACGCAAATTCCATTAAACAGATTCCTATGTGGCACTTCTTAGCGGAGCTATGTGGAGCTATGTGGGGCTAACTGGACCGTATGAAACGTATGAATAATACGATTACTAAAAGCTGCCGACAAAAACCCAATGTAAATTACATTCCCCTTGTTTACACTTACAGATCTATTCTGCGCGTTACAGGTAATAGTAATCTTGTTACCGAAATTTGTTACCGGTCTTAGTACTCACTATTCTGTACACTCGGTAACGCTTTCAAAAGCCGTAAGCTCTTTTAAGAACAAATAACACTCTTTCCTTGCATCTGGCTGTTTTGCTTGTTACCACCTAAGGAGATGGTAACAATATTCACTGGTAATGCTTGCTTGTAGAATACCAAAAGGATGTAAATGTTACTAAAAGGTGAGTTTCTTCGGTAATAAGATTAACGTTACCGCGACGGAATCGATCTGTTACTGGTGTTCAGTGTAAGCGTCGCTTCTTGCGATCGTAAAAATTAAGCAGCATGCGATGCGTTTAGTAAAAGGATTAGGAGAGTGTGTGTGAGCATAAAAACATGAATAAGCAGAATAGAAACGTGCACTATATAACTGGGAAAATTAATAATGAAAATGAAGAACTTGAAGTTCTTGTGCGTCGGAAATAATTCCACATATCTAGCTTTAAATTTTTTACTACATGCAAATCTATTTAAAACTATGTTGCAACTAAAGCCAATGTTGACGTCTCACAAATTGCTTGCTTTCGTCTGACCAAAAGTGACTAAAATAAAAAGAAACCTATAAGTTATAAAATAGCGATTTCACCTCAGCTCGTCAAAATAGTATTTGATTCAGATTTCTGGCCAATGGCCGTCTGTGTGAGACCATTCTTGAACAATTCAAAAAACGGGTTACACCCGTCGGTTCAGACAGCGAAATAAATGTTCTGTTCCCGATGAACTCACCAATTAATTGCTCATTTCATAATGCATTTAACAACAACTTTGCAGTATACTATCAGAATCAGAGATAAAGAGATAGGAAACTTCGATTTCGGACTGAGAGAAAGGGATAGCTATGTGTCATAATTGTGTCAAATGCTAACACAAAATGTTCAATACAACCACAAAAAGCACAGAAACTCCCCTCAAATATGGGATATTCAAACTCACCACAAATGTGTAAAAGGTTGATAAACCGCAGAAACTCCCCTCAAGCATGGGATATCCACACTCATATACACAATTCGTGAGTTTTGCGTAAAAAAAAAGTACACAAATTTCTTAGGCTTCATACTAAAATAGTAACCCAAGCCATTTTAGGCAATACGCCGTAGGTCTTTTTCTGTGTGCAAGTAAACAAAAAAAGAAATTTTTAATCTCAATTGCATCTATATTATAAGTTAAAAGCTGCATAATTTTAATTTGAAAATTGTTTGTAATTATTGTTTATTTGCGTGAATTTCAGCATTGAAAACTTGGCAAAATGTAATTTTCTGTATTGGAATGCTTTTATGTATGGGAATGCAGGGTTCGGAATGGTGCGCACCCATTTTTGTATGTTTATTATTTATATTTTTATATTATGCACCCAGTTTTAATGTGTGTTTTTGAATTTTAGTCACTCGAAATAAATAAAAAATTTTTATGTATTTAAACAAAATAAAAAATCATACACACCATCCATTCTCAATTGCAAATTGACCGCCTCTGCCAAGTATAAAGCTGACGAGAACTTTTCAACTAGTAGAAAATACAATACTCAACTCACCACTGTTCTGTGAACGTCTCGAAGCAGTGGGTACCGCAGCTGTCAAACTCATAGAAAATTATTATTTGCAAATTTTGTTATTTGTTTTGCTTCTATTCGTAAAAACCTGGTTTTGACAGGTGCGATACCCAGCACAAAATAGAATTTTAACTACAAACACAACCTTGTCTTATTCTACCATGAGTTTTCTTCTACTAATTCACGAGTCTCAAAGATATTGATTTTTTCCGCTTCTTCGTGAAAACTTTCCCCATGTACATCGTGTAGTTTTAAGCATGGTAGAATAAAAGAAGGTAGATGCAGGTCGGAATGCGATCTCTTTCTCGTAGCCAAATTTGCCAAAATCAATACAAGTCTATTTTTGATTACATTTTTAAAATTAAAGCTTTCTCTTTGCTTTCAGATTTTCTATGAGCTGTCAAATTCATTTTGACAGTTACGGCAGTCTGCCTCGCCGAAATATATCTACCTTTTTTTATTATACCATGGTTTAAACGATCTTTATATCAATCCCGAGAAAGATTTCGTTTTGGGATCTACGCTTTCGTTGAATATTGCTTGGCAGAATTTGGAAAAGATTTTACGAGTTCTTAATACTAATATTGCGTGACCACTTTTACAATTCTATTTATTTAATTTTGCTCTTAGTTCCATGATCTCATAGTAAAACTCTTTAGTTTACAGAAATAAAAATTCAATCCAACAGGAGGAATATATCTTAGTATCAACAAATTTGTCCATTAAGAAATACGATAATTTTTTTATACGACTGCCGCAATTGTTTTATACTTTCGGAAGTGATTTTTTCAACTTTATCTTCTCGGAAATAATCATAACATTTTAAAAAAGCAAAAATTTCCTATATAAATACATTTGTGAGAACCTATTTTTACGCTTATTCTTTCAATGCTTAAGAAGCGGTATCATGATACCAACCCATAACGTGACTTTTGTATACTATGAAATTGTCTCCTTAACAGAGATATTCTATAATCTTTTTGACCCATTAGCACTTTTTCCTGACTTTCTTGTAATCAATTCAAATCCTTTATAAACATAGTTGCACAAAGTTACACATACTCATGAATGTTAAGTAACAAATACATATACAATTGTGTGCACCAACAGCAGCAAAAACAGAAGCAGCAACATGGCTCCCGAGCGCCTGAATTGATTTTTGACAACTCTGCCTCGAAGCTTCGAACTCGATATGGAAATTGAATTAAGCAGCATCTGATGTTGCCCTTCTTCGTTAGGAATCCTCGTAGAATAGAAACACATGCTATATCAGCCTATGTGTTTGTGTGTGTGTGTGAATGTTACTATGTGTGTGTGCGTGTTGGTGCTTACGAGAAAAGCTTAGGAGAAAAGCGGCTGGAAAGAAGAGGCTGTTATAAATCAAAGGAGTTTGAGGTGTACATGGAGTGGGAAGAGCAAATCCTTTAATGATGCTTGCGCCACGATACCAAACGTCTGAAAATTGAATTATCTCCATTATGTGCATCTAACAAGCCAAGTCAAGTCGTTGTCGATGAAGTGAAGAGGATAAAAGTATAGAAAGAATGGGACAGAGTGATGCGAGCGTTGAGCTACTGCGTACTGAGGGTGGTGTAGCGGTGACGATGTTGATGTTGATGTTATTGTTGTTGTTGTTGTTGTTGGTTGTTGATGTCTGTGCTGCTACACTGAATGTCATAATGAACAACACAAACACAAATTGACTAAACTGAAGGATGACTGAAGTGGTTGAACTGAGTGGCTTTACATTGAGTTCTCGATGCGTTATCCTTCTTCCTCATCCTCCAATGCCTTTGCGTTCCATTCGTATTCGTGCTCGTAGCACTGGGAATGGAAATTTATTTGAATCAATTTGCAATAAGGATTATTTAATCTCGTCTCTTGACAAGTGCGGTTGGTTTTACATTTGTTGCTGTTGTTGTTGCTGTTGTTGTTGTTATTATTTAAGTACTGCTGCTGTTGTTGTTGCTTCGATGATCCGCTGATAATGTTGTGGAATTGGTATTTGATGGCACGACAAGAGATGCTTTCAACGGGTGGTTGTTTGATGTGCTTTTTTACTTCCGGCAAAGGTTGTATCTCTTCCTCTTTTTTTGCTCTCTCTTTTTTGCATCAAAGTTTTTTGGTTTTACTCGATCTATTGAGGGTGGATTTTTTTATTTCCTTGAACTTAATTGTGATAATTGCTGGTTGTGTTGCTGGTTAAGTAGACGTCGAGGCGTACTGGACGGAGTTATTTGCATAGCCTGTGATTATAAGGAATTTAATTAGCCATGTACGTGTGTGTTTTGGGACACTCAGTGATGACAAATTGTAATTGAGATTAGGACAACTCTAAACGAATAAAGAAATACCAAACTTTTGCAGCTAAAAAAAAAAACCAATCCAGTTTCTTTTCCAAATTAAATATAAACAGAATAATTTTTTGGCCTTCACAAAAATTACTCCAGTAGTTACGATATGTTCGTTCTGGGGCAGAGGCTCAGAGGCTCAAGCCGATGACGTCATGCCCGGCACTCAAGTATGAACGGATTTCTGCTTGTGCTGGTGGACGGACAGACAAAAAAACCGCAAGTTGTTTTTGCTTTAAGCGTTGATCATGGTCTTATCAGTGTTTGTATGTTTTATGATTTTTTTCATAACCCTAGCATTAGTTATAGCAATGACTCAAATTCTGCTGGCTGACTTTAGCTGAAATGATATGACTTGCTATATGAAAATATATGTATTAATATGGGTTGAAGCAATTTAGATACGGCGATGGTTGAAGGGGGAAATAAATGTTTATAAATTTAATAAAGTTGGTAAGTATTAGGTGGGAGTCTTTGTTTTGAGCTTTTAAAAGTTGGCAAGTTTGATGTATGTCTTTGCTTTAAACTTTTAAATTGACAAGTTTGGGGTATTTCTTTGCTTTAAGCGTTGGTCATAATTTTATACACTACATTATCGGTAGTGGTAGTCAAGCGAGTTCTTATCAGTGTTTGCATGTTTTGTTTTTTCTTAACCCTCGCATTAGTTACAGCAAGACTCAAATTTTGCTGGTCAACTTGCTTTGTGAAAATATATATATTTATTTGGAATGAAGCAATTTAGGTACGGCGAAGGTTGAAGAGGTTAAAGAAATGTTTATAAATTTAATAAAGTCGGTAAGTATTAGGTGCGTGTATTAGATTTGTGTAAGTAGTTTGTATATTAGATGACAACCATTAAAAAACATAGACGTGTATAAATATCTATTCGTCAGTTGGGGGACATAGGGGTCACTTACACCCAACAACTTCTCCGCCTCTGGCTTATATTTTATGTAAATTCAAGAGTCTGCAAAGCTTCGAGATGCAGAAACTTCGAGAACATTTTAGAAGTCGACTTATGTCACTGTATGCCGAAGCGAATGGTGTGAGAGAGAGAGAGAGAGAGAAAGGGAGAGAGAGAAAGGGAGAGAGAGAATTTAATAGTAAGAGAGAGAAAGGGAGATAGCAAATAGCGCGATCCTATACAAAGAATACTTCAGAATCAACCTAACCTAAGCCAATGCCAAGAAGAGTCAGGGAGTTTCTAGAAGCTTCGAGATGCAGAAACGTCGAGAACATTTTAGAAGTCGACTTATGTTATTGTATGCCGATGACGTCACCCATACCCATCCTGGTACGGATTTTAATTTTATTTCATTTCAATTTCAATACTAATTTCAAGGTTAAAGTGATAAGAGCCAAGCTTTATAGTAAGCGCACTCATAACCCGCAAGTTCAAGATAAGGCAGCAATGGACAAGTTCAAACATGTTTTTTGTGTTACTTCTAAAATAAATAAACAATTTTTGCGGTCAAGTGCAAGGGCAAAAAAAAGAAGATAAGAATTTAAAGTTGATATGTCAAAAACTAAGCTAAGCTAACCTAAGCTAATATAAGCTAAGGCTGCGTTTATAGTGAACGCCCATAATCGGCTGCTTTTTTATAATGGTTCTTGTTGTTGTTGTTCTTACTGTTGCTATTGTTGTTCTTACTTATGTTGTTGTTTTTGTTGTTGTTGTTGTTCTTGTTCTTGTTGTTGTTCTTACTGTTGTTGTTGGTGTTGTTCTTACTCTTGTTGTTGTTGTGGTTGTTGTTGTTGATGAGGCTGTTTTACTAATAAAAATAGGCAATCTAAAGTTACTAAATAAATAGCTAAACTTCTTTATTAAAATATTATTTATATTAATTACACCACATTTTGAGCCCAATTTGGTCACATCTGTTGATAACCAAGATAAGCTATGGAAGCTACGTCCAATTACGGACCATCTCAAGTCAAATATGTTGAAGAACTATCACCCAACACAACATTTATCTTACGATGACAATGGACGACACGGTTGCAAGCAGTTTTTTAAAGGTAAACCAATCGGTCAAACGGTTACATGTTAAATTTTGACATATATCAAGGCAAGAACCCACGTTGTACCAATCCATATGATGAACGATTCGGAAAATGTGCAGCACCACTTATAACTATGATCGACGACTTTCAGATGATTTGAAAGGCCTTATTGAATATTTCATTCATATTGAATTATTGTTTGATTGATTATCGATATTGTGATTGATTGATTGATTATCGATCAGTTTTAGCCGGTAGCTGTTGAACAGTACAGACCAGTTTTAGCCGGTAGCTGTTGAACAGTACAGACCATTTTAGCCGGTAGCTGTAGAACAGTACAGACCATTTTAGCTGGTAGATGTAGAACAGTACAGACCATTTTAGCTGGTAGATGTAGAACAGTACAGATCAGTTTTAGCCGGTAGCTGTAGAACAGTACAGATCAGTTTTAGCCGGTAGCTGTAGAACAGTACAGACCAGTTTTAGCAGTTGCTGTTGATCAGTACAGACCAGTTTAGCAGATAACTGCTAAAACTGGTCTGTACTGTTCTACAGCTACCGGCTAAAACTGATCTGTACTGTTCTACATCTACCAGCTAAAATGGTCTGTACTGTTCTACATCTACCAGCTAAAATGGTCTGTACTGTTCTACAGCTACCGGCTAAAATGGTCTGTACTGTTCAACAGCTACCGGCTAAAACTGGTCTGTACTGTTCAACAGCTACCGGCTAAAACTGATCGATAATCAATCAATCAATCACAATATCGATAATCAATCAAACAATAATTCAATATGAATGAAATATTCAATAAGGCCTTTCAAATCATCTGAAAGTCGTCGATCATAGTTATAAGTGGTGCTGCACATTTTCCGAATCGTTCATCATATGGATTGGTACAACGTGGGTTCTTGCCTTGATATATGTCAAAATTTAACATGTAACCGTTTGACCGATTGGTTTACCTTTAAAAAACTGCTTGCAACCGTGTCGTCCATTGTCATCGTAAGATAAATGTTGTGTTGGGTGATAGTTCTTCAACATATTTGACTTGAGATGGTCCGTAATTGGACGTAGCTTCCATAGCTTATCTTGGTTATCAACAGATGTGACCAAATTGGGCTCAAAATGTGGTGTAATTAATATAAATAATATTTTAATAAAGAAGTTTAGCTATTTATTTAGTAACTTTAGATTGCCTATTTTTATTAGTAAAACAGCCTCATCAACAACAACAACCACAACAACAACAAGAGTAAGAACAACACCAACAACAACAGTAAGAACAACAACAAGAACAAGAACAACAACAACAACAAAAACAACAACATAAGTAAGAACAACAATAGCAACAGTAAGAACAACAACAACAAGAACCATTATAAAAAAGCAGCCGATTATGGGCGTTCACTATAAACGCAGCCTTAGCTTATATTAGCTTAGGTTAGCTTAGCTTAGTTTTTGACATATCAACTTTAAATTCTTATCTTCTTTTTTTTGCCCTTGCACTTGACCGCAAAAATTGTTTATTTATTTTAGAAGTAACACAAAAAACATGTTTGAACTTGTCCATTGCTGCCTTATCTTGAACTTGCGGGTTATGAGTGCGCTTACTATAAAGCTTGGCTCTTATCACTTTAACCTTGAAATTAGTATTGAAATTGAAATGAAATAAAATTAAAATCCGTACCAGGATGGGTATGGGTGACGTCATCGGCATACAATAACATAAGTCGACTTCTAAAATGTTCTCGACGTTTCTGCATCTCGAAGCTTCTAGAAACTCCCTGACTCTTCTTGGCATTGGCTTAGGTTAGGTTGATTCTGAAGTATTCTTTGTATAGGATCGCGCTATTTGCTATCTCCCTTTCTCTCTCTTACTATTAAATTCTCTCTCTCCCTTTCTCTCTCTCCCTTTCTCTCTCTCTCTCTCTCTCACACCATTCGCTTCGGCATACAGTGACATAAGTCGACTTCTAAAATGTTCTCGAAGTTTCTGCATCTCGAAGCTTTGCAGACTCTTGAATTTACATAAAATATAAGCCAGAGGCGGAGAAGTTGTTGGGTGTAAGTGACCCCTATGTCCCCCAACTGACGAATAGATATTTATACACGTCTATGTTTTTTAATGGTTGTCATCTAATATACAAACTACTTACACAAATCTAATACACGCACCTAATACTTACCGACTTTATTAAATTTATAAACATTTCTTTAACCTCTTCAACCTTCGCCGTACCTAAATTGCTTCATTCCAAATAAATATATATATTTTCACAAAGCAAGTTGACCAGCAAAATTTGAGTCTTGCTGTAACTAATGCGAGGGTTAAGAAAAAACAAAACATGCAAACACTGATAAGAACTCGCTTGACTACCACTACCGATAATGTAGTGTATAAAATTATGACCAACGCTTAAAGCAAAGAAATACCCCAAACTTGTCAATTTAAAAGTTTAAAGCAAAGACATACATCAAACTTGCCAACTTTTAAAAGCTCAAAACAAAGACTCCCACCTAATACTTACCAACTTTATTAAATTTATAAACATTTATTTCCCCCTTCAACCATCGCCGTATCTAAATTGCTTCAACCCATATTAATACATATATTTTCATATAGCAAGTCATATCATTTCAGCTAAAGTCAGCCAGCAGAATTTGAGTCATTGCTATAACTAATGCTAGGGTTATGAAAAAAATCATAAAACATACAAACACTGATAAGACCATGATCAACGCTTAAAGCAAAAACAACTTGCGGTTTTTTTGTCTGTCCGTCCACCAGCACAAGCAGAAATCCGTTCATACTTGAGTGCCGGGCATGACGTCATCGGCTTGAGCCTCTGAGCCTCTGCCCCAGAACGAACATATCGTAACTACTTACTCCCGCCCAAATGCTCACATAAACCATAACCAACAACATTCCTGCATAATCCGATTATTATCATAAAAAGCAAACATTTCCAACTCCACCCATTCCAACTGCTATTTTCAGTTTGTTGTCAGCACATTCACAACGAAGAAAGTCGAGAAATTAAAATTAAATTTTGTAATTTGCTACCTAATTATTTATTTAAGCAAAATTGAAAATTAATTTTCACAGAATACCAGCAAACGGAAGTTCAAACGGAAGGTACATCAACAGAATTTATTACCGGAAACAAACTTTGTGCCCGGTCCAGTAAGGTATTGCGTCAGAGCAGAGGCACAAATGCGAAGCGACCATTGCTGTTGGCTAGAAAAGAGAGGGCAAGGAGAGCACTTTACAGTTTAGTTTTGGAATTTTAGCTTTTTAATAAATTAAATTATGTTGAAACTGGCTGTCGACTGACAAAGATAGGTGTTAAAATCTGGTCCATTGGGGGGACCTTTTATGAGTCGGTTTTTTTCTTTTTCTTTTACAAGGAAGTTACTTGTAGCTCTGTGAACCGGTGTATTTATGCACTTAGCTGCATTTAATACGTGCAACCCCCAGAATGTGAACGTTGACGTTGCTAACCAGGGATTAGTAGCGATTATGTCGCGCACTTTATTTTCTGCCCATCCGAAGTGCTTTAACGCAGACTAACTCTGTCACTCTTTATTTCTTTTCTTCTATCAACAGATACGAGTTACTCCTATCATCCTGCAATACATGATGAAACTTTTGTGCGCCGGAAACAACGTCGCAACCGCACCACATTCACTTTACAACAGGTAAAAAAAAAACCAATAACAATTTCTTAATTTGTTCCGTTCGGCGTCTTTTTTTTTCAATTATTCAATTTGTATTTTTGCTCTTTTTTATCTTCTTCTTTTTGTGCTTATTTCACTAAGTTGGAAGAATTGGAGACTGCCTTTGCCCAGACACATTATCCAGATGTGTTCACACGAGAGGATCTGGCGATGAAAATTAACCTGACGGAAGCTCGTGTGCAGGTAAGATTTACTTATAAGAAAATTGCTTGAAATTTAACAAAAATTTAACTACTTAAAAACCTGGCAAAAATGCTTTTAAAAAACTCAAACATTTTTGCCATCAGTTCAGCTTAGCTTATAACATGCGGTAGTCTACCGCATTCCTCATCCTTGACATCCCAGATGACAACAACAACAACAAAAGCATGATTTGCCTTTCCTCTTTCCACCACCCATTCAGATTTATTAAAACGCTCTGCTCACAAATTTCAAATTCATATCAAATTTCATTTGCTCCTGAGTGTCCCCGTTACGCCTTGTGATCAAAGTCCAACCTTGAACTGGTGCTGCTGCTGCTGCTGTTGCACACTGACGGATTGTTCTCCTCCCTTGAGCCTCATTATTAATGCATATGAACGAATATTTTCATATATTTTTATTTTCAAATTTAACGCAATAACCTCTATAAAATAAGAAAAGTGCTCCGAATTAACATAAATAGGATGGAATCAAATTGGAGAAAAAAAAAAATATCAAAAGAAAAATAAAAGAATATTTGATATATTTACGCAAGGAAATTTCGACTTGCGACAAAACTTCAGTAAAAAAAGGATTAATTTTTTTTTGCTCACGAGCAGACGAAATGAACGTCTTCAGTGGTATTTTATTTTTTTATTTTTTATTGTATTTGAACTGGAACAGAGAACCCTAAAAACAACTTTTCTTCGAATTGAATAAGCTTTTATGAGAGCATATTTTTTAATGTTTTATATTGACGCATTATAAATAATTAAATTCGTACGTAATTTAAATCGAAAAGCAGCGAAAAAATACTACCTCAATAACTAGACAAGAGTGGAAAGAACAAGGAATAAGCAGGTAGCTTATTGAAAGACCCTCCTTTAATACAAAGACAATATATAGAATTTTAAAGCAAATCCTGTTACATTTTTTAAATTTCTTTTACTGTTCATATGGATAATATTAGCAAAAAAAAATTAATTGCAGACAGAAAGAAATTTTCTAAAAAAAAAATCAGCTTCAAAATGAAACATGTCGAAGTCCATTTCGCTGAGCTTTATCAGACTGGGTTTTACAGCTTTTTATTTTGAATTTGTTTAAAGTAATAATTATTAATTAATTAATAATCGAGTCGGATTATTCGACATTTTTGAGTAGAAGAGGCTGGGGCTTGGCTGAACACGGAGCTTAACTGGGCAAGTCAAACCATCTCCGTATCCATGGAGAGTTTCGATTCGCTTAAACACTGTGCAAACATATCGTTACGGGAGAGATATTAGTCAGTAGGTTGTGATCGAATTTAATTTCTCCAGTAATAGAAGTATTCGTTGAAATGTAGGTGGCGTTGTTTTTTCACTTATTTTTTATGTGTTTCTAAATTTTTTGTCGTGCTGTATGAGCTCTACGAAGACATTGACGTAGTTTGGCGTACAACTGTGCAGCGACTACGCTGGCTGGGTCATGTCCATCGTATGGACGACGAAGCTCCAGCGAAGAAGGTGCTCGAGGCGAGGGTCGCTGGTCAACGACGATGAGGGAGACCATGCCTCCGATGGAGCCCTAACCGCACTTGGTGTATCCGATTGGAGAGGCTCGCACAAAGCAGAGGTGCCTGGAGAGAGATGATGAGGTCGGCCGATACCCGGACACGGGTTGTTACGGCCACCTATGTAAGTAAATTTTTCGTCGTGGTAAAATCAGTGAGCTTAACACGGAGTTGAAAAATCAAAAGCATGTTAAAATAATCACAAAAGGGCACAAGAGCGATAGAAAGGGGCTTAGTTAATCTTTTAAGTTCGTTGGTTTCAATTAATGTAGGTACACCGAGAAAAAAGCAATAGTTAAATCACCTAAGTCGGCTTGGGTAAAGAGAATTGTATGGGAATTATAATTTTATGCTTATTCACCTAAGCAATTTATTGTTTAATACATTGCTTTGAAAGCACATACTTCGATATCCTGCCAAAAAAATATTTTTGATTCACCTAAGCTCAAAATAAAAACATACAAATTAAAAAAACACTAGCATGGATGGCTTAAGCATAGTTTTGAGCTATTTTTGAGAGGATAGATTTAATGTTTTTATTGTAATAAAATAAATTTTAAATTTAAAAATAACTTAAAGTAAATAAAATAAAAATAAAAGTAAAGAACTGGCAGTTCTGAACTGCTAAAAACTAAATATAAATTAAAAAATGCCACAATTTATTTTTCATGTATAAACTGGTACGAGCCCGACCTCAGAAAATAAGATGAGTCATCTTTTTTTCAAAAAAACTTCTCACGCCTTCTATGGTTTAATATCAACGAATTGTTGGTGCCAAAGAATGGAATCGTGAAAAGAAGTAAACAAAGAGCGCAACAACAAGTCTTTGCAGAATTAATGTAGTAAATTTTTTGAACCTTTGCTTTGTGCTAAGAAGTATGAAAACATTGCTTTTTAAATTGGAAAGCACACAACTGCAATTCCGCTTTGGTTTTAGCAGAAGGTGTGCTTATAAGATTTTCAAAGTTAATGGACTGCATGAACCATAGAAGATTACTGATGAGTTGGTGTAGCGACCAACGAAACAGCTGTCTATTCTGCTGGTGGTTGTTTTGTAAAGAACATTGTTTTTGTGGCAACCTATTGCTTCATGAAATTACTTGGCATAAAGCTCTAAATGTAATTCTTAAAAATTAATTTTTTTAAGAATTGCTAAAAACTAAATATAAATTAAAAAATGCCACAATTTATTTTTCATGTAAAAAATACATGTTGATATTCATACCAGTAAATTTTATTACATTTCATAAAAAAAAAAAAGAAAAGAAAAAAGAAAAAAAAAATGTCTGTTCCCGCCGTGCGTAATTGAACTTGGAATTTTTGGTGTCAGACCATCGCTCTACCCACTGATCCAAAAAGCCTTGCTACTGGTTGCTGACATAACTGCAGCTATGTTAACAGATGCTGTATTAACAAATATAGTATGTCGCAGTATTCTATTGATAGCCATACAACAGAATGGCTAAAAAATTAAAAAATTTTTTTTAAAGTTTACAGGCTTTTATATAGAGGGCGTTGAAAATTTCATTAAAAAAAAATACATCCAAAACGGTTCGATGGATATCGCCTTTCCCATGTATCTGAAAAAAAAAAATATCAAATGTCATTTTAAAAAACCGACCACTAATTTGGCATTCCCCATACGCATGACCCCCGGAGGGTTTTTTAAAAATTATGGCGAAAGTTACAGTAAAAAATTTAAAAAAAGATATAGACTTTCGCGAAAAATTTAAAAAAAGATTCATTGAAATTGAACCAATAGATTTCGAGTTATCTATCGAACCGTTTAAAAAAAAAAACTAGTTTTGAGAAAATCGCGTTTAAAGCTTTTGTTTTTCGAAATTTTGCATGTATTTTTAAAATGATCGGTTGATAAACTTACTATTATTTAATCTGCAATGTCAGGTATCGTTTTAAAAACATGTATGTATATTCTAGAAACTATGAAGAACATATTAAGCAAACAAAAATAAATTTTTTTTTTTTAAATTAACACGTATATTATACTTTAATATCTTCAGTTGTAATTAATATGGAATCAACCATTCTGCGTAACGAAGGAGTTTCGCTCGATGCGTAGTGTAGTGACTTTTTAATCGGTGGTATCGGTGGGTGTGGGTTGAAATCTCCACGGCAGGCGAAGGTAAAATTTTTAATATTTAATTTTTAATTTAATGGTATTGTTATAATAAACGCAAGCAGCGAAGAGATGCCGAGAAGCCATGAATTTCTAAGAAAGAACGGTGTTAATAAAAGAAAAATTTGTGTATTTCGGTTTCAGTAAAGCAAAGCAAATCACAGAACGAGAGGCGGCTTCAAAAAAAGGAACAGAAAACAAAAAACCAAGACCCGAAAAAAAGTTATATTTTTGAAATTCAATTTTTTTAAAATAATCTATAAATCACCAAATACTTGGTTAATTTATCACCCAAATAAAAATTTGGCAAGTTAACATGTAAAACTGAGGTGTTTTGAAGGAGTGCTTGGAAGGCTGAAAATTGACAGAGCAATCTTATAAATTATACTAGGTTTTTTCAATTTAACATAAGCTTTTTTTTCGGTGTAGTCTTCAACTTGTTAACTTCGAACTTTAAGTTAATGTTTAACATTTTTCTAACATTCTTTTTTTTGAAGACATATATTTCTAACATTACCTAACTTTTTAATAAAATACCTATAAAATATAAGGTTTTTGTATCAATAAGAACTCCATATTCAGTTTTCATAAAAAAATGGATATGTGTGGCTTATTCTTAACTTATTTCGCGTTGTCCGGTTTAGCCACACCACTTTTAGGATTTTCATTTTTGTGGCGTTGAAGCGATATAGCGCCAAAACTCTATATCACACTTGGGGAAAATATGTTTTGTGCCCTAAGAACCTGTACTATCCGTTATAGTCCCAGTCGCCCCAAGTCATATGGGGTTGTTGTAGAAACCAAGAGCTCTTGGAATCAGAATTGAAACCGTCAAATATTTCGGTACTGCGGCCTGCTGGTTATAAAATATTTTTAAACTGCATCTTGTAGTTTGTAGTCTTGAAGCAATCAAAAACCGAATCTTTTGTGACAGAATTCACAAAAAAGTACTAAGTGATACTTCTACAATCAATTTGATTTTTATGAAATTTTTTATAATGTAACCTTTTTCTTTTTCATATTAACAGTAAAACATAACTGTCATGCTGTAGAAAAAATGAAGAAAAAGCTATTCCCAGCCTATAAAATTAATATTTTCAGAAAATTTGAGAAAAATATCCGATTTTTTTCGATTTAAAAATGTAATATTTTGAATGACGGTAACGAGCTTAAAATTTGTTGATGGAAAGGTTATTTTGATGTATTAAAAAATCAGTCAACAAGCTCAAATTGATAAAATCATACTCGATATCAACCCTGAGTCAGCACAGAACTCCGGTGGGAGACTTAAATAAGGATAGAGTCGTTTTGAAATAAATAATATTTACTTTATCATCTGGTTTAAATTTAATAAAATTTTCGAGTTCTGATCAATATAAATTTTTAATATTGCTTGCAAATCCGAATCAATCAATACCAAACACCATTTTGCCACCTCCACTTATATTAAGTGACGGTAGTGGCATACTGCCTGAGGCGTGGCTTGTATGCGTTAGAACCCAGGTTCGAATCCCACCTGGCACAGATAGTTTTTCAATTGAATCAATTTTACTGTTCGGCCGTCACCTCTCTGCAGACAATGGCAAACCTCAGAGAGTAGAAACTGTCATGAAAAGCTTCTTGAGAACATAAAGCCGTTCGGACTTAGCATAAAGATTAAACATAAAGCTTAAAGCATAAGCACACACAACACAATTGATCATAAGAAGCTCGGTCAAAGTCCTTTCAAGGGCTGAAATGGCCATTTCGTTTTTCTTAATTATAGTAAATAATAATTTTTAAGTCATTTTTAATGACATATTCGACAAAGCACTAGTTTTCAATATTCACCCTTGAAAGCTATCGGAGACGGTTTTTAAGGCAGAAAATAAGTATGCGAGTTGAAGCATGATACAATTATATCGCAATATTAAATTATTTTACGGATTTATATGTTAGATTCAAAATGTAATAAAACAATTAAATTTCATTTTAAGATTTGTAAAATTTTACCAAAAATATATTTATTTCATATACTCTTTCGCCATTTCTGTGGTTGGCTTTATTTTCCAACCAATTTTTTTATTCATAATTTAATAAAAAAAAAATAAAAAACTGTTCTATTAACTATGTAATTTCTGTTGAAGAAAAAACAAACAAGTCGAATTTCTCTGAAATGCTAAGCGAACCAAAACTGGCAGATGATGTTCTGGGACTTCGTATCACGTTACAAGACGCGGGCGTCCACCGTAAATTTTATTACTAAAATTATTTCAATTTCTTCCCTTTTTTTTATTCAACTTGAATTATAGAGTAAGGAAAAACATATAATTTGCTATTCCTGAGTTGATTTCTGTGAAAAATGTTCTTTTCATGTCCGCGAAGCAACGAACAACCTTCTAGCGTCAACCTGCTCGTTACAACTTCGTTCATGTTCCGACATGGTATGGAGGGTTGGGGTTGCTTGCACCCTCGTCAAACTCAGACGGAACTCAATGTAATTCGGCATTTACTCTGTTAAACAGAATCCGCTCTACTCCTCCTCTCATCCTAGGTAGAGTGAGTGGGTGAGTTTTGACAGGTCTCGTTCTTGGTCTCGACATGCTTTCGTCTTCGATTTAATTTTATGATTTGTACTCTAAAGTCGTTGGAAATTTTGGCAAAATGTTTTTGCGGTGTGCGGTTTGAGGTTTGACAGGAGTCAAGTACTCATGCTGCCAAGGCAATGTCAAGAAATAAGCACTGCAGATCGAATGAATGTTGAATTGGGCGGATTCTAAAAAATGTACACATTAGCTTGTAATTCAGTTAGAATGACAGCGACACGTGTAGCTCTACGACAACTAGTTATTTGGTATCAAGTGTCAAAATTAATACACCAAATGCAGTAGTTATTTAATAGCGAAGTTGGCGTGAGAACTTTGGTAGGTTAGTGTATTATTTCATACACCATCACAGCACTCTACATCACAGACCCACACTCAAGAACTTTTCGAGTGTTTAGAGCTACCGTGCTACCAGAGCTCAGTGCCACATCTGTGTAGCATAAAGAGCTGCACTGGAAATCCTTCAGGTTCCGTTTGATTAAACTAAAACTCATTTAGTTGAAGGGTAAATAAACACTCTTTCAATTAGCAAGCAAGTTTCCATTGTTCTTCAAGTTGTTGTATTTTGCCACTCGAACAGGAGCAAGCCTCCTGAGAAGATGCTTTATTTATGCAACATCTACTTGGGCATAATTGTTCCGGAAATAGCTGTGTTCAAACACGTAATTGCAAACATTTTTTCATTAGCTCACAAGTGGCCAGGTAAAAGAAGCCAACTTCCACACTGGGTGCGTAAATTGCCATATATATGCCATTAACGTGGCATAAAAGCGGTCCTTGATGAAATAACGTGCATGAGTAGCGAAATGATGATGTTGATGAAAGCTGCTGATTAGGAAAAAGTTGTCACAGACTTTCAACTATGATACTCACAGGCAAGGAAGCTGGTAGGTGGCACAACAAGAATGGCAGGCACATGCTAAGTCAACAGCTAATTGGATAGTTAGATGTGACTGAGTCCAAGGCAACGCAACTGCAAGCTTCTGTTGCAGCTCGTAATGATCATGGCCTCAATGTGCATCACTTGAGCACATTTCGTGTGGATTGTAGTGAAGGAAACGGTGTGATACTCATACCACATCCGGTCATAAATTCTAATAATAGCGTTTATTTGCGCAATAAACAAATTAGAATCGCAAATTAGAAAATATCTTGTCTCGTACGGGATTGTCTGAGCTGAGGCAAGATTGTCTTAGATGTCTCAGTTGTCTCGATGTCGTGTAATTTACAAGATTAAGTAATTCAGATGGAGAAACATCAAGCATAACAAGCTGTCAATGACATGGCACGTGACAAGATGTGCTCCAGAACAGACACTTTATTTCAAACGTCATCTCTTCAAATAGCCATAACTTGTGTGGCGTATCCAAGCAGAGTATCTTTGGGCTGTTTCTAAGCCAATTTTATGTAGAAATATGCTTAAATTGATTTCCATGTGCCTCCACATGTTAAACTAGACTCCAAGGTAGCCCTTAAGGACCATTCTTTAGTCAACAATGAAAACTCGCACAAATTGCAAACTGATGTTAGCAAGTGAAACGTGAAATTGAAAAACTTTTCCATTACATGCCGCCGTTGCAGTTTCGAACTCCTCGAAATTATCGTTCCGATGGCATTGTTTGCTTGGTGCAGCGCAGTGAAAAATTAGTCAAATAATAAATCTAATAGATTGTGATAGCAGGTTGCCGAATGCGTAAATGCGTAAACGCCCCAAATGCCGATGGCCACAGCCGCGAATAGTTGTGAACTCGCAAGTATGCGAACCCTGCCGACTCTGACGTTTAATATTCATGAAACCAATATTAGCGCCCCGGGCCAAAGGGTTGCCACTGTTTGGTAATTGCATTTGGTCGAGTAATCCTTTAATGCTGATGCTAGTTGATGGCTGTGATGCTTAAAGATGCAGAAGCCGCAAGTAGCAGTCTAGCGAAAGGGTGGTGGTACTGGTAATTTGCGCAGGAAGGGTTGCCAAATGCGCTTAAAATCAACACATCTGTTCGTTTATTCCACTTGAGAAGCGTTGAGCTGCAATTCTGAGTAGTTACATGATGTTTATTTTGTTTGTTGTGTAACAACAAAAACGCAACCGCAGGACGTGGCGGCAGGGTGTTTGCGGTGTCTAATGGGGCGCACTTGCTGTAATTGTGGCAAGTACACACACACACACACACTGCGAATGATCGGTGCAACTTCATCAACGGTTGTTGTTTGTCATTCAGCGATATGTAATTGTTTTTTTTACAATGTTGCCATATTGTGTGTGATTTGATACTGTTACAAAAATATTTGTTTGCTTTGGTTTTGTTGCCATTCTTTTGTTTTCCCTGCTATTGATACTCGATTAATTGCAGCATAGGTATGCTTCCTGCTGGGAGTTCCTGAGGGTAGCCTATTATTTGAATGAAATACACAAGTCCTCCCTCTTCTTTTCCGTCGCCATTAATGTCAGAACAATCGTCTCATAAAATGCATTTTAAGTGACCAGGGGTGCCGGAAGCGGAGTGGCAGGGTGCGGTCACCCCCAGTGAAAAATAAGTTACGTATGAAAAATGGATTTTACAATGACAAAATTTTTTACACATTTCAATTATTTCTTTGAATTATTCGGAAAATGTACCCCAAAATGATTCACTTTTCATTTGGAGTACGGTTACAAACAACAAAATATAAAGATGCAATTTGCATTTCTAAATGTGGGCTCCAGGGATTAACCATTGATTTGTGGTTTAAGACAGTATTCTTGTGTAGAATTTTAAACAATTCGAAATTTTTTCATATTCTCGAAGTTCAGACATTCAAGACATTCAATATGCCCTTGAAATGATTTTTGAAAATTCCGATTATATTACGAGTTATAGCCACTTTAAAGAAGCAGCATCAGGCCTGTAGCTACCCAGGTGCTAGAGGGCCTTAGTTTCCCCATGCGTTTGCATTGCCCTAGGCATTTTTTCTAATATATGAAAGGGATGCAAGAAAAAGAAGTGTTAAAAATTAAAGGACAATCAAAGATAACGCATTAAAAAAATTATATGTGTACCTATAGTTTAAACTGCATTAAAAAAAAAAAATTTTTATTTTAAACAACACTTAATCAATTTTTAAATAATTGCACTCTGCGATTTTTCAATGCATTTAGTGCAAAAAAATCAAGACTCTTGTGTTCGAATGCCAGAAACGATAAATTATTCAATTTATCAGTCACCATCAGAGTTCGTAAATACTTATTATTGAGGAGTAAAATATCCCTCACTCATCTCAATACAACTCAACTCAGTGCATTTCGTTTTGTTTCTTTCATTGGAAATGAAAAACAAACGAACGATCATTCGTTAATTTCCGAATGAGCGAGCGAATCGTTTATTTGCATTTCTCTTTCGTTGCTGTGCACAGCATGCGCTTTTGCAGAGCATAAGCCGATATATGAGCTCGCTCTTTTTTCTTCTCCTCACTCAGATTATTTGAAAATGATGCACTCTTTTTAATGCTAGTTATATACAGTGAGAACTGAGTGAGTTTCACTTTATGGGTCGCTGAATCCAAATCTGAGGGGTCTATCTGCCCCCCATTACGAATATTTTTAAGGGGGAGCCAAAACATGTGTTTGACTTACAATTTGACTTACAGTGGACTGTTAAACACGTGTTTCGATGTCCCCCTCTAAAAATGTGCAAAATGGGGGACTGATAGATCCCTCTATTTGTGCGTCTTAGAAATGCTACCCCCCTTAGAAACGGCCAAGAAATGGTTAATTTTTACCTATTTTGCTTCCCCTTCGATATATGGCACTTTTTCCATTTTTTCGAAGATTTTTCGAGGATTTTTTGATATCTTTCGATTTTATGTTGTTTCATATCTCAAAGGAGAGGCAAAATAGGTAAAGTCTAACCATTTTTTGGGGGTTACTATAGGAGGAAGCATTTTTGAGGCACACAAAGAGGGGGTCTATCTGCCCCCCATCTGCAATATTTTTAAGGGGGTATCGAAATATGTGTTTGACTTACAATATGACTTACAGTTAAACACTTGTTTTGATGTCCCCCTAAAAATGTGAAAAATGGCGGGAGCCCTCAATTTGTGTGTCTCAAAAATGCCTGCCGCCTTAGAAACCAACAAAAAATGGTTAATTTTTACCTATATTGCTTCTTATAAATATCAAAATGATATGTATCAAAATACTTATCATTGATGAATTCAAATCATTTTCAGCTCATATAAAGAGCACATCATTTACAGAACTCGAGGTATGAAAACAGTGACGTTGTTCTCACAACGATGAGCGCTCTTTGTACACGAACGAATAACCAATACAAGTATTTGAGGAGTTTATGCGAGAGTGTAGCGTTCAATGAATTGCTCTGAAAAGATTATTCATTGCTTCTGTTTTTATAAATGATAACTCGAAAGAGCGAGAGGAAATTTTGATTGCTCTACGCACTCTGGTAACCATGCTAATACGTTGAGACCCCCATGATTCGTGTCAAGGCCGAAAGTGATAATTCGCATACTGCCGTTCAGGACGGAAAAGTTTCGATTGCTGCAAAAAGGCTATACACCTTTTCCATTCCTAGGCGCACCTTATACAGCTCTGTCCGTACCACAGTCTTGATATTTTTACCTTCCGGCCTTTTTAAATTACTCTCAATTTATTATTCTTAACACGAATTATTTTTTTATTTTTTATTCTTATTATTCTTAAGTACTCTTTGGCAATTTTTAACTCAATTTCATTTGGCAATTCGATGCCCAACTCGGTCAAACGCTGCTGCTTTTCCAAATTCATCTCATCAGCTGTCTCAATAGGAACAGCTGAAACAAAATAAATTGTTTCAGCATTCCTTTCCCCGATTCTAGATTTCAACTTCACGTTCACGAAAGCATTCATAAATATTTTGCGAATTTTCCTTTTACCTGACGTTTTATTTGATTTGTTTGTAATGAATGAGCCAGTGAGCTTGGATTGTTTTGAGTCTTTGCATTGTTTGTAATTCTTTTAATCATTTTTACTGTTTTAGTTCTTGATATTTTTTTTCAAGCACAGATAATATTTTTAATTCGCAAAGCCACTGTTAACTTTGTGAAATCACACACGACAATAAATACGCATTACTTTGAACTTCTAACTAGATCAGGGTTGCACTGGATAAAAATAAAAAGGTATTCGTACTTTTATTTTTACACATCGCACGATTTTTTAAACGTTTATTTAACAAACAATAGTATCATAAATTCACTTAAAATAAAATAAAAATAACTGCATAATATTCCAATATATTATTATTATTTCAATCCTTTTGCTATATGAAAAGTGGATGCAGTACTGCTTTAAGAATATTATTTGCGAATAGTTTGCAATAAAACTAATTTAGCGTGAAAATATGACCTTATGGTATACCTTCTATGAACTTTTTTTATGTCTTGCTGCAGAATAACTGAATCAAATGGTTTTTTTAAGGAGAAAAAAATCGACTAGCATTCTTCTAAATGTTCCACTCATTTTAGACTCAAGCAATCACTATTTAAAATTTTCAAGTGACAACACTGCTACTGACCTTTTAAAAATTAAAAATGAATATGTTGTTAAATTTAGTAAAATTTCTTTGGTCCCCCCACGCAAAACAGAGTAGCTACGACGTTGTGCGGCATCTAATGCATTACGACCGGAACTCAAATCTTTAAACGCGTTTCTTTCGAAACTACCTTTTCCAACACGTTTAACATAATATCTCAAGTTCTAATGGAGTGACTCACTAAAAATTTGGTATGGATCTTTTTTATATATCCCTCTATGCACCGTACTAGAATTACTTAAAAATTTTGTTTTTTATTAATTTTTAAAATATTCAAAACTTTGAAAAAAAGCTAAAAAATTACTTCTTTTTTTTAACAGTTGCCATTTAGTGGACAAACATTTATTTTTCTTTCTCTTTTCCGGTATATTATTACTAATTAAGAATCTTTTTTTAGGTGCCTAGAAGGGTTGAAATCATGTCAATATGGAGGCACTTTTTTTTTAGAACCCTCCACTCTACCATTTTGCAATTTTTTAAACTTTTAATTTTATTTAGTTTTAAATTTTTTTGTGTATTATAATTATTGAAATATTAATAAACATATAATAAAAAAATGGATTTCACTCTAGACTATAAAATTGGCTATGTTCTTTAGTAACAGGTTAGAAAATAAATAGCTTTTATTTTGTTTTTGTGATTGTACACCGAGAAAAAAAGCAATAGTTAAATCGCCTATGTCGGCTTGGGTGGAGAGAATTATATGCGAATTATAAACTTATGCTTATTCACCCAAGCAATTTATTGTTTAATACATTGCTTTGAAAGCACATGCTTCGATACCCTGGAAAAAAAATATTTGATTCACCTAAGCCAAGTTTATAATATATTAACCAATATTGTAGGTTAACCACCGAAAATTCGGCACTTTATCAAAATGGTATGGAAATAATTTATCATCGAAGCCATTTGTCTTTTTATACATAGATTCTTCACGATTTATGATATGAGATTACTGTACGAATAATTATATAAAACAAACCAAGAGAATTTTTTTTGGTTCTACATAAAAGAACTTAAAAACGGTGCAAAAAATTGTGCAATCACCAAAATTCCAAAAATACAAAATTAAAAATAAAACAATAGTATGGATGGTTTAAGCAAAGTTTTGAGCTATTTTCTGCAAAAAAAAAAAAAAAACTCGGAAAAAAGTTTAAACTTTTTATTAAGTAATGTATAAATTACCAAATATTTAGTTAATTTGTCGCCCAAATAAAAATTAGCAGGTAACATGTAAAACTTAGACGTTTTAATAAAGAACTTCTTAGCTCATAAATTATACTAGGTTTTTTGTTAATTTAACATAAGCTTTTTTTCTCGGTGTATTGTCCAGCCGATGGTTAACCGATGGTTAACACAGTGCATTAAAATATTGCAAATATATCTAGTTTGCTTTAACCTAACTGATTTCAAATAAGAAAAATTTTGAAATCGAAAAACGAATATTTTTTTTCCTTTCATATTGATTTAAAATGTTTTGTTTGTGATAACATGCTTTTATTCAACTTATTTTTATATCAATCTTTTTGTAATATTTTATTGATATGTGTTTTTTCATCGTAATGACATTTTTAATATTATAAAAAATGTTTAATTAAAAACAAATTTTTTATTGTGAAAAAAATGTTCTGTCCCCCCAGTTGAAATGAGCTTCCGGCGCATATGTAAGTGATGGGCGTTGTAGTAGCTCGAATACCTCCACAAATGGAGTTTAGCGACAGTCAGCGAGTGGCTACTGTCTGTGGTGTTCAATGCGCAGCTACACAAGACCTACTATCAGCCCACAAATCATCCCCACGCCGTCAAAGGCTACCTTTATTACGTTATTTTACGTTACCTCTTACGTTATTTTGCTCAGGGTGTCCAATGAAGGCTTCTTCATTGTTGCTGCCTTTTTTCCGTATTCTTTCATTCTTTATTCCATTTTGTGGAACAATGAAAGAGTCATGGTGGAAGTGCCTGAAGGCTGGCAATAGAAATTGTTATGGCTGCGGCATGATTGCTTCTTGGCAACCAGCAGGATCTGCTCGAGATGAAGAAACCGAAGCGTCTAATTTGAATTTTGATTAGGAAATTTATTTACTTACTTGAACTTCGAAGGAGTAGGGGAAAAGCAGCGAGCAAAAGAAATCGAATGAAGTGAAGTGCAGCGCCAACACTCAAAGGAACCGGATACAGCTCAGCTCTGGCAGCACTGAGGGCACACAGTAAAAGGGGGGGAGAGAGAGAGCAGCAGTAATCGTTGTGATTGTCTCATTAGCTAAATACAAACACCAAGTTTCAGCATTTCAATGACTTTGGTAACAATGTGGCCCTAACATGCACACGCACACGCACATCTTTCGTTTATTTTGTATGTGTATCACTTTCCTGATAATGACATTGTTTGTTGATTGCCTGCAAGGGTGGAGGCTGGCGGAAGCCTCTTTTTACCATTCCAACTATTTCCACGCGTTGATATCCTATATTTATGAACGAAATTTATTTGCGAACAAATTGAAAATCAGATTCTGTGTATTTGTATCTCTGTGGATCTATCTGCCGATTGTAGCTGGATGTGGATGCTGCTGCTGCTGTTGTGAAGACAATTGCCATTGTTTGCATGTGGAAGTAGCTTTGCCACAGCACAACACAGCATATATAATATCCAATTTGTTGTGAGTTTTGTTGGAGTTTAATTTGTTTTTGATTCCCTCTGCGTTCGTATTTCACAAATTGATAAAGTTTTTGAGGTGGAAAATTAGTTTTATTATTGGCGAAAGCAAAAGTTTTTCAATTTTTCAATTTGCTAAAGGGGTTCATTTTTGCCAGTTAACCTCATGAAGGAGCTGACTAAATATTGTTTAGTAATATTATTTAAATTTGTTTATTTGCAGGTTTGGTTTCAGAATCGGCGTGCGAAATGGCGCAAGGCCGAGAGACTGAAGGACGAGCAACGCAAACGTGAAAACGGAGAGGCGGGCCTTTCCATGGACAAGGTATATATTATAAACGGCCACATGGTGAGGCTGAGTAATTGTTTCTAATGCTCTTTTCAGCTGGATGACAGTCGTGAATCATCGCCTGATATCACGGGCGAAATGGATGATGATGAGCCACGGCGCTCACATAGTCCTGCACCACCATCAAGTCCACGTGGTTTGGACTCTGACAACGAACGCCCGTTATCCTCTACCCACCTTACTACTCAATCAGCTTCACAGTCAGGTGGTTCCATAAGTGCCGGTTCTCCATCGCCTGGTGCCAGAACACCTCAGAACTCCGCCAATAGTCCATCGAATTCCCGCAACACAGACTCACCCATTGAAGTTGGCGGACCCATGTCACTCACATCACGCGCGCCTTCTGGCACAACCCCAACATCAATACTTTCCACAACCTCCTCATTCGGCAATCATATATTTAGCAGCTTCGGTAACGACACGTAAGTTTCACTCACTCTCTATCTCACAGTGACTTAAGCTCTTTTGTTGTCTATTATCCTGTTTGCTGATTATGGCCCAAATCTATTGCACGTGCCAGCAATTCAGAGTCATTAGAGTCAAAGTCGGAAGACAAAAGCTTGTGCGCTTAATGCTTCCGCCGCGCATGCCATTTCCGGTGAATCAACGGCGAACAAAACAACTCATGCTCTAGCCAAATCGGCGTACTAGGCGAGCCAGCCAATTTTGTTTTTGTACACTACATACAGCACGAAATTCCCAAATATTAAAATAAACCATCTTCCGCTACTTCAATGCTGTTCAATAGCCCGTGGAACAGCTAGCAGCTTCCTGGACAGCACAGCAGTGGCTCTTTTGAGATGTTTTGATTCGCCCTTTAATGACATTATCTACAACGTTAACGACTACTTTTAACGAACAAATAAAGTACAGCAACAAAAGCGGTTATGCTATCCCATAATGGTGGCCAATTTCCTTGAAGAAGCCTCTTCATACATATATTAAGGCAGGACCGCCCGTTGTGGGGTCGACGCGTGCGCAGTTGTTACAAAAAGTTGGTTAGTTAGATGAAATGAAATCAACGAATGTTGGCTGATCCTATTATGTCTGGTCAAAATATATACTATAGTGAAGGAGAATTAAGGGGGTAATCGCAATTTTTTTTTTTAATGTCTTAAGCAAACCAAATCACTGATGTTGTAATCAAACTAAGATTTTTATGAAGGCATTTTTTCCCTAAACTTTAAAAAAATTTGCGCAATTGTTTTAGAGTCAATTGCAAAAAATAACTTGTTTATTTCTGCTGTTATTAGAGAAGATTTTGAATCAATACAAAAGACACTTAATGCTTTTTTTGTGACTAGTTCAGCAATTTATTTAAATAATATTAAAACTTTAAGCGAAAATAATTTAAGATATGTAAGCGGTTTATGTTGATAGAAGGTAGGTATAATCAAATAAAAAGTTGAGTTAATTTGAGCAAATATAACAAATCAAGCATATCGTGGTTTTCGCATCATAGTTAAAAGGTTAGAGGTAGTCATAGGTAAATGCTACGCTAATACACCAACCCGAGCGTAATTTACTGTATCAGCGCATTGCGTTAACGCATTTGCGTCATGACATAGTTTGAAATGTAATGATTTCTATATAAAAGAACTTGAATCAGCGTTGTGAGATTATTTATTGGATAGTGCGTTGAGAAATGAAGTAAATTTATTGGGTTGGAAGCGCATTGAACTATGTTATGAAGTAAGTACAGTTAAGAATTACCTAGAAAAAAAAACAACAAATCAAAGCAGTGTAGCAAAATGTTTCATCTAAAGAAGGTTATTATAAGAAAGAAATATTGTAAATCATAAAAAAATCTGATTATGAATGATGCGCAGATTTCAACATCAACAAAAAAATAACAAACCTAAATTTCAAGCATGCAGATAAACTGTACGTTGCTCATTGTTGATTCGAGCAATCAAACAGAGAATTGCATAGCTCTTGAAATTGACCACTTTTGAAATTGAACACCTCTGAATATACGAGGAAACAAGAAAGATCAAATAGTGTTGCCAAATGCTTTGGATATATCGGATTTTTAACAATTTTTTGGCTTGAACAAAATTATCCGATATTTTAATTTTTAAAATGTTACGATTTCAATATCATAATTTATAAAAACTTTCATTATTAGAAAAAAAAATTCCTATACGAGAAAAATGAAACTTCGCAAAATTGAAAATTCGTAGGACTCTAGGTCATTTAGAAATCATGTTTGCTTTGTGCAAAAAGAATTTGGCGAGAACTTGATAAAAACGCGAATAGCTGATTGCAAAAGATACGATTTCAAATTTTTGTTTTTCATGGCAACACTTCAACCAAGAAACAATTAGTATTATTGCGCTATTGCGTTAGTTTTAATAAAGTGAGCGTATTTGCGCCATAACGCAGTTAAGTGCTTCAACTCAATAAAGTAAAGCAGCGCTGTGTTACCCATCTAGTAAGAGGTAGGAAAACCACTCATGATTCACAAAATACGTTCAGTAAATATAAAACTTATATACCCTAAAATTTAAGTAAATAAAAGGATTTCACAATTAATTTTTTGAATGGACTTACACCACTTTCAAAATAAACGGTCCATTTCACTGTAGCAAAAAACTTTAGAATCGAGCTATTTATGATTGAACAACAAGTAAAGACATTGTGCTGTCTTTTTTGGAACAATTAAAAATTTAATGCATTATTTTGCAGTTCTAAATGTTTCTTAATTTTTTTTTTCGTCATACCCAAAAACAAGAAAATCCTTTATTTGCGTAATAACACAGTAGAACACATAAAAATTGCAGACTTCTTCAACGAATTCTGAAAGAAAGAACAAAAAAAAATCCACTATTTAATTTAGAAATTTACTAATATGGGGCTATTTATGAATTACTTAAAATGTTTTTGAAAATTGTTGTAACGTAACGCTCGACCGACCTTCTCTCTCCCTCTCCCCCCATGTCACACTTTGCCACAAATATTCGACCTCCTCCCCCTCCCCCCAAAATGTATTATGTAATACATGAACAGCCCCTATATAGAGTGAAAAAACTTGTATATATATCCGACATCCGCCACATCCCCCCGAAAAGTGTTACGTAATTTGTGAACAGCCCCTATATAGAGTCAAAAAACTTGTTTATAGTTTATGCCTCTGACATAGTTGTTGTGTTTACAGACTTATATATAAATTTTATGGGAACATGTTTTATAAAACATTTTAGTTCTCTAGCGCCTTTTTTTGTGGGCCTTGATTATTTTTCTCCATAGAAGTACGCTGCAGATAAATCGTGTCCAAAGAAACTTAAAGCGAAGTTTTACAAGGAACACTTTTAATCCTAAACATAAAATATTGAACTACTACTTTTATAATATTTTTTTTAATACTTTTTTGAAATGAAAGGAAGATAAAACATTCGGCAAAATACTTCCCATACAATTCTATTGTCGCACACTGGGGCCACACCATATAAGCGGGTGCTCAAAATTCTGTAATCATTTTCTTTCCATCAAACTCGCTTGATCTATACTTTTGCTGTACATTTTTTGCAACTTAACCCATTTAAGACCTTAATTTAACCCATTAGAAACCAGTTTTTTTTAATAATATTTTATTTAATAATATTTTACTTAATAATATTTTATTTTCATACGAATTTTGAACGATTTAACCAGTTGACAGTCTTGTTTAAGCCCCAAAGTGAGCGGAATAACATCAATTAAACATAAAAGTTTATTTTTTAAACTTTCACTTCAATATAAAAGTTTTATTTTAATAAGACTTATTAATGAAAAAGAGGCGAGTTTAGATAATATATAGATAATACGAAATATATTTAATTTTAAATTTAAAGAAGTTCACAAAATCAAGTAATATAATAAACAATGTTATTATTATATGAGGTGTCTAGATTCAAAACTGACCAAGTCCACATATTTCCATTTTGAAAAACCACAAAAAAACTGATACACAAGGACAGAGCATTAAAATTAGTATTAAACAATAAAGTGATGTTTATTATAAAATTGAATAAATAATATAATATTAAATAAAAAAATATGACTACTATTAAAAAAATTTGTAGCCAAATTCCTTATCAATTAAAGGCAGGGACCAAAAAACTGTTATTTTAGAATTTTCAAATGAAAAAAACATAAGCAAAAGTTGCCGATGTACTTTTATGATTGATATGAACGCCTTTAAAATTTTTGACTTTTACAATAAAACTTAAAATTAACTGTTATTTTGTGATTTTTATTATTTCAGACTAAAATAACGTTAACTTTTGACTTTTATTTTATCGACCAAAAACAGTCTTTTGTGACTTTTTTGTGTTTTCGATCCAAAATATCAAACAATTTAATTTTTTTTCAAAGGAGCTTTTTCGACTACAAACTTTATAAAAAAGAAAAACGAAATGGCCATTTCAGCCCTTGAAAGGACTTTGACCGAGCTTCTTATGACCAATTGTGTTGTGTGTGATGTGAAATGTTTGCACACAAATGATCGAGAACTGGACCTACATGTTTTACGCCGACTCCGAATGGCTTATGTTCTCAAGAAGCTTTTCATGGCAGTTTTTACTCTCTGAGGTTTGCCATTGTCTGCAGAGAGGTGACGGCCGAACAGAAAAATTAATTCAATTGAAAAAATTTTCTGTGTCAGATGGAGGATTCGAACCTGGGTTCTTTGGCGTAAGAGTCACACACTCTACCCAATACGCCACGGCCGCCACAAACTATATAGTAGCCACTATTTTCGCCTCTGCTGTTTTGTAGCTCATAATGTGCACGCTAATTAGACGAAAAAAATGGTTTTAATAGTTTCTGAGTCGGTCAAGCGGCCTTTAAAAAAATACAAGCTACCTGATATTTTTGTCCGAAAAAATAAAAGCCACATATTATAAATAACTGTTATTATCGACCGATAAAATAAAAGTCAAAAGTAGCTAGCAGTTCTTTATGCCCGAAAAAGTTAAAAGATAACTGTTACTCTTAATATCTGAATTTTTTAATAAAAACTATAACCGGAACGGTCCCTGATTAAAGGAGTTGTTGCAAAAAAATTATTGGACTTAGCCAGTTTTGAAACTCAACACAGGGACTTAGCCGTTTTTAACCTTTTTTCCTTAGGTGGTCTTCACTATTTTTGAACCACAACAAATGGGTTTTAACATTTTTAAATTCAAATAATTTATTATGGAAAGTAAAAGTTTCAATATTAATAAAAAATAAATTTTTAAAAGTAATGCTTTAATAATACTTTACTAATAGTTGAAAATCAACACTTTTTAATGATTTTTTAATGGCACGAAGGGATATTATTCAGACTCGGAAATTAAAATTTATGAATTTTTTGCTATTTGTTAAGGCTCCAGGTCTTCCATATAAAAAAATTATAAAATATAATAATTTATGGAAAAATTCACAATTTTAAGGATTTTCTAATTTTGTTTTTTAACCAAATAATGGATAAGCTGTTGTAAGAACTAGATCACTTGGACTTAGTCACTTTTGAAACTAAGCATATCGGACTTAACCAACTTTTAACTCCTACGGTTGAAATAACTCTTATTAAGGAAAAATTTAGAAATATGGACCCAAAAACTTGTACACACAGAAAAAAAAAACATTGCAAAATCAACTATTGTAGAACAATAATGATTTTACATGATTCAGCTATGATTTTGTTTCATAGAGCTTTCTAGTAAAATCATTATGATTTTTAGGTAAAAGTTGCAAAAAATTTTCTTGTTGAATCATGAAATCGTGTAAAATCGTTATGATGGTTACGTTGAATCATTATGAAAGCATGTAAAATCATTATGATGGTCCTGCTGAATCATTATGAAAGCATGTAAAATCATTATGATGGCCCTGTTTTGTAGCGTCCTTAATCGCATCGCGTAGAGTAGCGCAAAAATTAAAATAGTTTTAAATGGCTGAAAAAGTGAATTTGAATAAACTTTTATTGCATGTAGATGAAAAAGGTAATGTGGTATATCTGGAGAATAATATGCTTTGTAAAAATGCATTTTGGAAGTTAGCCTTATTTGTAATTTGTACTTACTTTTCAAGTAATACTTCACTTCCGACAAATTAAATTCTCTTAACAGTTCGTTGAGTTGATATTCATCATCTTCATTAATAATAATATTCTACAGGAATACCACATTATCTTCTTCATCTACATCCAATAAAAGTTTGTTCAAATTCACTTTTTTAGCCATTTAAGACAATTTTAGTTCTTGCGCTACTCTACGCGATGCGATTAAGGACGCTACTCTTCACGATGTGATTGTGCAGAGAATTCGCAAGAAACAACGGAACTTCTTTAGCAAGTTTTGTTAAGATGATGCAATATTTAACTGGGTTTCATATTGATTCTACATGAAATCATGTTAATTAAATTGTTAGATGATGCAGTAATGATTATACTGGATTTCATTATGATTATACATGATATGATATTGATTTTCATGTTGCTGTCACCATAAAATATGAAATCATGTAAAATGAAATCAACTATGCATCATAGTGATTTAACATTTCCAAATTTTTCTATGTGTAAATGCCAAAAAAAACTCGATTTTTGTTTGCCATTTTTGAATCTTTTTTGAAGACTCCTCATAACAATTTTGCCTTCCGCGTGAATCGACAAAAAGTTTAAAGTTAAAAAAAAAAATATAAAAAAACGACGCATAAATAAAAAAACCCAATTTTTCGTGCACAAAATTGGACCTTATAAATTAAAAAAAGAGCAAAAAAAAACTATTTTTTAATTGATTTTTTCGGAGCGGAGCGCATTTAATTACTTAAATAAATAAAACAAGATTTGAGTTAGTCGGACGAATACTTTTCAAGTTAGAGTACAAGCCGTTTAAAAATGCGAGAAAAACGCGTTTAAATTTTTTTTTCAAATTTATCAAAAAATTTTTTTTAAACATTCTTAAGATGTTTTTTTTTAAAAAAAAAGAAATAATCGAAAATTTTTCAAAAAATTGAAACTGAGCCTTAAATTGATCATTCGAATTTCTTAGTTGTGAAAAAATAAATATAAAAAATTAATGTGTGTCAAATTTGGGCACGCATATCTCCTAGCAGAAAATTGCGAGAAAGCTGAAAAATTACTTTCAAATGTATTGATAATATAACTGCTCTTTTAATTAAAAAATAAAATAATTTTTTAAAAATTTAATTTTGAGCCCACTTGACCCCAGTGTGCGTCGGTCTGTGAACACAACAACTGTGTGAAAGGAATATATTAAGAAGAATCTTACTCTTTATAAAAGTAAATTGATACATTTAGAACTCAAATTAAATACTGCTCAACAGTAAACTTTTAAAAGGCCGATAGACGTGTATTTTTTTTTCTACAACCAGAATGTGGTGATAAAACTCTGCAATTTTGGAAAAAAATTCACACTGTCGTATAGTGTAATTGTCCCCTTCATAAGACGATGAACATACGTAATTTCAAATCAATTCTCGATTTCAACCCCAAACAATGCAATGATGACAATTATACACAACAACATACACACACACACACACACACAGAGACACCGCACCAGGCACTTGTATTAATAAAATGTCACAGATTGTCGGCCGGGGCTACTTCACTAGCATTTGCTGCGAGGGTGCAACGTGTTGGTTGTTTGTTTGTATTGCTAAATTGAGACAAAACGCGACACTTGCAATAAATTTATTTGCTTAAGCAGCTTAATGACACGCAAACAATTAGCCGATCATTACCAAGGATGCAGGTCCTTAAACATATTCCACTCCAAGCACGTCGACAAGCTACAACAAGATGAAATAATATCTATAGCAAGAGGATAACGAGATGTGGCTCTTAATTTGTAATAATAAGTGATGTAGAGGATACTGACTTGGTTTAAGATAGTCAAGCTTTTGTTATTCTCTTTCCAAAAACTATTGTGTTTTTTTGCCAAGGCAAAGATCAATCAATGACATACAAAGTGATTCATGCTAATTTTGTGTATTTCTGCACCATTTAAGAGCCTTTTCTTGGGCTAAATGGGGCGTAAATAAGGGTGTTTAGAGTTCATTAAAAAAAAAAAAAACAACAAAACTGCACCACATAAAAGAAAAAACAAAACGTATGCTGTGCGAAAGCAACAACAAACAAAATTTGGAATTATTGCCAGTTTGTCGCCCTTTCATCTAACAGCCCAACATGACGCCTCATCAATACGAATGTAAAATTGAAAAGCCGCTAAAAAACGGCACAGCTCAGCGGGTGATAAGCATCGAAGGCATGCAAACAGCATGCAAACAAAACAACATGTCAACGCGTAAACACAAAAGGATACAAGAAATAATCCAGTAGTCATCCTTGGAATTAGGCGTGCCGCGTACAAGTGAGGACACTAGAGAAAAACTAAAAAAAGTAAACAACCGCATGGAACACCCGCTCGCTTGTGTTGGCCTATTGTTGCGTCATGCTGCTGGGGTGCCCGCACGCCTATCGAACATAACAATAATAGCAACATCAACAACAACGACCTATCAGTTGCATTAACAAACACAACAAACAAACTATTAACAGCGTTTCATTTGAATTGGTAATTTTCTTCAGTTATAGACAGTTTTCCGTTTTGGTCAACTCGGTGATGCTGATATATTTGTATGCATTGTATTTGTATTCATGAGATGAAGATGCGTTTCATCTTTTTATCATCATAATCATAAAAACAAGATTCTTCTAAATTGCGATGGCGGATATCCGGTTGGCTCGCAGCCATTATCCAATGACAGCACGTAGGTTGCCACTATAAATCATTTTTTTTTTTTTTTTTTTTTAAGCTGACTGAATATTTGTCTATTTCTTTTGCAAAAAATGTTAATAATTTGTATGGCAAATATTTTTGTCTCAAATTCAACTGTTCGAAACGAACTCGTGTCTACGTAATGGAATCAAAAGATTAACCAGCACACGTTCTCAAACATTGATGTAATAAATTTAGTAAATATTTAAATATTCATCAAACAATTAACTGTAAGCCGATTTGCATCCTACTTCATTTCATCCTCCAACAAAAATATGAGCTATTCCGAGAAGGCCTTTGATCCTTTTCAACACACAGCGTTGAACGCCACAACTCCTGCTCGACGAAGACAAGTTAATCAGAGCTGCTCAGGAATTTATTTAATTAGCTCTAAAGTTGGCAAACTCCATGATGTGGGTGGGCAGAAAAATTAAAAACGACTTCAGCTGCCGTGCATAAATCCGCACTTGATACATGTACGCATCATGTAGCCAACTTTGTGCATATGAGTAGCAAACTTTTTCACCAGTACGCGTTAATTTCCGACCCTAATTGAAGCAAGTGCGCCAAAGTGCAAAAATTAATTAACACATTTAAAAAGTTTGCATTAACAAAAAAGTTAGCCCAATTCGAAAAACTCAAAATGCTCATAAGTAATGTATTCAAGTTTGTCAGATGCTGTCGCAGATTGAATTAATTAATAAATTAAGATATAAAAATTATTGTTTTAAACACAATTGTACAGTGTTTGCTGCACTAGGGTAAATAATTATGTACGAGCTTATTTTAAGAGGGGAAATATAATGTATTGGAATTTGTTAAAATCAAAACAAGCTCAAATTGCATTATGAAGAGCGCGTGTTACTTTGAGTCTGCACAATTTGCTGCTTAGAACTCTCTTCAAAACTGTTGAAGAACTGTTGAACTCCGTTGACCAAAAAAGCAAAAAAAAAATACTCGCTAGATATTTTTAAGCTATCGCAAACATTTGCTCTTCCAAGTGACTGACAACAGCTATCATTTTAGTAATTAAAAAATTTGCCCTGCAGCTAAAATCTTTAGCCAACATTGCGTCCTCGTCGCCCCTCCGCCGACACTTTAAATAAAAGGAAAACGGAGAAAAAAAAAACTTCAACAAAAATAACAACAAGTACAGCACCACTTATGCGTCCAAATGCAATAACATCAGCAAACGAACAACTTTTTGGAAGCAAGCAAATAACGAAGCAGAAGCCTCTGCACAAACACCCAGATTACAAAACCACCCAAAGGCTTACAGTACAGTTACCCGACAGCAGTACCTACTGCGTACCACCCACCACACCAGTCAACGCATTCTTCTCCATTAGCATCTCGAGTATATAAAGACGGTGGAGAAGGAGAAGGAAAAGAGAGGTGCATGGAATGGAGGAGGTCTAGCGAAGCAAAATTGGGCCCGCGGCCAGTGTGCTTGCCGGAGCAACGCTGATGTGAACATGCAAAATTTAATTACGACAAAAGGATGAGTGCTTAATTATACGCAAACATTTAAGTTTCCCGCTCAATGTGTGCACATCTTTAACTTGCACAACTCTAACTCCAACCATCCATGTAGCTGAAGTTAGTCATAGTTTTAGTGAAGCATCATTTAAACTGGCTGACATGTTTTTGTTATAATTGTATGCGAAAAAAATATCAGCAAAAAGTATATCTTACACGATATGGAATTTGAGCTAAATATTGAAAGGTAATGTAAGATATCCAATAGGTTATGTCTTATGTAAAAGCCTTTTAATAGAAGAATTGAAGGGCCCTTCACATTGTAAGTAGCAATCTGGATTAGGTATCTAGTCACTGGTTAATGAAGCGCATTGATCTTATTTGATATGGAATTTGTGCTAAATTAAGTGGAATTTGTAAGAAAATTAAAGATATCCGATAGGTACTATCTTACTACTATGTTATAGAATTGTAATAGATTTTAAAAGGAGTTTCTACTTTGTACTTGGCGGCTGTGGCATACTGGTTGAGGTGCGTGGCCTGTATGCAATAGAACCCAGGTTCAAATCCCATCTGACACAGAATGTTTTTTCATTTGATTTTCCATCACCTCCCTGCAAACAATGGCAAACCTCAGAGAGTAAAAACTGAAATGAAAAGCTTCTTGAGAACATAAGCCGTTCGGAGGCGGAACTTGTAGGTCCAGTTCTCGATTATATTGTGTTCAAACATTTTACAGCACGCACAACACAATTTATCGTAAGAAGCTCGGTTGAAGTCCTTTCAAGAGCTAAAATGACCATTTCGTTTTTTTTTCTTAAATACATTTCTGAGAAACAGGCAATATGGAGATGTCGATTTATCAAGAAGAAAACTATTTTGAAATCAGTAAATTTTGTATCAATCACGGTGTAATTTCTGTAAAGTTTTCTGATTTAGCTTGAAATTTTCTGTCCCTTTGCTTTGTATGGCGGTGGCGCATCTTTATATTATAAGAACCTTGGTTATTCTGTACTTTCGTTTGACAATTGTATGTCAAAAGCAGTGATCTGTAACGGACAGCCTTTTTGCGACTCTGAGTATAGCCGAACAAAAAAAAAAATAAATGCAAAAACCTACTCAAGACTCAGAAAAAATTTCCAGAATATCAAGAAAAATAGCACCTAATCCTTAGAAACCGGGCTTCTTTTAGCGCCATGGCCGATTTTCTAAAAATGAAGTACGAAAAAAAACGAAAATGGTAACTTCAGCCCTTGAAAGGACTTTGACCGAGCAGTTTTTACTCTCTGAGGTTTGCCATTGTCTGTAGAGAGGTGACGGCCGAAGAGAAAAATTAATTCAATTGAAAAAACTTTCTGTCAGTCGGGACTCGGACCAGGGTTCTCTGGCGTATGGGCCACACACTCTACCCACAGCGCCACGGCCGTCACAGAAGACGGCCAAAAATTAAGTGCATTGTCTTTAAAACAAAGAAGCTGCTTGTCAAAATCAAGACCTCTGCTTCTTGAAATCAAGAACTCACTTCGTCAAGCCATGTTAAAATTCCCTCTTTTAAGGAGGATCCTCTGTAAAATATAGAAAAATCCATGCATATGAATTGAAGCTCCGGTTCCTTTGGATCCGGGGAGCATATATTTCTGTGTGAAACCTTAGCGCACTCAACCGGATTCATACCAACTTCTACAAAGCTGCAATGCGACGGCTTAAATAAATATAAGTATCCTAAATCACAGGTACATATAGGGTTTCTTCGGTTCATTAATACTTACGATTGTTGTCGTCTTCGTAATTCTTATCCTACTTTCTTACTTACTTAGGTGCCCTCTGCTTTGCACTCACCTTCTCCAATCAGATGCAACAAGTGCGATTAGGGCTTCTTTGAGCTGGTCCATCCTTTGGACGCATGGTATCCTTCGTCGTCGTCGACCAACGACCCTCGCCTCGAGCACCTTTTTTGCTGGAGCTTCATCGTCCATACGATGGACATGACCCAGCCAGCGTAGTCGCTGCACAGTTATACGCCGAACTACGTCAATGTCATCGTAGAGCTCATACAGCTCGTGGTTCATTCGGATGCGATAGTCATCGCCGACTCGAACAGGACCGAAGATTTTGCGAAGAACTTTTCTCTCGAACACCCCCAGAGCGGCTGCGTCAGTTTGCGAAACTACCCATGCCTCAGCGCCATAAAGAAGCACAGGTATAACGAGCGTCTTGTAGAGTATTAGTTTTGTCGATCGAGAGAGGACTCTGGAACTTAGCTGCTTACTGATCCCGTAGTAGCATCTATTAGGAAATGTTGTTCTTCGCATCTCCAGGCTGGCATCATTGTTGTTATTAATGGTGGTACCAAGGTATATAAACTCCTTGACTACTTCAAAATGATAGCTGCTGGATAAAACGTGGGAGTCTAGACGCCGCGCTCCCCCGTTTGTAGACAGCATTTGTTTTACGCTCATTTATCGTCAAACCCACTTTGGCTGATTCCTTTTCGATAGCGGTGAAAGCAGTGTTAACATCCCTCTTGGTTCTGCCGACAATATCAATGGCATATTGCCGTACGCTCTAGCGTACGCAAGGAGCTGGACACCCATGTAGAAAATGGTGCCATTACGATGCACACCGGCCTTTCGTATGATCACTTCCATGATGATGTTGTACAGATCGACAGATAGTGGATCGCTTTGTCCGAAACATCGTTTTGGTACTGAAGGTTTCGAAGAGGTAATTTTCTACCTTGACGGAGCTGCATGTGTTGCTCAACGTCTTACCAACTTTGCAGGTATACCGAACTCAGACATTGTTGCGTATAGGCAATCCCTTCTCGGGCTATCGAATGCAGCTTTATAATTGACAAAGAGATGATAGGTGTCAATTTGGTTTTCGTAGGTTTTTTCCCAAGATTTGTCGTAGTATGAAATGGTGGATTTTCTAGTCCAATCACTATGTCCAATCAGTGTTTTTGTAATAATGTTTCACACAGTACACTTCAGACAACCTTATATGCGATGGAAATAAAACTGATGCCTCGATAGTTGGCGCAGATTGTTGGGTCTCCTTTCTTAATAATAGGGCAAAGTACGCCGAAGCATTCTCATCCTACTTATCGGAATACTCATGATCGACGCAAACACCCTAATCACTCGGGTCATTCTACCACAGATATAAAGAAGAGCCCATTAGAGCGCAGCAGTGAAAGGTGAGCGAGTTTTTTGTATTTGTTTTGTGCTATTTTTTTTGTGAGCACCTAGATAGCAACAGAAAAACACGTGTTCTTCTTTCCTTTGCAAAACACTTACTCAACGCGCACATTGAAAAGAAATCGAAAAGGTTCGGGTCACGCCGCGCTCGAATATAAGTATGTATTTATACCCGAAAATATGGTACTGAGCTGAATGCGTATACGTATTCTACATATTTCATTGAGTATGTATAGGGTAGAGAACAGCAAGAAACTCGGGAATGATTTGAGTATCCTAATTCCTTCGGATACTCATTGCAGATCTCTGGTCAAAAGTAGCTTATTTTCCCTTCTTGTAAGCTACTTTGTCACGCAGTTTTTCTAAACCAAAGCGAAACTATAAACTTTTGAAACAAATTTTGCCATCAAATTTTGTTTTCAATAATTGAGGAAATGAGTGCATAAAAGAAATAAAAATTTGTTTTTTCCGATGTCAATTTCTTACAAAATTTTATAGAAAATATCACAATTTAATCTGTTTTAAGCAGTTTTTTGCCCAGTTAGTGAAAACTGTAAAACCAAAATTTGATTTTATGTTAGCAAGCAAGTTATTGAAAACAAAAAAATTGTTTATGCTTGATGTTTGCTTCAAATAAGCAATATTTTGAAATAGCTGAGAAACATATTAAAAATTTTTCTTTCTATGATGTACAAGTCTATGGAAATATTCCTGTAACGCACCTGGTTTTTAATTTAATTGTTTCCTTGTTTTCACTGTATTACAACTCTTCGAATACTTTTCTTCTACTCTGATAAACTGTTTGTCTTTAAAATTCAAAGCTGTCAAGGAAAATAGGTACAAGCTTTAGTGAGTGAAAAAATAACAACCTGAAAAAGTTCCTTCAATCTGCATCAAAAATTTTTAAAAATTTGCTATCGGATTAGAGATAATACAGTTTTTGATGCATTTTTCCCCCTTTTTTTTTTTGAAGAAAAACTTCTTAGGCGGCGCTTTGAAGAAATTTGGAGAAGAATTGAAGAGTGAAATTTCAAGGTTGCACTGCAGTTCAATTCGTTACATACATCAAAAAACAAAATTACATCAAGAAAACATTACAACAAAATACATTCTAAAAAGCATTTAATATAAATATTTTTCAATCGAGAAATTTGGTTGTTTTCCATGCTTTTTGTTTGAATATAAGTGAATGTAATATAAAACTAGTAAGGAATGGAGCTTCGGCAGGGTACCGAAGCTAAAATACCCCCGCGGCCGTACTGAAGTATATCCGAAGTCTTTCGACGTCTATAAAATTTGTATGATATAATCTGCAGAAATATTTGTGTCATACGCTTAATTTAATTTTACCCTTAGCTGCCACATAGAGTAATTTGAAAACAAAGTAAAATGCCACACCCACTTTTCTAGTATAAAGACTCCACATTTTACCGAAGAATATATGTATGGGTTGGATAAACGACGTGGGCGGAACTTGGGTACATGCAGACACGATGGCATTCAGTTTTATATATTTACGAAAGTTTTTCAATTTTGATGACGTCACTTTGTATTGAAGGTAGGCGTGGCTTTCATCTGATGTTGCCACTCTTTAATGGCTTATGTTAAATATCAAATTTTGTATGCAAAATTTCAAAACATTTCTGTTATTTTTGCAAATTTGTAAGCGATTTAACGTTTTCAATAAAGCCACTTTGTATAGGAGGTAGGCGTGGTTTTCATCCGATTTTGCCAAATATCATAGCGATAGTCTATATTATATATAAAAACCTATGTGCAAAACTCCAAGATATTTCTGCAATTTGAGCAGATTTATGAGGGATTTTACGGTATGAGAGGTAGGAGTGGTTTTTATTCGATTTTTCCAAATTTCATTGTCAGGATTTATATTGAAGACCAAAGCTTATATGCAAGACATTTCATTAATGTTTGTGAATTTTGAAGAGATTTAACTGTTAAAATAAAGTCACTTTGTATAGGAGGTAGGCGCGGTTTTCATCCGATTTTTCTAAATTTCATAGTGACGATTTTTATTGGATATCTACGCATACGTGTCAAATTTGAAGGCATTTCTTTAATATTTTTGGATTTTGAAGAGATTTTACGGTTAAAATAAAGGCACTTTGTATGGTAGGTAGGCGTGGTTTTCATCCGATTTAGCTCATTCTCGAACTCGATCTTCCTTTTTTAAAAAGAAGCTTATATTTTGAATTTCATTGCGATAGCTGTACAATTACGGCTGCAATCGTGTCGACAGACGGACAGACGGACACACGGAAATCGACTCAGGAGGTGATGCTGATCAAAAATATATATACTTTTCTATACCTGCCACGCCTCCTTATTGGCGTTACAAACGGAATGACAAAGTTAATATACCCCTTACGCAGTACGCGTTGGGGTATAAAAAGGGTGAAAAAATGCATGAAAAACAGCATTTTCTCTAATCCAAGAGCAAATTTTCCAAAATTTTTGATGCAGATCGGAAGAACGTTTTCAGGCCTATAATTTCTGACACCTTTTTTTTACAATTATTACACTAGGCAAAATATTTACGAAAAACATGATTTTTGGAGGTTTTTGCAAAATGTTTTAGCTCACTGGAGGCTTTCGCTGTAGCCAAAATATTTTGGGAATCGACATAAAATACATCAAGGTTCATTTTAAGAGAGGTACAAATGCAACTTTTTTCCCCCCATACAAGTCGAGGCACCTTAATGTTTATGAATATAATTTAAGTGATCGATTTTCACGTTGAATATGTTCTGAACTAAAAACCATTTTTTTTTATTGCAACTTCTATGCCCAATTTAGAGCCCAATTTTAATAATAATTGTTAAATTTTATTAAATCTTCCATTTCTGAACTATTTTTTTTTAAATTATCAAACTTTGAAAACATCGTGCCCAACTTTATAAAGATAACTAGCTTATACCCGGCGCGCTTCGCTGCGCTCAGCGCTTATTCCCTAAAAGAGGGCGTAGCTTTAGTGAAGCCATGCTTTTATAGTAAGTTCTTACCGAGTTTTATTAATGTGTGACTTATTTCGAAAGCTATACCGAAAATTTTGGGTGCGGAAAAAGTACCACGCCCCTCGTCCAACACCCATAAAATGTTACCTGTGCAACGGCATGTGTAAATTGAGGTCGAATACTGAATTCCGAGGCTTTGCGACCTATAATTACAAAACTGTTCGAAATCGAAAATTTTAGGTGTATTTACGATCGGCAACAGACTTCACATGAACCCTCTCAACGCTTTGGTATAAAAATTGGCTTAGCGGTTTCGAAGTCTTTACGTGATATACACATATACCCACATACGTATATACATTAAGTCGCCTCACGCTCTTTAGAAAAAAATTTGTTCAGTCTCGTTCTTCAAAATAATCCATGGCGCTTATGTTATGATGATCCACAAAATATTGCGACTAAAAATATTGGCTGGTATGGCAGTTAGAAAAAAACAAACGGTCAGAAATAAGAGTAATGGAAAAAATTTTGCATCAAAAAATCTTATATTTCCGTTGGACCAAAGATAATGCGGATTTTTTGAATTGTTTTAACTTTTTTCATATTATTTTCACTAAAATTCAAACGAATCTTTTCCTAAACTAATTTTAGTCAAATAAATTGTACAATGTAAAAAATGTGTACATTTTTTTGTAATTTCATTCAATTTAGCAATTCACTTTACACTTTATTTTATCATCCATAGATAATTTATTTGACTAAAAGTAAAATGGCAAAACAAAAAAAAAAATTTAATTTGCATTTTAGTGAAAATAATACAAAAAAAAAAGTTAAAAAATTTAAATTTATAGAGTAGAGTAAAAATTTAAAATTTATTAGTGCAGATTGGAAGAACTTTTTAATTACTATTATTTCTGACCGTTTGTTATTTTTAACTACCGCGCCAGTAAATATTTTTATAAAAAACTCGATTTTTACAGAATATTTCAAACCATTCCGTGGCATACTGGTTGACGTGCGAGGCTTGTATACCATAGAACCCAGGTTCGAATTCTATCTGACACAGAAAGTTTTTTCAATTGAATTAATTTTTCTGTTCGGCCGCCATCTCTATGCAGACAATGGCAAACCTCAGAGAGTAAAATGTGGCATGAAAAGCTTCTTGAGAACATAAGCCGTTCGGAGTCGGCATAAGCCTTGTAGATCCAGTTCTCGATCATTTGTGTTCAAACATTTCACAACACGCACGCATAAGAAGCTCGGTCAAAGTCTGAAATGGCCATTTCCTTTTTGTTTTTTTTTTTTTTTTTATTTGAAACCATTCCAGCTCACGGATGACTATCGCTACAGTCGAAATATTTGGGGAATCATCATAACATAAAGCATTATTTTGAGGAACCGACCCGAACACCTTTTTTTTGTGAGCAGCCTTAGTATACATACATACATTTTTTACAGATAGATAGATGAGCAGAAAAAGTAGGTATGGCAACATTTATATATAAAGTGACCGCCACTTGGTCCCATTGCACCTATATACCAAGTTCCACTATCAAAACGCGTACAGCTCAGAAATTACAATGATTTTTGAAAAGTCGTCTTAAATAAAGTGTGACACGCCCATTTTTTAAGAGTTCTGGCAGTATCCATATGAACTAATCTACCAAGTTTTAGTCTTTTACTGTAAAAAAAGTCTGATATATATCCTTTTTATGGATTTGTGGGCATTTAAAGTAGGCGTGGCAACATTTATATATAAAGTGAACGCCAATTTGACCCATAGCACCTACATACCAAGTTTGTCTATCAAAACGTTCACATCTCAGGAATTAAAATTATTTCTAACCGATAGCCCAGGCAGCTAACTTAGTTATAATTTTTAAATTGTAATGAACTATAGTACATTAATACATAAGTAAATAAATAAATTAAATAAAATTATTTCTGAAAAGTGGGCACAGATATAGTCCTACCATGCACAATTTTTGCAAGGCTGTCGAGAGTAAGCGTATGAAATTAATAACCATATTTTAGTATTTAACGATGAGAATCGTCTGATTTATAGAAGTTCTATTAATTTGTGGGTAAAAAGAACCAAGTGGCGGCCGTGGCGTAGCGGGTAGAGTGTGTGGCCCATACGCGAGGGAACCCTGGTCCGAATCCCACCTGACACGGAAAGTTTTTCGATTGAATTAATTTTTCTGTTCGGCCGTCATCTCTCTGCAGACAATGGCAAACCTCAGAGAATAAAAACTGCCATGAAAAACTGCTTCTTGAGAACGTAAACCGTTCGGAGTCAGCATAAAACATGTAGGTCCAGTTCTCGATCAATTGTGTTCAAACATTCCACAACACTCACAACACAATTGATCATAAGAAGCTCGGTCAAAGTACTTTCAAGGACTGAAATTGGCCATTTCGTTTTGTTTTTTTTGTGGGTGGTACAAGTGGGCGTGGCAAATTTTATATATATATATTGACTGCCACTTAGAGCACCTGCATATCAAGTGCTACTATCAAACGTGTGCAACTCAGGAATAAGCATGATTTCGAAAAAGTTGGCGTAGATATGGTGCGACTACGCCCATTTTTAAACAGTTGCCGACAGTGACCATATGAACTAAATTACCAAATCTTAGTCTTCTACGGCAAAAGCCGTCTGATATAAAGCATTTTTACTGATTTGTGGGCGGTAAAAGTAGGCGTGACAACGTTTATATTTACAAAGTGACTGCCACTTGCACCCTTAGCACCTGCATACGAAGATTGGCTATGCAGGCTAAAGTGGGCGTAGATATAGTGCGGCCATGCCCATTTTTTATACATTGACCGACAGTAACCATATGAACTAAATTACCAAATCTTAGTCATCTACGGCAAGAGCCGTCTGATATAAACCATTTTTACTGATTTGTGGGCTGTAAAAGGGGGCGTGACAACATTTTTATTTACATAATGACTGCCAGTTGCACCCAGAGCACCTGCATACCAAGATTGGCTATGAAAACGTGTACAACTCAGGAATAAGCATGATTTCGATAAAGTGGGCGTAGATATAGTGCGGCCATGCCCATTTTTTATACATTGGCCGACAGTAACCATACGATCTAAATTACCAAATCGTAGTTTTCTACGGCAAAATCCGTCTGATATAAAGCGTTTTTACTGATTTGTGGGCGGTAAAAGTGGGCGTGACAACGTTTATATTTACATAGTGACTGCCACTTAGATCCATAGCACTTGCATACTAAGATTCACTATCAAAACGTGTACAACTCAAGAATAAGCATGATTCCGATAAAGTGGGCGTAGATATAGTTCGGCCACGCCCATTTTTTGTATATTGGCGGAGAGTAATCATATAAACTAAATTATCAAATCTTAGCCTTCTATGGCAAGAGCCGTCTGATATAAAGCATTTTTACTTATTTGTGGGCGGTAAAAGTGGGCGTGACAACGTTTATATTTACATAGTGACTGCCACTTGTATGCATAGCACCTGCATATCAAGATTCACTATCAAAACTTGAACATTTTAGGAATTAAAATAATTGCTGAAAAGTGGGCGTAGATATAGTGTGACCACGCCCATTTCTTGTACAGTCAGCGAAAGTAACCATCTGAACAAAATAACCAAATTTAAGTTTTATATGATTAAAACCGTCTGATATATAGCAATTTTTTTGGTTTGTGGGCGATAGAGCCAATTTGGGTTGTATGGGAGGTACCACGCCCCCTTGCCCAATCAACACCAAACTTCACAGGAACACTTCCCGAATGTTGCTTCAGTATCCCTCAAAATTTCATAGAGTTTGGTTCGGTGGTTTTCGAGTCTATACGTGATATACACACATATCCACATACCCACATACCCACATACCCACATACCCACATACATACATTCATTTTTATATATATAGATTCCATCAAGGTTTCGTTTTTATACTGTTCTAACGAACCATTCCAGTGAAGTGTAGTACCGACGGCAGATGCTGGGGATGATTAACTGGCTTTAGTATTAAAAACAATATCAACCCAAACATTTACTATGGGTGCATTTTCTGGATGGTTTAAGGAAATCAAATTTTGGGTTGAAGTGCTTTTCGTTTCGAATTCGTATATGGAGTCCGTTCTGAGTTCGAGACAAATTCGTAAAAATGAAAAAAGAAATTCGCGTTTTTGAGAGGAATTTCATACGAAAACGGGTTAGTGACGGATCCGAAACGCATTTTGGATAAAATGTACGAAGAAGTGATTCCGTCCCGAATTCGAAACGGATCCGTTTGGCACAACATTACATAGCTTCTGTTATACTTAACATTGAATCAACAACTCTGCGTAAAAAATACTTTTTGGATTGGTGGATACTGCATAAATTCAATTTTTTTTTTTTTACAATTCAATTCAGTCAACATATTTACGAAAAACATGATTTTTGAAGGTTTTTGCAAAATGGTTTAGCTCACTGGAGGCTTTCGTTATTTCCAAAATATTTTAGGAATCGTCATAAATACATCAATGTTCATTTTAAGAGGAGGAGCCTTTTTTCCAAGGCATCTTCATAAACATACTTTCTCGAAGAATAAATTGAATTCAGTCCAAAACTGAAATTAGACCTATAAAAATTTACTTAAACTTAATAAAATTAACAGGAAAACATTTTATTTTTATTAGCCAGAATCAACTAAAAGAAATATTATCCGAAATTTATGTAGTAACCATTGAGCTACTTTAAGCATTACCGCTCACTTTCTCTAATGAGTTTAATGAATTGACTGAGAATAATTCACTTTTTACTTTATGCATAAGTTGAAAATTTTATTATCTTTCACGTTTCGGGTGTGTGAATATTTTTGCATTTAAATAGAAATTTATGCAAGCAAAAATGTCGCCGACCACAACCAAAATGGTTGCCACAGCCAAAAAAAAAAAAAAAAACTGCTGCTACAAGGGACTACTACGGCTCCTGTATCTCGAAAAGAACGCAACAAGACTTCGCTTAAGCAATCCTTATAGTTATGAAATTTTGATGAGCATTCGGTGTTTTGGTAGAAGAACGAGAGAAAATGATGTTCAGCCAAACCAGCACACACATTCTGCATATAGCGCAAGTAGGACGCCTCGCAACGATGATGGTGGACTTTCAAGTTTTTTGATATTTTAGCTGATTTTGCTTGATGCAAATGCTAGAATTTTGCATTCCAAATGAAACTCATGCTTCTTGTGCTCCAAAAATATGCAAATTAGCTGCACGCGTGTCCAACGATGGACCACGGACTACCAGAGTGCCACAAAGACACGTTTCAGCAGAAGGACATTTCGGGACACGTTAGGAAAATTTAATATTCAAGTGGAAAACTTTGGCGGTTTTAACATATTTCGCAGTAGTATGAGCAGCAGAATCAGGTCATCACGATTTGCAAATGGAATCGTGCCAAAGAAAGGCAACGCTAACATATGAATTTTGAGGAACTTGTTAAACAGAAAAACGTTAACATTATTAAAAAGAAATATGAGTTGCAATCAACTGGATTAGAAAATATTTCAAAAACCATTTAGTCTTGCAAACGGATTACAAGGATCCTTTTTGCTTTTTTTCGCGCAGCATTCGCTCAAATGCGGTGTTCGCTTGTGTCCTTGATTTTTTTTTTTTTTTTTGTATTTTATGGTTAACCCGTGCTGGGATTTCTATTTGGCGGATGCAATTAAGCCCTGTGACTGCAGCCCATCAAGGCATCAACTTGTCGCGATTGTGTGACAAGTTGAGCCTTTGCGGTAGACAGCAAAAAAAAAAAATAAAAGTGTACCACAACGTATAGCTTTGCCGTTAGCAATTAATTTGTTTTGAAATCGCGTTAATTTTTGAAATAAATTCTGTTTTTTGTTTTGTTTGGATTTTGCTTCATTTAAAAGTCATTTCTATTGTAATTTAATCGAAATGCTTGCGGGTCTGGAAGGCGTTTGCCCCCAGCTTTCGAAATTGACATCTACAATTTTGTAATATTTGCCACACATCAATTAAATTTAAATTCCATTAGAATTGAATACAACAACAAAACTATTGTATCTACTAGTGGCAAACAGCAGCTTCCCTCCAGATCCCACAGATACATTTCATTTAATTAAATATTTAAGCGTGTTAGCCAGCGGACCACAACAACCCATTCCCTGCCAATGCTGCCGCTTGCTTTTCTATGCAACGCTGGCACCCTAACCAGCAACAACTTGAGCTTGAACATACATATTTCACTTTATGAATATTAACGCAATTACGCATAAAAATGTTTTAATTATTTTTAATTAACAATTAATTGAGATCGTTTGTGCGACTGTGATGCGCTCAGCTCCAAACAGCATCCCGCTTCACGATGTAGTGAATATTTATTAATTTGTATCGTTAAGTTTAAAATCTATTTAACTAATTTAAAGTAATTTTTATTGATGACATATTTTAAGGGATACAATGTGGGGAGTGCCTGCCGTATGCGGGTCAAATGAATGAGCGATTCTTCGTGGCGCCTGCTTTCTGTTTAACTCAACCGAGGAACACACAAGAAGTCCTGAGTTTTTATTTAGCATTCAGTTTTGCTTAATAAATAAGTTAAAATCTTTGTCTTCTTTAAAATATGTTTAATTTAACTGACACACTAAAGCAGCAAGTGGTGGAGATGACTTTCAAAGTGTTATCAATGACTTAATTAATTATTTAACTGTCAATCAAAATTAAGTCGTTTGAGTCTTGGAAGTCACTATAACTATAATCCTTTAAGCTGACTTCGCCACGACTAAATTTATTATTACATCACATTTTGAACAACTTTAGATGTATTTAAATTTTTAATGTATCTACTGGTTATCTTCCCGTTCTCTCTTTTCAGAAATGGCGGTTTTCGTCCCGTATTGAGTGAAAGTGCTGGGGCTGCTGCTGCTCAACGCTCTAACCACCCACCACTCTTTCTGCCCCCACATCTGGCCACCTTAAGTACGCAGTTCTCACACCAACCACTCTTCTCCAGTTTGAAGGGTAAGTTAATCAATAATTTGAGAAATTCCTAGAAGCAATTCAATTCATGGACTTGTCAATCACTTCACGCATTCAATCATTTCAATCTTTGTCAGGGCAACTCTTCAGAAAATCTTTTCAGATCTATTAATGCAATTATGTATATTGAGGTAGTAGCGTCTTACTCAAGGCCAGCCTTAAGCTTTCAGTTGATTTATCTGTAGCGCAGGTGTTTTCATTTAACGATTCCATTAAGAATTGCTAACGCGCTGATGACAAGGATTGACGTGCACACTGTTGTTTATTGACGTTTACACTTTTTATTTGCTTATCGACTGACATTTAACATTTTTTCGAATTTTTTTTTTTTTGCTTCTTTGTTTAAGGTGTGCCGCCATTCCCTGGACTGTGCTCTTGTTGTCCCATCAAGCCCCCCCCACCACCCACATCAGTGGCTGTTTCATCATCATCAACTAGTTCACCGGAATCACCGACTTCTTCCAGTCAGGGCAATCCTGATCCACGTTCTAGCTCTGTGGCGGAATTAAGACGTAAGGCTCAGGAGCACTCGGCCGCTTTGTTGCAATCTTTACATGCAGCTGCTGCTGCAGGACTTGCCTTTCCCGGGCTGCACCTTCCACCGCTTTCTTTTCATCATCACCACCATCACGCTTTAAGTAGCTCACACAACAACACCGCCAACAACAACAACAACATGAGTCGCATGAAAAACGAAGCTCAAGATATGACGGCGACAACGATGAATGGCATGGCAGCAGCGGGAAATGGTGGACACGTTCACGATCATCACTCTTTAAATGCTCAACAGCACTCGGTACACCAATTGTCGCCACCAACAACACCAAATCAAGCTCATAATCAACATGACTCGCCTACAAGTTGCCCCAATGGCATCATAACGAAGAATGAATAAAAATAAGAGGGTCTATAGGCGACTTCAAATGGGATGCTTTGAAGAAATTTTCAGTTAATATCAGACCTGGGGCCGTATTGTTCAACTCTGGATATCTTAAACTAGTGGATATTTGCTGGTTTGCTGGTATCTGAAACTACTCAAAATTTAGTACTTTATCCGCTGCTTAAAGATATCCAGAGGTGAACAATAGGGCCCCTAATCTTGCAAGTTTTGAAAAATATCAATATCTGAGAAAGTAAAAAATGTACATTATATTTGATAGATATAAGAATATCCATTTCATACCATGTTGTTTCGGCTTTGTACTCGACGAAAAATTAATTTGGAACTTTTTTTTTTTAATTCAATATGTTTTTACGAGGGTGCCTTTTATATTTCGGGATTAGAGAACAAAAACAAATATTAATCATCGAAAATCACTTTATTGTTTTTCAAAATATTCTCCATTAAGATCTATACACTTTTGCATGCGTTTGAACCAATTGTCGAAGCACTTTTGCCACTCTGATTGAGGTATCTCCAAAACATGCATTCTGAATGCCGCAACCGCTTCTTCGGGCGTCGAAAATCGTTGTCCACGCAGTTTATTCTTCACGGTTGGGAATAAAAAGAAGTCATTCGGTGCCAAGTCAGGACTATACGGCGGATGACCCATCAAATCGATGTTTTGGGTGCTCAAAAATGCAGTTGTTCGAGCCGATGTGTGAGAGCTCACATTGTCGTGGTGAAGAGTGATCCGTCTTCGGCGGTTGGTTTTCCTGATTTCTTGGAAGACAACTGGCAAACAAATGGTTGTGTACCACTCAGAGTTGACTGTTCTGCGTTGTTCTAATGGTATGGTTGCGACATGTCCATATTTTCCGAAAAAACAGGCGACCATTTGCTTGGAAGTGCTTCATGCGCGAACAACTTTTGTTGGATTTGGCTCATCTTGAAACACCCATACAGTCGACTGCTGTTTACTTTCGGGCTCATACGCGTAAATCCACGATTCATCACCTGTCACGATGTCACAGACGTGTTTCGAAGCACCGCGATCGTATTTTTTGAGCATTTCCTTCGACCAATCGACACGAGCCTTTTTTTGAGCGATTGACAAATTGTGTGGGATCCAACGCGAACCAATTTTTTTGACAGTCAAATGTTTATGCAATATTGAATGTATGCTGGTCCCACTTATGCCTAAGGTTGCCTCAATCTCACGATAGGTAACATGACGATCTTGCAATATCAGTTCGCGCACAGCATCAATGGTTTTCGGAACAACAGCTGATTTCGGACGACCTTCACGAAATTCGTCTTGGAGTGAACTACGACCACGATTGAATTCACCATACCATCGATAAACACTGGTCCTTGATGGAGCTTCATCGCCAAAAATTGAATTAAGTTCATCCATGCACTGTTGCTGTGTTAATTCACGTCGAAAGTTGTAAAAAATAATCGCACGAAAATGTTCACGATTTAATTCCATTTTTAGACCGAGATGCATCTTTTAAGTTACTATAAACAACACAAAAAGTCTCGTATGTCAAAACGTTCTGAGTACGTATAAGCCAACAAATGTCAAACTTTGCGATAGAGCTTTCAGTTGACAGATTGCAACACCAGGGATGCCAAATCCCGAAATATAAAAGGCATACTACTTTCTTTGCCATCTTTATAAGTAATCGACATAGTTAAATTTTGATTTACGTAGAAAGTATTTGAGTTGAGTTTTTTAATATGTATATATTTTAGTCTATCAAATGCAGATATAAGTATGCATGAAAGTTGATTCCAAAGCTTATTAGGAAGGAATGTTTTTTAATAATACTGAGAATTTCTCGGAAATAATCGATTTCAAGTAAGTGCAAACTAATTTAAGTGGCTCTTAATCTACTCTCTTGCATAAGCTAAGGAATCTACCATATGAAGTGTATTTTTGAAAACGTGGGCTTCAGATTGTTGCAATAGCCAGTTGCGCCACATTTTAAATGGCACCCATTTCTTTTTTAATTTAATTTCAAACTAGTTATGTATCGAAAAATTCCGATTGATAAAAAAAACATCGTTGTACCAATTTTTAAAATTTTCTTGGAAAAGAACGACTTTTCCGATACATCGAAACAATATACCGAAAGGGGTATTTCATATGTAGAAAGTGTGTATGCACCAAGTTTGATGTAGTTTTTAATTGGCAGGTGAACACTGATTTTTAAAAAGTGGTTTTAAGAAAAAGGCGTTTAAAATTTCATAGTCGGAGCTACAATGTTAGAGGAGAAGGATCTAATTAGTCAATGATTCGAGAGTTTTGATCTGTTTCACTTTAAATTTTAGAATAATACTCCTCTTATTTAACTATATTTAACTATAAGAAAAGACAAAAAAAACATGGAGTTTTAAAAAGTGCAAACCTTTACTCTCCCCTTAAAGTTCTTATCACGAAATGTGCTGCTGAAACATTCCTGTCTATGTTAATCTTAAAACGGTTTAAGTGATAAACATTTATTACAAAAACTTTTTAAAAGTGGAGAAATGGAGAAGTGGAAATCCACTGGAGAGAAAAAAAATATATATTTTCAAAATTCTATTAAAAATTTTATTTATATTCGGAATACATAAAAATAATAATTGCTTTTCAAGGCAATATCGACAAAAAGTTCATACAATATTTCATATTTAAATACAAAGTTATTTGTGCTCCAATCTATAGCCCTATTCTGGTGATTGACAATTGTAAATTTATTGCCAACTGTAAAAATTTCTAATTCAGCCAAATTATGAAAGATTTTCTCCCGGGAGTTGTAAAAGTGAAAGCAGTTTTCGTTTTTAAGACAAAGCTTAAAAACTTTTTGGAAATTTTTAATGCAAATTTGTTCATCAACCGTCAATAATCATGAGTGTAAAATAAAAAACTTAAATTGGCTTATCTGTTATCTTCAAAACGGAAACTCCCTTTTACAACTCCCGGGAGAAAATGTTTCATAATTGGTCTGATTCTAAAATATAATCAAAAGCTCATAACAAATAAATTTGCGAAACATTTTGAAAGTTTTCAACTTTTTTCAACCGAAAAATAATACCAAAATGTTCCAAAAAGTAACAATAAATTATACTTTTCTTTAATTTGTTTTTTTTTTTATGATTAACTGGTAGTGTGTTTTAATATATCTGAATCAGAAAAACAGTTGAAGACGTCCAGGAAGTACATTACGTCTTAGCATTTGATTACGATAAAACAAGAAGCAACACGTTCACAAAATCGTAGCATGTTGTTCTTTTGCCCACTAAACTACAAAAGCTAAATAAATTGTAGATTTTTAGATTATTCTTCCATGTTCTTCCAAAATGTTAACAAAAAATGAAAACAAAACTTGTTTCTTTGCTTTCTAAGTTTTTACTTTCACTACAAGGGAAAAATATAAACCCGGATTTTATTATTTTAAGATTATTTTCAAAAGAAGAAATGTGCGTTAGTCTATATTTTTAGATATACCAATAATTTGAATTGACAAGGATGGGGAAGATATACGATCCATCCTGTGTAAATATACAATGTTATATCAATTCGAAGTGGAGATGTTAAATAATATGAACCCGTAAAAAATGCACCTAAATAAATTTAAAATAATTTTAATAAAATCAAACCCTCAAAATTTAACACCAATTTCTCATTAAATACTACGTTCACTTAAGGCGTTATATGCGCATTTGGAGTATAATTTAATGGTATATGCTGAACATTTCGAAGCAATAAATGCGCATTTGGAGCTCAGTGTGAAAATAGTTTAATAACTATGCTACTACTTTATATTCACTACAGTTATCACCAGCTGTAATTCTTAATTATCCACAGCGTCCATTTTCAATTCTATTATACATTTAACTATTAGATAATTTTCAAAAAATCGTTATGATTTTGAATAAGTTTTGGAATCAGCTCTCATCACAACTCCAATAAATAAAAAATATGCCGTAGTTATTTATATATTCTCATAGGCATTAAATCTTTGTATAATTATATTTAAATATCTACTTTAACTCATATAAATAGCCTTCAAGCTTGTATTATAATTTGAGCTCTTGGAAATTGTAAATTTAACATAGTTAAGGAATTTAAAAAAAAAATAATAATAATAGAATAATAAAACAAACATGCACATTTATCCTTAGTATCCTTAGGTAACAATAGAGAAACAAACAATTATGTTAATAAATACTAAATAACTGTGAATCTGTATTGCATTACTTTTTTTACTATTTTGCTATAGTCAAACTATAAACAAAAAAAAAAATCAAATTTAACGAAAAGACTCTTACATGTATTAGTTTCCTATTCGAATAATCTATCTTTTCTAAACCTCTAATTTTTACAGAAGTTCGGAATTTGTGCGAACACATACACTTACTTACTAACTTACTTAGTTGGTCGTAACAACCCGTGTCCGGGTTTCAACCGACCTCATCAGCTCTCGCCAGGCGCCTCTGCTTTGCGCGCGCCTTCTCTAATCGGATACACCAAGTGCGGTTAGGGCTTCCTCAGCCTGGTCCATCCATCGGAGGCATGGTCTCCCTCGTCGTCGTTGACCAGCGACCTTCGCCTCGAGCACCTTTTTCGCTGGAGCTTCGTCGTTCATACGATGGACATGACCCAGCCAGCGTAGTCGCTGCACAGTTATACGCCGAACTACGTCAATGTCATCGTAGAGCTCATACAGCTCGTGGTTCATTCGGATGCGATAGTCATCGCCGACTCGAACAGGACCGAAGATTTTGCGAAGAACTTTTCTCTCGAACACCCCCAGAGCGGCTGCGTCAGTTTGCGAAACTACCCATGCCTCAGCGCCATAAAGCAGCACAGGTAGAACGAGCGTCTTGTAGAGTGTTAGTTTTGTCGATCGAGAGAGGGCTCTGGAACTTAGTTGCTTACTGAGCCCGTAGTAGCACCTATTAGCAATTATTGTTCTTCGCTTTATCTCCAGGCTGATTTCGTTTTTGGTATTAATGGCGGTGCCAAGGTAAACGAACTCCTTGACTACTTCAAAGTTATAGCTGCCGGATGAAACGTGGGAGTCTAAACGCCGAGCTCCCTTGTTTGTAGACAGCATATATTTTGTTTTGCCCTCATTTCTCGTCAAACCCACTTTGGCTGATTCCTTTTCGATAGCGGCGAAAGCAGCGGTAACATCTCTCTTGGTTCTGCCGACAATATCAATATCATCAGCATACGCATGGAGCTGGACGCCTTTGTAGAAAATGGTGCCATTACGATGCACACCGGCCTTTCGTACGATCCCCTCCATGATGATGTTAAAGAGATCGCAAGACAGTGGATCGCCTTGCCTGAAACCTCTTTCGGTATTGAAGGTTTCGGAGAGGTCATTCCCTACCTTGACGGAGCTGCGTGTGTTGCTCAACGTGATTCTGCAAAGTCTAATCAACTTTGCAGGTATACCGAACTCAGACATTGTTGCGTATAGGCAATCCCTTCTCGGGCTATCGAACGCAGCTTTTAAATCGACAAAGAGATGGTGTGTGTCAATTTGATTTTCGTGGGTTTTCTCCAGGATTTGTCGTAGCGTGAAAATCTGGTCTATGGTGGACTTACCAGGTCGAAAGCCACACTGATAAGGTCCAATCAGTGTTTTTGTAATCGGCTTTAATCTTTTACACAGTACGCTTGAGAGAACCTTATATGCGATGGAAATAAGACTGATACCTCTATAACTTGCGCAGATTGTTGGGTCTCCTGAACACATCCACTACACGAGAAAAAAAGTCGTAATGATACAAGTTGACTTTTATGAAGCAAATACATGAGTTGAAAAACTCATAAACATACTTATACCTTTACAAAAATTACTTAAAAAAACATACTTTTCATAAAAATTTTTGCATTTAAAGCATTTACTTCTTTTGCACAACTTCTTGCTTTTATTTCCATCGTTTCAAAGTGATGAACAAAAAAATTTCATGGCAAACTTTTTCTTCCATTGCTTACAAAAAAGTGGTGACAAATGACAAAAAAGTTACCATTCTTAAAAAACTGTACATATATCGTATTAGTAGTTTCTTTACACTTTTTCCAATTTCCAAAGACTCATTAATATAGGTTAATAGTGAGAAAGGCACTCTTTTTCCGCCTTTGCTCAAACTGTTAAAGTAGCTGTTAGCTAAATATTGCACAGATTCATGTTTATTTCTTGATTTCCTTTCATCCATTCTGACAGTTCGACCGAGCTTCTCTCAAGTAACTTAACCTTTATTAATGAATCTTGTCAATGGCAAAATTATAAGGTAGACTCAGATTGGAGTAAAAGTTAGCTGGATGTCAAAGTCAGCTGTTCGAATTTTAGTTATATTAATTGTTGCTCTGCTTTTATTATTTGACATTTATGGCTCCACAGCTTTGTTGTTGTAAAACTTGTCGTTTGAGTAGTCATTTTTAAATGACACTACCTTATAATTGCAAACATGAATGAATGAAGATAATAGGTGCTTTTCCGTACTCACACTGTGTAACTTGAGGGACACTATTTTCTGTTTCCGTACTTTCTGTGCTTAAAATGGGAGAAGAAGAACAAGCACAAAACCGCTCTCTCGAGCACACATAGTGCACAGAGAGTGCTAGAACTCAAGACTCCGGGTAAAGTAAGAACAAGCCTCAAGAAGAACAAGCATCAACTTCACAAACAAATTGATGATAATTTTAATTGGCGCAATTTACGTTTGACATGTCTGCAGTCAAAATCAACTGTTTTGTGCTTGAAACTTACTAGAAGCTGTTTCCGTACTTTTACAACTATTCTCACATTTCATTTTTACTCTCTCAGTTTAAACATACACAAATCTTACCCAGTGTAGAGTACGGAAACACACTTAATATGTCGCAATAATCTAGTTTCGAGAAAATCGAGTTCAAAGTTTCACATTTGTACTGGAATTGTATTAAAACAAACTTTGTCAATTAGTTAATTTCTAAAATAGCCATAAACATTGTTGTTTTAAGTTTTCAAATTGTTTGTATGCACATAAGACTTTCATACATGCATAGAACACCAAAAATCCAAAAATACGACATATCACCTTCATTCATTCATGTTTTCTATTGTATCATGCTTTTTTCGAGCAGAACAGACAAAATGTTGCTATGGTGCATGCTACACGATAGACACAGAGACAAAATTTGTTGTTGTTTTCTTCCAGGCAACACTTCGAGACAAACAACAAATTATGTTTTAGGTCCGAGGCTCAAAACAAAATCGACAAAAGGCGGAAAACAGGTTTTAAGCAAAAAACAGAAAAAAATGCTATCTTCCTTGCCTTGCCCAACCTTGCCATGTGTACCATAACATGGACAACGTATAGCAGAAAAGAAGATGGCTAAACTTCCAAAATTTAACAGACAAATTTGCATAATATGGCATTCGGCTATGGCTACACGATGGACACAGACAAAATTTGTTGTTGATAGATTTTGAGAGAGCTTTTCTTTCATCCGAACTTTAAAGTAACCGACAAATTATAATTTGTCATAAGCATTATTATGTTTACGGTACGAAGCTGAAAACAAATTCGACAATAGGCAGAAAACAGGTTTTGAACAGAAAATAGAAAAAAATGTTGCCTACAGCTTTATCAAATAGAAAACAAATCATACCATGGACAAGACAACGAATAACAGAAAAAAATATGGGGAAACTTTCAAAATTTGGCAGACAAGTGTCCGTATTACGGCATGCGGCTATCTCATGCTCGAAACTAGCCTGAACTAAAGCTCTGCAAAGAACCATCCAAGCACACTAGATCATGGTATAATGATTTACACGGTAGGAGTGACAGTTCTGTTGGCGATTTGGAGTTGTCAAAAACACACTGAAAAAGTGAAATCGAAGAAGCAGCAAAACAGATGAAAAGTTAAATTTGTATTGATTTGACAACTCCCAATCACCGCTCGTGAGAAAAAAGGTAGTTGTCAAGGCTACCTTGTAAATTATTGTATCATGCACTAGTTATGTGTTGTTATTTTTTCTGATATCAACTTGTTTCGGTTTCACTCTCTAAGCATTGAGTATGCATGGAATATTTCTCTTTTAGATAACGATAGAACAGGTATCCGAAAGTGGAATTACGAAGCATCAAAAATACTAAATTGAGAACATACGCAACAAACAGATATATCGGTAATATTGTTATCTCTACTTGGAACATCTGGATATGTGACATCAAAAGCATAAAGAGTGAACTATTTCGAAAAACAATAAAAGAAACACTTAATATAAGTGCAATGCATTCAAGTTTAAAATTTATTTCATAAAAAAGTAAATATAACAAAGGCATTTTTGTCGATAACTTAATGAAATTAATTAATTAAAAAATAACAAATGTGGCACCTCATATAAAACTATGTATTCATGGAATCCATATCCATTACACCATTACTTTTCTTAAGTAGATTAGAAAAAGTAAAAGCACAAGATTAACATAAAGAAATATCTGGAATACCCATTCTGAAAGGATATATATCCATTTAAAAAATAACTGAAACAGTTACTCTGCTTAGTGGAACCGATAAAGAGAAAAAAAACTAACACTACAATGAGAGCCAGAGAAAGAGATGATAGGCTCTCAATCCAAAACATGTAAGCATAAGTAAAGTTCTATTCGTTGTTGTATTTGTACCAATAATATCAGGTTCTTACTTGATTTATCTGTTTGTACAAGTAGAATGGATGGTTCTCTGCAGCTTTAAACAGCTGATCGTCAAATTGAAAGATCAAGGTATAGTATTGTTTTGTAAAAATAAATATGCACATTGTCAAATTCCATTGCTAGTGTTTTAAATATTTTCCATAAAGCGATTTTTATAAGCATAAATTGTTTATTTTAAGCGAGTAATCAATTCCTTTCTACTGAAAGTTTATATAATTTTGTGTTTGAAACTTGCTTGAGGTATCCCTTCAGAAAAATTGACAAAATTTCAAACAGCTCTGAACTAGTTGCAAAAAGAAACAGAACTGGTTCATTTTCTATAGCCTTTTGCTTTGATCGAACAGACGCTGTTTACGTGCTGATGTCAGAGGAGACAATAGTCGCCAAAGACAATAGTCGCCATTAGTAAATATCATTTTCCCCTATATCTAAGATACTTTCTTTTAAAACGCCTAAAGTTTAAAAGGAACTATCGTTGCAAAAGAAGTTGCAGCAAAAGTTTGTTTTATACCTTACCTTTGTCAGCGTACCATTCAAAAAGGTACACAAGAAATCGTATGCGCTCGCGGACGTGTACCCTAGAAAATATTTTATCGCTCTCATCCACAAGCGCGTACGTTTTGATGATACTTTGAAATGAGGTCTCATTACTCGTATATATGCCTATCGAAACGTACGCGCTCGTTGACGAGAACGTAAATGAGACTTTTAATGAACATGCAACAGCTCACGAGCCGCTCACGGAAATGAAAGGCAGGAATAAAATCTGAGCAGTTTAGAGAAAAATTTAACTCCCAGTGGAATCCATTGTAACTTTAATGATTTCTGTAGACTGTGGACAAGGATCTAGGTTCCACATAGATTATATATGATACTAGTAGGGTCATTGGAACAAAAATCATGGATTTTTTAACCTTTTCATTTGGGCAAAAAGGTTCCAACTGAAATATTTTTGGAAGTTTCAAGGTCACTGGGACTTTTTGGGTTTAGTGGGCCCGTTGAGTAAAATATTCTCGACAAATGGGTTCACTCGGGTCATAGGAACTTTGTTGGGTTTAGTGGAGTCATCAAATACGTACCAATTGGACAGATAAGTTCCAATTGCAATATTTTTGCAACTAGTTTGGTCTTTGGAACTTTTTGGCTTTAGTGGAATCTTTGAATAAAATTGTTCTTGACAAATAGGTTCATCCTTGATCAAACGAATTCCACTTTTCATGTTTTTGCAGCTAGTTGTGTCATTTGAACATTTTTGGGCTTAATGGATTTCTTGGACAATAATATTTAAAAAAATAAAGGATCCACTTGGACAAACAGGTTCAACTTACAATATTTTTGTAACTAGTTGAGTGATTGGAACTTTCTTGTGTTAAGTGTTGTGTTGTGCTCTTTGAACAAAAATTTTGATTTTTTTGACAAATAGGTTCCACTTGGAATATTTTTGGAAATAACTGGGACATCCTAACTTAAATATGATTAGTGAACTTTTTGGAGAAAAATCATGAATTTTTGATCTATTGTATTACCCGATATTTCCCAAAGTGCAAGTGTATCCTATTTGTCGAAGTGGAACCTATTTCTCAAAAATCCAAGATTTTGGTCCAAGAAGTCTACAAAACAAAAAAAATTATAATGATCCCACTAGTACCATAATTAAACCAAGTGGAAGCTATTGAACATAAAACCATATATTTTTGTCCAAAGAGACCAGTAAGCCCAAAAAAGTTCAAATAAACGAAATAGTTTCAAAAATATTGAAAGTACAACCTATTTGTCCAAGCGAAATCTATTTGTCAAAAAATGTTTGTATAAAATCTACAAAACTCAAAAAGTTCCAATGACCCAAGTACTTAAAAAATTACTCCAAATGGAACCTATAGATGCAAGTGGAACCATTTCGTCAAAAATCGAAGTTTTTTGTCTAAGGAGTCAACTTAACGTAGGAAAGTTCCAATGACCAAAATATTTTCAAAAATATTCAAAGTTAGTTCAGTTATTCCAGTTATTCCACAAAACCAAGAAAGCTCCACTGGCCCAACAGTCTCAAAATACTTAAAATGGAAACTATTTTTCAAAAATGTTTGTCTAAGGACAAAATTCAAAAAAGTTCCACTGGAACCTTATTATCGAAAATACATCGACTTTTGTTAATAGAGTCCATAGAAACAATAAAAATACCTTTTACCTGCCTGTGAGCTCCACTATGCTCTTTTTTCAATTATTGCCATGTACTGTCAAAATCCTTAAGGGCTGAAACTGACATTTTTTTTTTTTTTTTTTTTTTTTTTTGTCATGTACGGCTGATGAACCGTCCATCCCATCGTTTCATTTACGTACACGCTCGTGGACGGGTACGCCACCGATATATGATAGTGATATTGCTTTGAAAATTTGGCTCATGTACACGTGAGACGTTATAGAAAGCTCGTGTGCGTACACGAGCGGACCTTTCCATTCTCTGATAAATACTCCGCCAGAACATTTTTCCAGCCAGATTTTGCTCAAATCAATATGTTTTAAGAACTTTTTATTTTCTATTCCCCAATAAAGCTGTTCAATTAATTATTTTTATTTTCTCTGACCTATTCTATTTGACATTAAAAATTTTAAACTTTTTTTTCATTAAATAAATACATACATAGTTTTACAATTAAATGAATATTAAGCATAAAATTATGTCGAATTGGGAGTGGTTTCTTCTTTGGGAAATTCAGGTATTTGGGATGAGGCATCTGTAGTTTCACTGATTGATTGCGTATTTGTCATGCACTTGTCTTCACATTCTTCCTTAGATTGGAAATTGTTCTTGTTGCCCGCGCAGCCACCATAGATGAACTCCTCGCAAGCACGGTTCTCTACATTGAAGGCGTATCTATAGAACAGCGCGAAACATCGACCGGTCTCTCTTGGTTGATGACAATCTAATATAATGGTCCTTGTAAATGAGTATTGCACATTGCACACTTGTATTTTGCTTACTCACCCTCGTTAATGAATTCTTCTGGTACAATAAATACCTCTTCAGTTGCTTTAGCCTCTTCTTGAACAACATCTAGTACAGCTCCATTGGCTACACTTGCAAGGATTGCACAAAATGCAAGAATAATCCACAAATTCATATTTAAGCAAAGAATAAGGAACTTGGTCAGACAACTTGAAAGGTTCTAGTATGAGACTGATTGTGAAAACAAAGGTAACCAACGTTTAAATACGCCACAAAGCTTCCAGTTTGCTTGCGAGAAAACTTCCGACTTGCTGGTAATGCGTGCTCAGAGTGCTTAAAAACCTACAATTTCACTTATTTACCTATGCAAATGATAAACTTATTCGGGGGTTTCAGAGACAACATTTCAAGCGGGTGAGTATGTGTTAACGACCATATTTGCTCAATTTATTAACAACCTGCTGCCACGAATAGAAATAGTCACCAATATCAGTTAATTGGCCAACCGATCAGCCATGGAACAACTCACGTAAAACATGTACTAGGTACGTAGTTCACAAAATTACTTAAGTAATTAAAACATTTCACTCACTCGCAAAATTTGTGACGTGATTCAAGTTAACCAGGTGAATGAACACCCTTCGCACCACCCTAAGCGATTAAGCACAAGCGATTTTGTTGATTTTAAATTGATTTATTTTCAAAGCACATCTTTTTTTTGTTTGAGTGACTGCGGTGCTGATGGTGGTGGTGTTTTTGTTGTTGACGTTGTTTTTGTTATTGGCTGAAGGCAAGCATCTTCGCATGTTTTGAGGAAACCAAATTTATTGTCATTACCTCGACAACCACCAAACTTGAACGGCTCACAGGTATTTGTCTTGGAGTTGTAATAAAACCGAGCCAAAGACATGCGGCATGGTCCTGGATCCATATCTTGAAGACACTTCTGATCTAGCGCTAAGTCAAAAAAAAATTATAAGAATTAGAATTTGTTAAGAGCGTTTTAGTAAGCATAGCTTTTACCTTTAAGCTGTTCTCCAGAGCTGATACTAAAGTATAGCACCATTAGACTCAACACAACATACAAAATCATTTGAAATTTCAACATTTTTCACAACAGATGCTAACGAAAGAAGCTTTTGCGAACGAATGAAATTGTTAAATGATCAGAATAGAAACCAAATTAGAGCGTAAAATATATTCACTGATAATTATTAAAAAAAAATAAACAAAATAGACAATAATGAAAAAACACTGACCCAATAAAAACAGATTCAACAATTTTCAAGCAATTCAATTTAATTGGAAAATAAAAAATCACATTAACCCTTAGTTAACTGTGAAATTGACAGAGCAATGAGAAAGTGTTTTTACTTACTTACTTAGGTGGCCATAACAACCCGCGTTCGGACTTCGGCCGACCTCATCAGCTCTCGCCAGGCGCCTCTGCTTTGCGCGCGCCTTCACCAAGTGTGGTTAGGGCTTCCTCGGCCTGGCCCATCCATCGGAGGCATGGGCTCTCTCGTCAGCCAGCGTAGACGCTGCATTGTTATACGCCGAACTACGTCAATGTCTTCGTAGAGCTCATGCAGCTCGTGGTTCATTCGAATGCGATAGTCATCGCCGACTCGAAAGCATTTTTAACACTTATATATTTCTTTCAAAACTATCATAAGATTAAATAATATTCATAAATTTTTTAATATTAATATTTTCTTATTTCTAAATTTAATATAAAAAATTTAACACATTTAATGGTATTTAATATAATCAAAGCTATTGGGTTGGCAACTAAGTAATTGCGGGTTTCACTAATAGATGGCTTTAGTTGAATTTTTAGGTTTGCTGAAGAAATCGAAATGTCAAACACATTTTGTTATTTGATAGTTGGTACTTCAACTGTCAATCAGTAAAAAAATTTTTTGATCGGTTGTGTAGTTTTTGTTTGGCGTCAAATGAAATGAAATGAAAAATCAAAACGAACATTTTCGTCATATTTTGCTTTTTTATTTCCGTAAAGGAAAAAACGCATCGCAAGCTCACAAAGTTATGTGCTGTTTATGGTGACGATGCTTTAAAAGAACGTCAGTGTCAAAATTGGTTTGTCAAATTTAGTTCTGGTGATTTTCACTCAAAGATGAAAAACGCTCTGGTCGTCCAGTTGAAGTTGATGACGACCAAATCAAAGCAATAATCGATTCGGATCGTCACAGTACAACACGTGAGATTGCAGAGAAGCTTCATGTATCACATATATGCATTGAAAATCGCTTTAAACAACTTTGCTATGTACGAAAACTCGATATATGGGTTCCTCATGATCTGCGATTTCTTAAAGAAACGTTATGAAAATGATCCATTTTTAAAACGATTGATAACTGGTGATGAGAAATGGGTTGTTTACAACAATGTCAATCGGCAAAGATCGTGGAGCAAGCCAGGTTATCTATATATATAAAAATGAATGTATGTATGTGGGTATGTGGGTATGTGGGTATGTGGGTATGTGGATATGTGTGTATATCACGTATAGACTCGAAAACCACCGAACCAAACTCTATGAAATTTTGAGGGATACTGAAGCAACATTCGGGAAGTGTTCCTGTGAAGTTTGGTGTTGATTGGGCAAGGGGGCGTGGTACCTCCCATACAACCCAAATTGGCTCTATCGCCCACAAACCAAAAAAATTGCTATATATCAGACGGTTTTAATCATATAAAACTTAAATTTGGTTATTTTGTTCAGATGGTTACTTTCGCTGACTGTACAAGAAATGGGCGTGGTCACACTATATCTACGCCCACTTTTCAGCAATTATTTTAATTCCTAAAATGTTCAAGTTTTGATAGTGAATCTTGATATGCAGGTGCTATGCATACAAGTGGCAGTCACTATGTAAATATAAACGTTGTCACGCCCACTTTTACCGCCCACAAATAAGTAAAAATGCTTTATATCAGACGGCTCTTGCCATAGAAGGCTAAGATTTGATAATTTAGTTTATATGATTACTCTCCGCCAATATACAAAAAATGGGCGTGGCCGAACTATATCTACGCCCACTTTATCGGAATCATGCTTATTCTTGAGTTGTACACGTTTTGATAGTGAATCTTAGTATGCAAGTGCTATGGATCTAAGTGGCAGTCACTATGTAAATATAAACGTTGTCACGCCCCTCTTTTACCGCCCACAAATCAGTAAAAACGCTTTATATCAGACGGATTTTGCCGTAGAAAACTACGATTTGGTAATTTAGATCGTATGGTTACTGTCGGCCAATGTATAAAAAATGGGCATGGCCGCACTATATCTACGCCCACTTTATCGAAATCATGCTTATTCCTGAGTTGTACACGTTTTCATAGCCAATCTTGGTATGCAGGTGCTCTGGGTGCAACTGGCAGTCATTATGTAAATAAAAATGTTGTCACGCCCCCCTTTTACAGCCCACAAATCAGTAAAAATGGTTTATATCAGACGGCTCTTGCCGTAGATGACTAAGATTTGGTAATTTAGTTCATATGGTTACTGTCGGTCAATGTATAAAAAATGGGCATGGCCGCACTATATCTACGCCCACTTTAGCCTGCATAGCCAATCTTCGTATGCAGGTGCTAAGGGTGCAAGTGGCAGTCACTTTGTAAATATAAACGTTGTCACGCCTACTTTTACCGCCCACAAATCAGTAAAAATGCTTTATATCAGACGGCTTTTGCCGTAGAAGACTAAGATTTGGTAATTTAGTTCATATGGTCACTGTCGGCAACTGTTTAAAAATGGGCGTAGTCGCACCATATCTACGCCAACTTTTTCGAAATCATGCTTATTCCTGAGTTGCACACGTTTGATAGTAGCACTTGATATGCAGGTGCTCTAAGTGGCAGTCAATATATATATATAAAATTTGCCACGCCCACTTGTACCACCCACAAAAAAAACAAAACGAAATGGCCAATTTCAGTCCTTGAAAGTACTTTGACCGAGCTTCTTATGATCAATTGTGTTGTGAGTGTTGTGGAATGTTTGAACACAATTGATCGAGAACTGGACCTACATGTTTTATGCTGACTCCGAACGGTTTACGTTCTCAAGAAGCAGTTTTTCATGGCAGTTTTTATTCTCTGAGGTTTGCCATTGTCTGCAGAGAGATGACGGCCGAACAGAAAAATTAATTCAATCGAAAAACTTTCCGTGTCAGGTGGGATTCGGACCAGGGTTCCCTCGCGTATGGGCCACACACTCTACCCGCTACGCCACGGCCGCCACTTGGTTCTTTTTACCCACAAATTAATAGAACTTCTATAAATCAGACGATTCTCATCGTTAAATACTAAAATATGGTTATTAATTTCATACGCTTACTCTCGACAGCCTTGCAAAAATTGTGCATGGTAGGACTATATCTGTGCCCACTTTTCAGAAATAATTTTATTTAATTTATTTATTTACTTATGTATTAATGTACTATAGTTCATTACAATTTAAAAATTATAACTAAGTTAGCTGCCTGGGCTATCGGTTAGAAATAATTTTAATTCCTGAGATGTGAACGTTTTGATAGACAAACTTGGTATGTAGGTGCTATGGGTCAAATTGGCGTTCACTTTATATATAAATGTTGCCACGCCTACTTTAAATGCCCACAAATCCATAAAAAGGATATATATCAGACTTTTTTTACAGTAAAAGACTAAAACTTGGTAGATTAGTTCATATGGATACTGCCAGAACTCTTAAAAAATGGGCGTGTCACACTTTATTTAAGACGACTTTTCAAAAATCATTGTAATTTCTGAGCTGTACGCGTTTTGATAGTGGAACTTGGTATATAGGTGCAATGGGACCAAGTGGCGGTCACTTTATATATAAATGTTGCCATACCTACTTTTTCTGCTCATCTATCTATCTGTAAAAAATGTATGTATGTATACTAAGGCTGCTCACAAAAAAAAGGTGTTCGGGTCGGTTCCTCAAAATAATGCTTTATGTTATGATGATTCCCCAAATATTTCGACTGTAGCGATAGTCATCCGTGAGCTGGAATGGTTTCAAATAAAAAAAAAAAAAAAAACAAAAAGGAAATGGCCATTTCAGACTTTGACCGAGCTTCTTATGCGTGCGTGTTGTGAAATGTTTGAACACAAATGATCGAGAACTGGATCTACAAGGCTTATGCCGACTCCGAACGGCTTATGTTCTCAAGAAGCTTTTCATGCCACATTTTACTCTCTGAGGTTTGCCATTGTCTGCATAGAGATGGCGGCCGAACAGAAAAATTAATTCAATTGAAAAAACTTTCTGTGTCAGATAGAATTCGAACCTGGGTTCTATGGTATACAAGCCTCGCACGTCAACCAGTATGCCACGGAATGGTTTGAAATATTCTGTAAAAATCGAGTTTTTTATAAAAATATTTACTGGCGCGGTAGTTAAAAATAACAAACGGTCAGAAATAATAGTAATTAAAAAGTTCTTCCAATCTGCACTAATAAATTTTAAATTTTTACTCTACTCTATAAATTTAAATTTTTTAACTTTTTTTTTTGTATTATTTTCACTAAAATGCAAATTAAATTTTTTTTTTTGTTTTGCCATTTTACTTTTAGTCAAATAAATTATCTATGGATGATAAAATAAAGTGTAAAGTGAATTGCTAAATTGAATGAAATTACAAAAAAATGTACACATTTTTTACATTGTACAATTTATTTGACTAAAATTAGTTTAGGAAAAGATTCGTTTGAATTTTAGTGAAAATAATATGAAAAAAGTTAAAACAATTCAAAAAATCCGCATTATCTTTGGTCCAACGGAAATATAAGATTTTTTGATGCAAAATTTTTTCCATTACTCTTATTTCTGACCGTTTGTTTTTTTCTAACTGCCATACCAGCCAATATTTTTAGTCGCAATATTTTGTGGATCATCATAACATAAGCGCCATGGATTATTTTGAAGAACGAGACTGAACAAATTTTTTTCTAAAGAGCGTGAGGCGACTTAATGTATATACGTATGTGGGTATATGTGTATATCACGTAAAGACTTCGAAACCGCTAAGCCAATTTTTATACCAAAGCGTTGAGAGGGTTCATGTGAAGTCTGTTGCCGATCGTAAATACACCTAAAATTTTCGATTTCGAACAGTTTTGTAATTATAGGTCGCAAAGCCTCGGAATTCAGTATTCGACCTCAATTTACACATGCCGTTGCACAGGTAACATTTTATGGGTGTTGGACGAGGGGCGTGGTACTTTTTCCGCACCCAAAATTTTCGGTATAGCTTTCGAAATAAGTCACACATTAATAAAACTCGGTAAGAACTTACTATAAAAGCATGGCTTCACTAAAGCTACGCCCTCTTTTAGGGAATAAGCGCTGAGCGCAGCGAAGCGCGCCGGGTATAAGCTAGTATATATATATAAATTATACTGCGTTACTAATTGTAATGTCATTATTTATCATTGTTTTCTAATAAGTATAATTTTTTTTGTACAGCCAACTTTTTTATTTTAAAAGATATGTTTATGTTTTTGGTGTCATTGAAAAGAAAATTAAATAAGTTACAAAATTAGTCCAAAAAAAATGTCATTTATTACGCGAAATTCTGAAAAATTTGCACTCCAAATTGAAATTTGGTTGTTTTAACCGATTGATTTCATCTTCACACGAGCATAGCTCAGTAACGCTTAAGTTGGTGGGGTTTGCTGACATACCGTTGGAAAGATGATTTCATTGCCTTTAAAATGAGCTATCAAAATAAGTTTTATGTGAGTTAGTTTTTCTTCTAGAAACAATAACGTAAGCCAAAGTTGTGAAATATTAATTAACCCTGTAGCTCCTAAGAATATGAAAATAGACCCTCCCCTCCCATACGATTTTTTGCTCAGCTCGACATAACCTTTCAGCTCCATAAATAGTTGCACTCAATTGCGGGACACCCTGTATATTCATTGAAATAAACAGTTGGTAAATTTGTACCACAATCAGCAAACACAGTGTTAAAGTGTTACAGAAAAAAATCATTTAAAAAGTATAGCAACTCAGCTCAAAGCTCATATTATGTGTAAATAAACTGTTATTAAACTTGTGTTTTCGTGTGTCACGTTTACAGTATCTATTTTATTTACACTTTTGGTGTTTATTAACGATCCGACTAGGTTTTGTAAGATGTTAAGCCAAAACAGATTTTGAGCATAATTAT